>CM063636.1:15512449-15514949 GCA_032357785.1 Periparus ater | reverse complement strand
AGGAAGTGCGGAAGGAAGGAAGTGCGGAAGGAAGGAAGTGCGGAAGGAAGGAAGGAAGGAAGGAAGGAAGTGCGGAAGGAAGGAAGTGCGGAAGGAAGGAAGGAAGGAAGTGCGGAAGGAAGGAAGGAAGGAAGGAAGGAAGGAAGGAAGGAAGGAAGGAAGGAAGGAAGGAAGGAAGGAAGGAAGGAAGGAAGGAAGGAAGGAAGGAAGGAAGGAAGGAAGGAAGGAAGGAAGGAAAGAAGGAAGGAAGGAAGGAAGGAAGGAAGGAAGGAAGGAAGGAAGGAAGGAAGGAAGGAAGGAAGGAAGGAAGGAAGGAAGGAAGGAAGGAAGGAAGTGCGGAAGGAAGGAAGGAAGTGCGGAAGGAAGGAAGGAAGTGCGGAAGGAAGTGCGGAAGGAAGTGCGGAAGGAAGTGCGGAAGGAAGGAAGGAAGTGCGGAAGGGAAGGAAGTGCGGAAGGAAGGAAGGAAGGAAGGAAGGAAGGAAGGAAGGAAATGCGGAAGGAAGGAAGTGCGGAAGGAAGGAAGGAAGGAAGGAAGGAAGGAAGGAAGGAAGGAAGGAAGGAAGGAAGGAAGGAAGGAAGGAAGGAAGGAAGGAAGGAAGGAAGGAAGGAAGGAAGGAAGGAAGGAAGGAAGGAAGGAAGGAAGGAAGGAAGGAAGGAAGGAAGGAAGGAAGGGCGGGAGGGAGGGAGGGAGGGAGGGAGGGAGTGCGGGAGGGAGTGCGAGAGGGAGTGCGGGAGTGCAGGAGGGAGGGAGGGAAGAAGGGAGGAAGGGAGGAAGGGAGGAAGGGAGGGAGGAAGGGAGGGAGGAAGGGAGGGAGAACGGGAGGAAGGGAGGAAGGTAGGAAGAGAGGAAGGAAGGAAGGAAGGAAGGAAGGAAGGAAGGAAGGAAGGAAGGAAGGAAGGAAGGAAGGAAGGAAGGAAGGAAGGAAGGAAGGAAGGAAGGAAGGAAGGAAGGAAGGAAGGAAGGAAGGAAGGAAGGAAGGAAGGAAGGAAGGAAGGAAGGAAGGAAGGAAGGAAGGAAGGAAGGAAGGAAGGAAGGAAGGAAGGAAGGAAGGAAGGAAGGAAGGAAGGAAGGAAGGAAGGAAGGAAGGAAGGAAGGAAGGAAGGAAGGAAGTGCGGAAAGAAGTGCGGAAGGAAGTGCGGAAGGAAGTGCGAAAGGAAGGAAGGAAGTGCGGAAGGAAGGAAGGAAGTGCGGAAGGAAGTGCGGAAGGAAGTGCGGAAGGAAGGAAGGAAGGAAGTGCGGAAGGAAGTGCGGAAGGAAGTGCGGAAGGAAGGAAGGAAGGAAGTGCGGAAGGAAGTGCGGAAGGAAGGAAGGAAGGAAGGAAGGAAGGAAGGAAGGAAGGAAGGAAGGAAGGAAGTGCGGAAGGAAGTGCGGAAGGAAGGAAGTGCGGAAGGAAGTGCGGAAGGAAGTGCGGAAGGAAGTGCGGAAGGAAGGAAGGAAGGAAGGAAGGAAGGAAGGAAGGAAGGAAGGAAGGAAGGAAGGAAGGAAGGAAGGAAGGAAGGAAGGAAGGAAGGAAGGAAGGAAGGAAGTGCGGAAGGAAGGAAGTGCGGAAGGAAGTGCGGAAGGAAGTGCGGAAGGAAGGAAGGAAGTGCGGAAGGAAGGAAGGAAGGAAGGAAGGAAGGAAGGAAGGAAGGAAGGAAGGAAGGAAGGAAGGAAGGAAGGAAGGAAGGAAGGAAGGAAGGAAGGAAGGAAGGAAGGAAGGAAGGAAGGAAGGAAGGAAGGAAGGAAGGAAGGAAGGAAGGAAGGAAGGAAGGAAGGAAGGAAGGAAGGAAGGAAGGAAGGAAGGAAGGAAGGAAGGAAGGAAGTGCGGAAGGAATTGCGGAAGGAAGTGCGGAAGGAAGTGCGGAAGGAAGGAAGTGCGGAAGGAAGGAAGTGCGGAAGGAAGGAAGGAAGGAAGGAAGTGCGGAAGGAAGGAAGTGCGGAAGGAAGGAAGGAAGGAAGTGCGGAAGGAAGTGCGGAAGGAAGTGCGGAAGGAAGGAAGGAAGGAAGGAAGGAAGGAAGGAAGGAAGGAAGGAAGGAAGGAAGGAAGGAAGGAAGGAAGGAAGGAAGGAAGGAAGGAAGGAAGGAAGGAAGGAAGGAAGGAAGGAAGGAAGGAAGGAAGGAAGGAAGGAAGGAAGGAAGGAAGGAAGGAAGTGCGGAAGGAAGTGCGGAAGGAAGGAAGGAAGTGCGGAAGGAAGGAAGTGCGGAAGGAAGGAAGTGCGGAAGGAAGGAAGGAAGGAAGGAAGGAAGTGCGGAAGGAAGTGCGGAAGGAAGTGCGGAAGGAAGTGCGGAAGGAAGGAAGGAAGGAAGGAAGGAAGAAGGAAGGAAGGAAGGAAGGAAGGAAGGAAGGAAGGAAGGAAGGAAGGAAGGAAGGAAGGAAGGAAGAAGGAAGGAAGGAAGGAAGGAAGGAAGGAAGGAAGGAAGGAAGGAAGGAAGTGCGGAAGGAAGGAAGGAAGGAAGTGCGGAAGTGCGGAAGTGCGGAAGTGCGGAAGGAAGGAAGGAAGGAAGGAAGGAAGGAAGGAA
>CM063636.1:15510646-15511949 GCA_032357785.1 Periparus ater | reverse complement strand
GGGAGGAGTGCGGAAGGAAGGAAGGAAGTGCGGAAGGAAGGAAGGAAGGAAGGAAGTGCGGAAGGAAGTGCGGAAGGAAGTGCGGAAGGAAGGAAGTGCGGAAGGAAGTGCGGAGAGGAAGTGCGGAAGGAAGGCGGAAGGAAGTGCGGAAGGAAGTGCGGAAGGAAGTGCGGAAGGAAGTGCGGAAGGAAGGCGGATGAAGTGCGGAAGGAGGAAGGAAGGAAGGGAAGGAAGGAAGGAAGGAAGGAAGGAAGGAAGGAAGGAAGGAAGGAAGGAAGGAAGGAAGGAAGGAAGGAAGGAAGGAAGGAAGGAAGGAAGAAGGAAGGAAGGAAGGAAGGAAGGGAAGGAAGGAAGGAAGGAAGGAAGGAAGGAAGGAAGGAAGGAAGGAAGGAAGGAAGGAAGGAAGGAAGGAAGGAAGGAAGTGCGGAAGGAAGGAAGGAAGTGCGGAAGGAAGGAAGGAAGTGCGGAAGTGCGGAAGTGCGGAAGGAAGGAAGGAAGGAAGGAAGGAAGGAAGGAAGGAAGGAAGGAAGGAAGGAAGGAAGGAAGGAAGGAAGGAAGGAAGGAAGGAAGGAAGGAGGAAGGAAGGAAGGAAGGAAGGAAGGAAGGAAGGAAGGAAGGAGAGGAAGGAAGGAAGGAAGGAAGGAAGGAAGGAAGGAAGGAAGGAGGAAGGAAGGAAGGAAGGAAGGAAGGAAGGAAGGAAGGAAGGAAGGAAGGAAGTGCGGAAGGAAGGAAGGAAGTGCGGAAGTGCGGAAGAAAGTGCGGAAGGAAGTGCGAAAGGAAGTGCGGAAGGAAGGAAGGAAGTGCGGAAGTGCGGAAGGAAGTGCGGAAGGAAGTGCGGAAGGAAGTGCGGAAGGAAGTGCGGAAGGAAGGAAGTGCAGAAGGAAGGAAGTGCGGAGGAAGTGCGGAAGAGTGCGGAAGGAAGTGCGGAAGGAAGTGCGAGGGAAGTGCGGAAGGAAGGAAGGAAGAAGGAAGGAAGGAAGGAAGGAAGGAAGTGCGGAAGGAGGAAGGAAGGAGGAAGGAAGGAAGGAAGGAAGTGCGGAAGGAAGGAAGGAAGGAAGGAAGGAAGGAAGGAAGGAAGGAAGGAAGGAAGGAAGGAAGGAAGGAAGGAAGGAAGGAAGGAAGGAAGGAAGGAAGGAAGGAAGGAAGGAAGGAAGGAAGAAGGAAGGAAGGAAGGAAGGAAGGAAGGAAGGAAGGAAGGAAGGAAGGAAGAAGTGCGGAAGGAAGGAAGTGCGGAAGTGCGGAAATGCGGAAGTGCGGAAGTGCGGAAGTGCGGAAGGAAGTGCGGAAGGAAGTGCGGAAGGAA
>CM063636.1:15438146-15503146 GCA_032357785.1 Periparus ater | reverse complement strand
TTCGGAACCTACACTGGTGTCTGGAACCAGCACAGCCTTTCCTTGCAACCATTCCCAGTTCTGTTCTCTGCATTTCCTTGTTTCTAAAACTTACCTCCTCTGACGTAAATTTACTTTCTCTGGACAGATTCTCCTTCAGCTTCAATTTGTACCCCAGGGAACCAGTACGCCTCGTGGTCCCGCTCCTGCTGGTGAGTCTGAATTCAACGCAATTGAAGTCTCTTGCATGTGGATTCCCAGCCTGCACGTGCCTTCATGCTTAACAGCTTCTGTAGGCAAATACAACAATACCTAATTGTAAATATGATGGAGGAATAGATCCGGTGCTAACAGAAATGTTCTGAGCCAGTTTTCAGAAGAGAATGGGGAGGGTGAAAGCTAGCACGGGAATTAAGATTTTTTTGTCGGGGAGACTACAGAATAAGTTTGCTTACTTGATGAAAACAACACACGCTAGCAAGTATAATGATGAGGCGTAAAAGATGTCTGAAAGAATTTGAAGGACTTCAAATAATGTGCTATTGTTTTACAAGGCTTCCTAGGGCAAGATACCTGTGGTACTGTCCTTTGTCTATTAAAGATTACTATTTATAATCAGGTGCCTTTTATTTAAAATAAGCACTTAAAACAAAAAAGCAAACAGTTGTAAGCACTTCACATGCGTACCTGTGTGAGAGGTGTTTGCAACAAATTTAGATTCTATCCTGATTTGGATTTTTTCTTGTTTGTTACTTCCAGCCCGCTGGGGAGAGCCTAGACAGCGAACGTACTTGGTGTCTGAATCCGACACAACCTCTGGTGTGGCACCCTACAGGACTACACTGTGTCTGGAACGGACACAACCTCTGGTGCGTCACCCTACAAAACCTACACTGTGTATTGAAGTGACACAGCCTTTCCTCGCAACCAGATCCGTTTCAGTACTACGCATTTCCTCGTTCTTAAAACTTACCGTCTCTGAAGTAAATTTACTTTCTCTGAACAGATTCTTTTCGACTTCCCTTTGTACCCCAAGGAACCAGTACACCTCGTGGTCCTGCTCCAGCTGGTGAGTCTGATTTCAATGCAGTTAAAGTCTCTTGGATGTGGATTCCCAGCCAGCATCTCCCTTCATGCTGTACAGATTCTGTAGGCAAATACAGCAGTATTTATATAAGGGAGTAATACAACAGGTGCTAACAGAAATCTTCTGAGACTTCTTTCCGAGGAGAAAAGGGCATGGTGAAAGCTAGCACAGGAATTAAAATTTTTGTCAGGGAGGCTAGAATAGGTTTCTTTACTTGACGAAAAGAACACGCTCAAACAATTATAATGATGAGGGGTAAAAGATGTCTGTAAGTATTTGTTTCACTTTGCATAAAGTGTCACTGTTTCCACACCTTCCTGAAGTAGCATATATGTGCTTATGTCAATTTTTTATTAAAGATTCATATTTCTCTCCAGGTGCCATGTGTTTGAAATAAGCACTTAAAACAAAGAAGCAATCAGTTATAAGTACTTCACATAGGTACCTTTGTGAGAGGTGTTTCCAAAAAAGTAGATTTTCTCTCGATATGTTTTTTAGTCTACATTATAATTCCAGCACACTGGGGAGCACCTAGACAGCGAACGTACATGGTGTCTGAATCCGACACAACCTCTGGTGTGACACCCTTCCGGAACCTACACTGGTGTCTGGAACCAGCACAGCCTTTCCTTGCAACCATTCCCAGTTCAGTTCTCTGCATTTCCTTGTTTCTAAAACTTACCTCCTCTGACGTAAATTTACTTTCTCTGGACAGATTCTCTTCAGCTTCAATTTGTACCCCAGGGAACCAGTACGCCTCGTGGTCCCGCTCCTGCTGGTGAGTCTGAATTCAACGCAATTGAAGTCTCTTGCATGTGGATTCCCAGCCTGCACGTGCCTTCATGCTTAACAGCTTCTGTAGGCAAATACAACAATACCTAATTGTAAATATGATGGAGGAATAGATCCGGGTGCTAACAGAAATGTTCTGAGCCAGTTTTCAGAAGAGAATGGGGAGGGTGAAAGCTAGCACGGGAATTAAGATTTTTTTGTCAGGGAGACTACAGAATAAGTTTGCTTACTTGATGAAAACAACACACGCTAGCAAGTATAATGATGAGGCGTAAAAGATGTCTGAAAGAATTTGAAGGGCTTCAAATAATGTGCTATTGTTTTACAAGGCTTCCTAGGGCAAGATACCTGTGGTACTGTCCTTTGTCTATTAAAGATTACTATTTATAATCAGGTGCCTTTTATTTAAAATAAGCACTTAAAACAAAGAAGCAAACAGTTGTAAGCACTTCACATGCGTACCTGTGTGAGAGGTGTTTCCAAAAAAAGTAGATTTTCTCTCGATATGTTTTTTAGTCTACATTATAATTCCAGCACACTGGGGAGCACCTAGACAGCGAACGTACATGGTGTCTGAATCCGACACAACCTCTGGTGTGACACCCTTCGGAACCTACACTGGTGTCTGGAACCAGCACAGCCTTTCCTTGCAACCATTCCCAGTTCTGTTCTCTGCATTTCCTTGTTTCTAAAACTTACCTCCTCTGACGTAAATTTACTTTCTCTGGACAGATTCTCTTCAGCTTCAATTTGTACCCCAGGGAACCAGTACGCCTCGTGGTCCCGCTCCTGCTGGTGAGTCTGAATTCAACGCAATTGAAGTCTCTTGCATGTGGATTCCCAGCCTGCACGTGCCTTCATGCTTAACAGCTTCTGTAGGCAAATACAACAATACCTAATTGTAAATATGATGGAGGAATAGATCCGGTGCTAACAGAAATGTTCTGAGCCAGTTTTCAGAAGAGAATGGGGAGGGTGAAAGCTAGCACGGGAATTAAGATTTTTTTGTCGGGGAGACTACAGAATAAGTTTGCTTACTTGATGAAAACAACACACGCTAGCAAGTATAATGATGAGGCGTAAAAGATGTCTGAAAGAATTTGAAGGACTTCAAATAATGTGCTATTGTTTTACAAGGCTTCCTAGGGCAAGATACCTGTGGTACTGTCCTTTGTCTATTAAAGATTACTATTTATAATCAGGTGCCTTTTATTTAAAATAAGCACTTAAAACAAAAAAGCAAACAGTTGTAAGCACTTCACATGCGTACCTGTGTGAGAGGTGTTTGCAACAAATTTAGATTCTATCCTGATTTGGATTTTTTCTTGTTTGTTACTTCCAGCCCGCTGGGGAGAGCCTAGACAGCGAACGTACTTGGTGTCCTGAATCCGACACAACCTCTGTGTGGGCACCCTACAGGACCTACACTGTGTCTGGAACGGACACAACCTCTGGTGCGTCACCCTACAAAACCTACACTGTGTATTGAAGTGACACAGCCTTTCCTCGCAACCAGATCCGTTTCAGTACTACGCATTTCCTCGTTCTTAAAACTTACCGTCTCTGAAGTAAATTTACTTTCTCTGAACAGATTCTTTTCGACTTCCCTTTGTACCCCAAGGAACCAGTACACCTCGTGGTCCTGCTCCAGCTGGTGAGTCTGATTTCAATGCAGTTAAAGTCTCTTGGATGTGGATTCCCAGCCAGCATCTCCCTTCATGCTGTACAGATTCTGTAGGCAAATACAGCAGTATTTATATAAGGGAGTAATACAACAGGTGCTAACAGAAATCTTCTGAGACTTCTTTCCGAGGAGAAAAGGGCATGGTGAAAGCTAGCACAGGAATTACAATTTTTGTCAGGGAGGCTAGAATAGGTTTCTTTACTTGACGAAAAGAACACGCTCAAACAATTATAATGATGAGGGGTAAAAGATGTCTGTAAGTATTTGTTTCACTTTGCATAAAGTGTCACTGTTTTCCACACCTTCCTGAAGTAGCATATATGTGCTTATGTCAATTTTTTATTAAAGATTCATATTTCTCTCCAGGTGCCATGTGTTTGAAATAAGCACTTAAAACAAAGAAGCAATCAGTTATAAGTACTTCACATAGTACCTTTGTGAGAGGTGTTTCCAAAAAAAAGTAGATTTTCTCTCGATATGTTTTTTAGTCTACATTATAATTCCAGCACACTGGGGAGCACCTAGACAGCGAACGTACATGGTGTCTGAATCCGACACAACCTCTGGTGTGACAACCCTTCGGAACCTACACTGGTGTCTGGAACCAGCACAGCCTTTCCTTGCAACCATTCCCAGTTCAGTTCTCTGCATTTCCTTGTTTCTAAACTTACCTCCTCTGACGTAAATTTACTTTCTCTGGACAGATTCTCTTCAGCTTCAATTTGTACCCAGGGAACCAGTACGCCTCGTGGTCCCGCTCCTGCTGGTGAGTCTGAATTCAACGCAATTGAAGTCTCTTGCATGTGGATTCCCAGCCTGCACGTGCCTTCATGCTTAACAGCTTCTGTAGGCAAATACAACAATACCTAATTGTAAATATGATGGAGGAATAGATCCGGTGCTAACAGAAATGTTCTGAGCCAGTTTTCAGAAGAGAATGGGGAGGGTGAAAGCTAGCACGGGAATTAAGATTTTTTTTGTCAGGGAGACTACAGAATAAGTTTGCTTACTTGATGAAAACAACACACGCTAGCAAGTATAATGATGAGGCGTAAAAGATGTCTGAAAGAATTTGAAGGGCTTCAAATAATGTGCTATTGTTTTACAAGGCTTCCTAGGGCAAGATACCTGGTGGTACTGTCCTTTGTCTATTAAAGATTACTATTTATAATCAGGTGCCTTTTATTTAAAATAAGCACTTAAAACAAAGAAGCAAACAGTTGTAAGCACTTCACATGCGTACCTGTGTGAGAGGTGTTTCCAAAAAAAGTAGATTTTCTCTCGATATGTTTTTTAGTCTACATTATAATCCAGCACACTGGGGAGCACCTAGACAGCGAACGTACATGGTGTCTGAATCCGACACAACCTCTGGTGTGACACCCTTCGGAACCTACACTGGTGTCTGGAACCAGCACAGCCTTTCCTTGCAACCATTCCCAGTTCTGTTCTCTGCATTTCCTTGTTTCTAAAACTTACCTCCTCTGACGTAAATTTACTTTCTCTGGACAGATTCTCTTCAGCTTCAATTTGTACCCCAGGGAACCAGTACGCCTCGTGGTCCCGCTCCTGCTGGTGAGTCTGAATTCAACGCAATTGAAGTCTCTTGCATGTGGATTCCCAGCCTGCACGTGCCTTCATGCTTAACAGCTTCTGTAGGCAAATACAACAATACCTAATTGTAAATATGATGGAGGAATAGATCCGGTGCTAACAGAAATGTTCTGAGCCAGTTTTCAGAAGAGAATGGGGAGGGTGAAAGCTAGCACGGGAATTAAGATTTTTTTGTCAGGGGAGACTACAGAATAAGTTTGCTTACTTGATGAAAACAACACACGCTAGCAAGTATAATGATGAGGCGTAAAAGATGTCTGAAAGAATTTGAAGGGCTTCAAATAATGTGCTATTGTTTTACAAGGCTTCCTAGGGCAAGATACCTGTGGTACTGTCCTTTGTCTATTAAAGATTACTATTTATAATCAGGTGCCTTTTATTTAAAATAAGCACTTAAAACAAAGAAGCAAACAGTTGTAAGCACTTCACATGCGTACCTGTGTGAGAGGTGTTTCCAAAAAAAGTAGATTTTCTCTCGATATGTTTTTTAGTCTACATTATAATTCCAGCACACTGGGGAGCACCTAGACAGCGAACGTACATGGTGTCTGAATCCGACACAACCTCTGGTGTGACACCCTTCGGAACCTACACTGGTGTCTGGAACCAGCACAGCCTTTCCTTGCAACCATTCCCAGTTCAGTTCTCTGCATTTCCTTGTTTCTAAAACTTACCTCCTCTGACGTAAATTTACTTTCTCTGGACAGATTCTCTTCAGCTTCAATTTGTACCCCAGGGAACCAGTACGCCTCGTGGTCCCGCTCCTGCTGGTGAGTCTGAATTCAACGCAATTGAAGTCTCTTGCATGTGGATTCCCAGCCTGCACGTGCCTTCATGCTTAACAGCTTCTGTAGGCAAATACAACAATACCTAATTGTAAATATGATGGAGGAATAGATCCGGTGCTAACAGAAATGTTCTGAGCCAGTTTTCAGAAGAGAATGGGGAGGGTGAAAGCTAGCACGGAATTAAGATTTTTTGTCAGGGGAGACTACAGAATAAGTTTGCTTACTTGATGAAAACAACACACGCTAGCAAGTATAATGATGAGGCGTAAAAGATGTCTGAAAGAATTTGAAGGGCTTCAAATAATGTGCTATTGTTTTACAAGGCTTCCTAGGGCAAGATACCTGTGGTACTGTCCTTTGTCTATTAAAGATTACTATTTATAATCAGGTGCCTTTTATTTAAAATAAGCACTTAAAACAAAGAAGCAAACAGTTTGTAAGCACTTCACATGCGTACCTGTGTGAGAGGTGTTTCCAAAAAAAGTAGATTTTCTCTCGATATGTTTTTTAGTCTACATTATAATTCCAGCACACTGGGAGCACCTAGACAGCGAACGTACATGGTGTCTGAATCCGACACAACCTCTGGTGTGACACCCTTCGGAACCTACACTGGTGTCTGGAACCAGCACAGCCTTTCCTTGCAACCATTCCCAGTTCAGTTCTCTGCATTTCCTTGTTTCTAAAACTTACCTCCTCTGACGTAAATTTACTTTCTCTGGACAGATTCTCTTCAGCTTCAATTTGTACCCAGGGAACCAGTACGCCTCGTGGTCCCGCTCCTGCTGGTGAGTCTGAATTCAACGCAATTGAAGTCTCTTGCATGTGGATCCAGCCTGCACGTGCCTTCATGCTTAACAGCTTCTGTAGGCAAATACAACAATACCTAATTGTAAATATGATGGAGGAATAGATCCGGTGCTAACAGAAATGTTCTGAGCCAGTTTTCAGAAGAGAATGGGGAGGGTGAAAGCTAGCACGGGAATTAAGATTTTTTTTGTCAGGGAGACTACAGAATAAGTTTGCTTACTTGATGAAAACAACACACGCTAGCAAGTATAATGATGAGGCGTAAAAGATGTCTGAAAGAATTTGAAGGGCTTCAAATAATGTGCTATTGTTTTACAAGGCTTCCTAGGGCAAGATACCTGTGGTACTGTCCTTTGTCTATTAAAGATTACTATTTATAATCAGGTGCCTTTTATTTAAAATAAGCACTTAAAACAAAGAAGCAAACAGTTGTAAGCACTTCACATGCGTACCTGTGTGAGAGGTGTTTCCAAAAAAAGTAGATTTTCTCTCGATATGTTTTTTAGTCTACATTATAATTCCAGCACACTGGGGAGCACCTAGACAGCGAACGTACATGGTGTCTGAATCCGACACAACCTCTGGTGTGACACCCTTCGGAACCTACACTGGTGTCTGGAACCAGCACAGCCTTTCCTTGCAACCATTCCCAGTTCTGTTCTCTGCATTTCCTTGTTTCTAAAACTTACCTCCTCTGACGTAAAAATTTACTTTCTCTGGACAGATTCTCTTCAGCTTCAATTTGTACCCCAGGGAACCAGTACGCCTCGTGGTCCCGCTCCTGCTGGTGAGTCTGAATTCAACGCAATTGAAGTCTCTTGCATGTGGATTCCCAGCCTGCACGTGCCTTCATGCTTAACAGCTTCTGTAGGCAAATACAACAATACCTAATTGTAAATATGATGGAGGAATAGATCCGGTGCTAACAGAAATGTTCTGAGCCAGTTTTCAGAAGAGAATGGGGAGGGTGAAAGCTAGCACGGGAATTAAGATTTTTTTGTCGGGGAGACTACAGAATAAGTTTGCTTACTTGATGAAAACAACACACGCTAGCAAGTATAATGATGAGGCGTAAAAGATGTCTGAAAGAATTTGAAGGACTTCAAATAATGTGCTATTGTTTTACAAGGCTTCCTAGGGCAAGATACCTGTGGTACTGTCCTTTGTCTATTAAAGATTACTATTTATAATCAGGTGCCTTTTATTTAAAATAAGCACTTAAAACAAAAAAGCAAACAGTTGTAAGCACTTCACATGCGTACCTGTGTGAGAGGTGTTTGCAACAAATTTAGATTCTATCCTGATTTGGATTTTTTCTTGTTTGTTACTTCCAGCCCGCTGGGGAGAGCCTAGACAGCGAACGTACTTGGTGTCTGAATCCGACACAACCTCTGGTGTGGCACCCTACAGGACCTACACTGTGTCTGGAACGGACACAACCTCTGGTGCGTCACCCTACAAAACCTACACTGTGTATTGAAGTGACACAGCCTTTCCTCGCAACCAGATCCGTTTCAGTACTACGCATTTCCTCGTTCTTAAAACTTACCGTCTCTGAAGTAAATTTACTTTCTCTGAACAGATTCTTTTCGACTTCCCTTTGTACCCCAAGGAACCAGTACACCTCGTGGTCCTGCTCCAGCTGGTGAGTCTGATTTCAATGCAGTTAAAGTCTCTTGGATGTGGATTCCCAGCCAGCATCTCCCTTCATGCTGTACAGATTCTGTAGGCAAATACAGCAGTATTTATATAAGGGAGTAATACAACAGGTGCTAACAGAAATCTTCTGAGACTTCTTTCCGAGGAGAAAAGGGCATGGTGAAAGCTAGCACAGGAATTAAAATTTTTGTCAGGGAGGCTAGAATAGGTTTCTTTACTTGACGAAAAGAACACGCTCAAACAATTATAATGATGAGGGGTAAAAGATGTCTGTAAGTATTTGTTTCACTTTGCATAAAGTGTCACTGTTTTCCACACCTTCCTGAAGTAGCATATATGTGCTTATGTCAATTTTTTATTAAAGATTCATATTTCTCTCCAGGTGCCATGTGTTTGAAATAAGCACTTAAAACAAAGAAGCAATCAGTTATAAGTACTTCACATAGGTACCTTTGTGAGAGGTGTTTCCAAAAAAAGTAGATTTTCTCTCGATATGTTTTTTAGTCTACATTATAATTCCAGCACACTGGGGAGCACCTAGACAGCGAACGTACATGGTGTCTGAATCCGACACAACCTCTGGTGTGACACCCTTCGGAACCTACACTGGTGTCTGGAACCAGCACAGCCTTTCCTTGCAACCATTCCCAGTTCAGTTCTCTGCATTTCCTTGTTTCTAAAACTTACCTCCTCTGACGTAAATTTACTTTCTCTGGACAGATTCTCTTCAGCTTCAATTTGTACCCCAGGGAACCAGTACGCCTCGTGGTCCCGCTCCTGCTGGTGAGTCTGAATTCAACGCAATTGAAGTCTCTTGCATGTGGATTCCCAGCCTGCACGTGCCTTCATGCTTAACAGCTTCTGTAGGCAAATACAACAATACCTAATTGTAAATATGATGGAGGAATAGATCCGGTGCTAACAGAAATGTTCTGAGCCAGTTTTCAGAAGAGAATGGGGAGGGTGAAAGCTAGCACGGGAATTAAGATTTTTTTGTCAGGGAGACTACAGAATAAGTTTGCTTACTTGATGAAAACAACACACGCTAGCAAGTATAATGATGAGGCGTAAAAGATGTCTGAAAGAATTTGAAGGGCTTCAAATAATGTGCTATTGTTTTACAAGGCTTCCTAGGGCAAGATACCTGTGGTACTGTCCTTTGTCTATTAAAGATTACTATTTATAATCAGGTGCCTTTTATTTAAAATAAGCACTTAAAACAAAGAAGCAAACAGTTGTAAGCACTTCACATGCGTACCTGTGTGAGAGGTGTTTCCAAAAAAAGTAGATTTTCTCTCGATATGTTTTTTAGTCTACATTATAATTCCAGCACACTGGGGAGCACCTAGACAGCGAACGTACATGGTGTCTGAATCCGACACAACCTCTGGTGTGACACCCTTCGGAACCTACACTGGTGTCTGGAACCAGCACAGCCTTTCCTTGCAACCATTCCCAGTTCTGTTCTCTGCATTTCCTTGTTTCTAAAACTTACCTCCTCTGACGTAAATTTACTTTCTCTGGACAGATTCTCTTCAGCTTCAATTTGTACCCCAGGGAACCAGTACGCCTCGTGGTCCCGCTCCTGCTGGTGAGTCTGAATTCAACGCAATTGAAGTCTCTTGCATGTGGATTCCCAGCCTGCACGTGCCTTCATGCTTAACAGCTTCTGTAGGCAAATACAACAATACCTAATTGTAAATATGATGGAGGAATAGATCCGGTGCTAACAGAAATGTTCTGAGCCAGTTTTCAGAAGAGAATGGGGAGGGTGAAAGCTAGCACGGGAATTAAGATTTTTTTGTCAGGGAGACTACAGAATAAGTTTGCTTACTTGATGAAAACAACACACGCTAGCAAGTATAATGATGAGGCGTAAAAGATGTCTGAAAGAATTTGAAGGGCTTCAAATAATGTGCTATTGTTTTACAAGGCTTCCTAGGGCAAGATACCTGTGGTACTGTCCTTTGTCTATTAAAGATTACTATTTATAATCAGGTGCCTTTTATTTAAAATAAGCACTTAAAACAAAGAAGCAAACAGTTGTAAGCACTTCACATGCGTACCTGTGTGAGAGGTGTTTCCAAAAAAAGTAGATTTTCTCTCGATATGTTTTTTAGTCTACATTATAATTCCAGCACACTGGGGAGCACCTAGACAGCGAACGTACATGGTGTCTGAATCCGACACAACCTCTGGTGTGACACCCTTCGGAACCTACACTGGTGTCTGGAACCAGCACAGCCTTTCCTTGCAACCATTCCCAGTTCAGTTCTCTGCATTTCCTTGTTTCTAAAACTTACCTCCTCTGACGTAAATTTACTTTCTCTGGACAGATTCTCTTCAGCTTCAATTTGTACCCCAGGGAACCAGTACGCCTCGTGGTCCCGCTCCTGCTGGTGAGTCTGAATTCAACGCAATTGAAGTCTCTTGCATGTGGATTCCCAGCCTGCACGTGCCTTCATGCTTAACAGCTTCTGTAGGCAAATACAACAATACCTAATTGTAAATATGATGGAGGAATAGATCCGGTGCTAACAGAAATGTTCTGAGCCAGTTTTCAGAAGAGAATGGGGAGGGTGAAAGCTAGCACGGGAATTAAGATTTTTTTGTCAGGGAGACTACAGAATAAGTTTGCTTACTTGATGAAAACAACACACGCTAGCAAGTATAATGATGAGGCGTAAAAGATGTCTGAAAGAATTTGAAGGGCTTCAAATAATGTGCTATTGTTTTACAAGGCTTCCTAGGGCAAGATACCTGTGGTACTGTCCTTTGTCTATTAAAGATTACTATTTATAATCAGGTGCCTTTTATTTAAAATAAGCACTTAAAACAAAGAAGCAAACAGTTGTAAGCACTTCACATGCGTACCTGTGTGAGAGGTGTTTCCAAAAAAAGTAGATTTTCTCTCGATATGTTTTTTAGTCTACATTATAATTCCAGCACACTGGGGAGCACCTAGACAGCGAACGTACATGGTGTCTGAATCCGACACAACCTCTGGTGTGACACCCTTCGGAACCTACACTGGTGTCTGGAACCAGCACAGCCTTTCCTTGCAACCATTCCCAGTTCTGTTCTCTGCATTTCCTTGTTTCTAAAACTTACCTCCTCTGACGTAAATTTACTTTCTCTGGACAGATTCTCTTCAGCTTCAATTTGTACCCCAGGGAACCAGTACGCCTCGTGGTCCCGCTCCTGCTGGTGAGTCTGAATTCAACGCAATTGAAGTCTCTTGCATGTGGATTCCCAGCCTGCACGTGCCTTCATGCTTAACAGCTTCTGTAGGCAAATACAACAATACCTAATTGTAAATATGATGGAGGAATAGATCCGGTGCTAACAGAAATGTTCTGAGCCAGTTTTCAGAAGAGAATGGGGAGGGTGAAAGCTAGCACGGGAATTAAGATTTTTTTGTCGGGGAGACTACAGAATAAGTTTGCTTACTTGATGAAAACAACACACGCTAGCAAGTATAATGATGAGGCGTAAAAGATGTCTGAAAGAATTTGAAGGACTTCAAATAATGTGCTATTGTTTTACAAGGCTTCCTAGGGCAAGATACCTGTGGTACTGTCCTTTGTCTATTAAAGATTACTATTTATAATCAGGTGCCTTTTATTTAAAATAAGCACTTAAAACAAAAAAGCAAACAGTTGTAAGCACTTCACATGCGTACCTGTGTGAGAGGTGTTTGCAACAAATTTAGATTCTATCCTGATTTGGATTTTTTCTTGTTTGTTACTTCCAGCCCGCTGGGGAGAGCCTAGACAGCGAACGTACTTGGTGTCTGAATCCGACACAACCTCTGGTGTGGCACCCTACAGGACCTACACTGTGTCTGGAACGGACACAACCTCTGGTGCGTCACCCTACAAAACCTACACTGTGTATTGAAGTGACACAGCCTTTCCTCGCAACCAGATCCGTTTCAGTACTACGCATTTCCTCGTTCTTAAAACTTACCGTCTCTGAAGTAAATTTACTTTCTCTGAACAGATTCTTTTCGACTTCCCTTTGTACCCCAAGGAACCAGTACACCTCGTGGTCCTGCTCCAGCTGGTGAGTCTGATTTCAATGCAGTTAAAGTCTCTTGGATGTGGATTCCCAGCCAGCATCTCCCTTCATGCTGTACAGATTCTGTAGGCAAATACAGCAGTATTTATATAAGGGAGTAATACAACAGGTGCTAACAGAAATCTTCTGAGACTTCTTTCCGAGGAGAAAAGGGCATGGTGAAAGCTAGCACAGGAATTAAAATTTTTGTCAGGGAGGCTAGAATAGGTTTCTTTACTTGACGAAAAGAACACGCTCAAACAATTATAATGATGAGGGGTAAAAGATGTCTGTAAGTATTTGTTTCACTTTGCATAAAGTGTCACTGTTTTCCACACCTTCCTGAAGTAGCATATATGTGCTTATGTCAATTTTTTATTAAAGATTCATATTTCTCTCCAGGTGCCATGTGTTTGAAATAAGCACTTAAAACAAAGAAGCAATCAGTTATAAGTACTTCACATAGGTACCTTTGTGAGAGGTGTTTCCAAAAAAAGTAGATTTTCTCTCGATATGTTTTTTAGTCTACATTATAATTCCAGCACACTGGGGAGCACCTAGACAGCGAACGTACATGGTGTCTGAATCCGACACAACCTCTGGTGTGACACCCTTCGGAACCTACACTGGTGTCTGGAACCAGCACAGCCTTTCCTTGCAACCATTCCCAGTTCAGTTCTCTGCATTTCCTTGTTTCTAAAACTTACCTCCTCTGACGTAAATTTACTTTCTCTGGACAGATTCTCTTCAGCTTCAATTTGTACCCCAGGGAACCAGTACGCCTCGTGGTCCCGCTCCTGCTGGTGAGTCTGAATTCAACGCAATTGAAGTCTCTTGCATGTGGATTCCCAGCCTGCACGTGCCTTCATGCTTAACAGCTTCTGTAGGCAAATACAACAATACCTAATTGTAAATATGATGGAGGAATAGATCCGGTGCTAACAGAAATGTTCTGAGCCAGTTTTCAGAAGAGAATGGGGAGGGTGAAAGCTAGCACGGGAATTAAGATTTTTTTGTCAGGGAGACTACAGAATAAGTTTGCTTACTTGATGAAAACAACACACGCTAGCAAGTATAATGATGAGGCGTAAAAGATGTCTGAAAGAATTTGAAGGGCTTCAAATAATGTGCTATTGTTTTACAAGGCTTCCTAGGGCAAGATACCTGTGGTACTGTCCTTTGTCTATTAAAGATTACTATTTATAATCAGGTGCCTTTTATTTAAAATAAGCACTTAAAACAAAGAAGCAAACAGTTGTAAGCACTTCACATGCGTACCTGTGTGAGAGGTGTTTCCAAAAAAAGTAGATTTTCTCTCGATATGTTTTTTAGTCTACATTATAATTCCAGCACACTGGGGAGCACCTAGACAGCGAACGTACATGGTGTCTGAATCCGACACAACCTCTGGTGTGACACCCTTCGGAACCTACACTGGTGTCTGGAACCAGCACAGCCTTTCCTTGCAACCATTCCCAGTTCTGTTCTCTGCATTTCCTTGTTTCTAAAACTTACCTCCTCTGACGTAAATTTACTTTCTCTGGACAGATTCTCTTCAGCTTCAATTTGTACCCCAGGGAACCAGTACGCCTCGTGGTCCCGCTCCTGCTGGTGAGTCTGAATTCAACGCAATTGAAGTCTCTTGCATGTGGATTCCCAGCCTGCACGTGCCTTCATGCTTAACAGCTTCTGTAGGCAAATACAACAATACCTAATTGTAAATATGATGGAGGAATAGATCCGGTGCTAACAGAAATGTTCTGAGCCAGTTTTCAGAAGAGAATGGGGAGGGTGAAAGCTAGCACGGGAATTAAGATTTTTTTGTCGGGGAGACTACAGAATAAGTTTGCTTACTTGATGAAAACAACACACGCTAGCAAGTATAATGATGAGGCGTAAAAGATGTCTGAAAGAATTTGAAGGACTTCAAATAATGTGCTATTGTTTTACAAGGCTTCCTAGGGCAAGATACCTGTGGTACTGTCCTTTGTCTATTAAAGATTACTATTTATAATCAGGTGCCTTTTATTTAAAATAAGCACTTAAAACAAAAAAGCAAACAGTTGTAAGCACTTCACATGCGTACCTGTGTGAGAGGTGTTTGCAACAAATTTAGATTCTATCCTGATTTGGATTTTTTCTTGTTTGTTACTTCCAGCCCGCTGGGGAGAGCCTAGACAGCGAACGTACTTGGTGTCTGAATCCGACACAACCTCTGGTGTGGCACCCTACAGGACCTACACTGTGTCTGGAACGGACACAACCTCTGGTGCGTCACCCTACAAAACCTACACTGTGTATTGAAGTGACACAGCCTTTCCTCGCAACCAGATCCGTTTCAGTACTACGCATTTCCTCGTTCTTAAAACTTACCGTCTCTGAAGTAAATTTACTTTCTCTGAACAGATTCTTTTCGACTTCCCTTTGTACCCCAAGGAACCAGTACACCTCGTGGTCCTGCTCCAGCTGGTGAGTCTGATTTCAATGCAGTTAAAGTCTCTTGGATGTGGATTCCCAGCCAGCATCTCCCTTCATGCTGTACAGATTCTGTAGGCAAATACAGCAGTATTTATATAAGGGAGTAATACAACAGGTGCTAACAGAAATCTTCTGAGACTTCTTTCCGAGGAGAAAAGGGCATGGTGAAAGCTAGCACAGGAATTAAAATTTTTGTCAGGGAGGCTAGAATAGGTTTCTTTACTTGACGAAAAGAACACGCTCAAACAATTATAATGATGAGGGGTAAAAGATGTCTGTAAGTATTTGTTTCACTTTGCATAAAGTGTCACTGTTTTCCACACCTTCCTGAAGTAGCATATATGTGCTTATGTCAATTTTTTATTAAAGATTCATATTTCTCTCCAGGTGCCATGTGTTTGAAATAAGCACTTAAAACAAAGAAGCAATCAGTTATAAGTACTTCACATAGGTACCTTTGTGAGAGGTGTTTCCAAAAAAAGTAGATTTTCTCTCGATATGTTTTTTAGTCTACATTATAATTCCAGCACACTGGGGAGCACCTAGACAGCGAACGTACATGGTGTCTGAATCCGACACAACCTCTGGTGTGACACCCTTCGGAACCTACACTGGTGTCTGGAACCAGCACAGCCTTTCCTTGCAACCATTCCCAGTTCAGTTCTCTGCATTTCCTTGTTTCTAAAACTTACCTCCTCTGACGTAAATTTACTTTCTCTGGACAGATTCTCTTCAGCTTCAATTTGTACCCCAGGGAACCAGTACGCCTCGTGGTCCCGCTCCTGCTGGTGAGTCTGAATTCAACGCAATTGAAGTCTCTTGCATGTGGATTCCCAGCCTGCACGTGCCTTCATGCTTAACAGCTTCTGTAGGCAAATACAACAATACCTAATTGTAAATATGATGGAGGAATAGATCCGGTGCTAACAGAAATGTTCTGAGCCAGTTTTCAGAAGAGAATGGGGAGGGTGAAAGCTAGCACGGGAATTAAGATTTTTTTGTCAGGGAGACTACAGAATAAGTTTGCTTACTTGATGAAAACAACACACGCTAGCAAGTATAATGATGAGGCGTAAAAGATGTCTGAAAGAATTTGAAGGGCTTCAAATAATGTGCTATTGTTTTACAAGGCTTCCTAGGGCAAGATACCTGTGGTACTGTCCTTTGTCTATTAAAGATTACTATTTATAATCAGGTGCCTTTTATTTAAAATAAGCACTTAAAACAAAGAAGCAAACAGTTGTAAGCACTTCACATGCGTACCTGTGTGAGAGGTGTTTCCAAAAAAAGTAGATTTTCTCTCGATATGTTTTTTAGTCTACATTATAATTCCAGCACACTGGGGAGCACCTAGACAGCGAACGTACATGGTGTCTGAATCCGACACAACCTCTGGTGTGACACCCTTCGGAACCTACACTGGTGTCTGGAACCAGCACAGCCTTTCCTTGCAACCATTCCCAGTTCTGTTCTCTGCATTTCCTTGTTTCTAAAACTTACCTCCTCTGACGTAAATTTACTTTCTCTGGACAGATTCTCTTCAGCTTCAATTTGTACCCCAGGGAACCAGTACGCCTCGTGGTCCCGCTCCTGCTGGTGAGTCTGAATTCAACGCAATTGAAGTCTCTTGCATGTGGATTCCCAGCCTGCACGTGCCTTCATGCTTAACAGCTTCTGTAGGCAAATACAACAATACCTAATTGTAAATATGATGGAGGAATAGATCCGGTGCTAACAGAAATGTTCTGAGCCAGTTTTCAGAAGAGAATGGGGAGGGTGAAAGCTAGCACGGGAATTAAGATTTTTTTGTCGGGGAGACTACAGAATAAGTTTGCTTACTTGATGAAAACAACACACGCTAGCAAGTATAATGATGAGGCGTAAAAGATGTCTGAAAGAATTTGAAGGACTTCAAATAATGTGCTATTGTTTTACAAGGCTTCCTAGGGCAAGATACCTGTGGTACTGTCCTTTGTCTATTAAAGATTACTATTTATAATCAGGTGCCTTTTATTTAAAATAAGCACTTAAAACAAAAAAGCAAACAGTTGTAAGCACTTCACATGCGTACCTGTGTGAGAGGTGTTTGCAACAAATTTAGATTCTATCCTGATTTGGATTTTTTCTTGTTTGTTACTTCCAGCCCGCTGGGGAGAGCCTAGACAGCGAACGTACTTGGTGTCTGAATCCGACACAACCTCTGGTGTGGCACCCTACAGGACCTACACTGTGTCTGGAACGGACACAACCTCTGGTGCGTCACCCTACAAAACCTACACTGTGTATTGAAGTGACACAGCCTTTCCTCGCAACCAGATCCGTTTCAGTACTACGCATTTCCTCGTTCTTAAAACTTACCGTCTCTGAAGTAAATTTACTTTCTCTGAACAGATTCTTTTCGACTTCCCTTTGTACCCCAAGGAACCAGTACACCTCGTGGTCCTGCTCCAGCTGGTGAGTCTGATTTCAATGCAGTTAAAGTCTCTTGGATGTGGATTCCCAGCCAGCATCTCCCTTCATGCTGTACAGATTCTGTAGGCAAATACAGCAGTATTTATATAAGGGAGTAATACAACAGGTGCTAACAGAAATCTTCTGAGACTTCTTTCCGAGGAGAAAAGGGCATGGTGAAAGCTAGCACAGGAATTAAAATTTTTGTCAGGGAGGCTAGAATAGGTTTCTTTACTTGACGAAAAGAACACGCTCAAACAATTATAATGATGAGGGGTAAAAGATGTCTGTAAGTATTTGTTTCACTTTGCATAAAGTGTCACTGTTTTCCACACCTTCCTGAAGTAGCATATATGTGCTTATGTCAATTTTTTATTAAAGATTCATATTTCTCTCCAGGTGCCATGTGTTTGAAATAAGCACTTAAAACAAAGAAGCAATCAGTTATAAGTACTTCACATAGGTACCTTTGTGAGAGGTGTTTCCAAAAAAAGTAGATTTTCTCTCGATATGTTTTTTAGTCTACATTATAATTCCAGCACACTGGGGAGCACCTAGACAGCGAACGTACATGGTGTCTGAATCCGACACAACCTCTGGTGTGACACCCTTCGGAACCTACACTGGTGTCTGGAACCAGCACAGCCTTTCCTTGCAACCATTCCCAGTTCAGTTCTCTGCATTTCCTTGTTTCTAAAACTTACCTCCTCTGACGTAAATTTACTTTCTCTGGACAGATTCTCTTCAGCTTCAATTTGTACCCCAGGGAACCAGTACGCCTCGTGGTCCCGCTCCTGCTGGTGAGTCTGAATTCAACGCAATTGAAGTCTCTTGCATGTGGATTCCCAGCCTGCACGTGCCTTCATGCTTAACAGCTTCTGTAGGCAAATACAACAATACCTAATTGTAAATATGATGGAGGAATAGATCCGGTGCTAACAGAAATGTTCTGAGCCAGTTTTCAGAAGAGAATGGGGAGGGTGAAAGCTAGCACGGGAATTAAGATTTTTTTGTCAGGGAGACTACAGAATAAGTTTGCTTACTTGATGAAAACAACACACGCTAGCAAGTATAATGATGAGGCGTAAAAGATGTCTGAAAGAATTTGAAGGGCTTCAAATAATGTGCTATTGTTTTACAAGGCTTCCTAGGGCAAGATACCTGTGGTACTGTCCTTTGTCTATTAAAGATTACTATTTATAATCAGGTGCCTTTTATTTAAAATAAGCACTTAAAACAAAGAAGCAAACAGTTGTAAGCACTTCACATGCGTACCTGTGTGAGAGGTGTTTCCAAAAAAAGTAGATTTTCTCTCGATATGTTTTTTAGTCTACATTATAATTCCAGCACACTGGGGAGCACCTAGACAGCGAACGTACATGGTGTCTGAATCCGACACAACCTCTGGTGTGACACCCTTCGGAACCTACACTGGTGTCTGGAACCAGCACAGCCTTTCCTTGCAACCATTCCCAGTTCAGTTCTCTGCATTTCCTTGTTTCTAAAACTTACCTCCTCTGACGTAAATTTACTTTCTCTGGACAGATTCTCTTCAGCTTCAATTTGTACCCCAGGGAACCAGTACGCCTCGTGGTCCCGCTCCTGCTGGTGAGTCTGAATTCAACGCAATTGAAGTCTCTTGCATGTGGATTCCCAGCCTGCACGTGCCTTCATGCTTAACAGCTTCTGTAGGCAAATACAACAATACCTAATTGTAAATATGATGGAGGAATAGATCCGGTGCTAACAGAAATGTTCTGAGCCAGTTTTCAGAAGAGAATGGGGAGGGTGAAAGCTAGCACGGGAATTAAGATTTTTTTGTCAGGGAGACTACAGAATAAGTTTGCTTACTTGATGAAAACAACACACGCTAGCAAGTATAATGATGAGGCGTAAAAGATGTCTGAAAGAATTTGAAGGACTTCAAATAATGTGCTATTGTTTTACAAGGCTTCCTAGGGCAAGATACCTGTGGTACTGTCCTTTGTCTATTAAAGATTACTATTTATAATCAGGTGCCTTTTATTTAAAATAAGCACTTAAAACAAAGAAGCAAACAGTTGTAAGCACTTCACATGCGTACCTGTGTGAGAGGTGTTTCCAAAAAAAGTAGATTTTCTCTCAATATGTTTTTTAGTCTACATTATAATTCCAGCACACTGGGGAGCACCTAGACAGCGAACGTACATGGTGTCTGAATCCGACACAACCTCTGGTGTGACACCCTTCGGAACCTACACTGGTGTCTGGAACCAGCACAGCCTTTCCTTGCAACCATTCCCAGTTCTGTTCTCTGCATTTCCTTGTTTCTAAAACTTACCTCCTCTGACGTAAATTTACTTTCTCTGGACAGATTCTCTTCAGCTTCAATTTGTACCCCAGGGAACCAGTACGCCTCGTGGTCCCGCTCCTGCTGGTGAGTCTGAATTCAACGCAATTGAAGTCTCTTGCATGTGGATTCCCAGCCTGCACGTGCCTTCATGCTTAACAGCTTCTGTAGGCAAATACAACAATACCTAATTGTAAATATGATGGAGGAATAGATCCGGTGCTAACAGAAATGTTCTGAGCCAGTTTTCAGAAGAGAATGGGGAGGGTGAAAGCTAGCACGGGAATTAAGATTTTTTTGTCGGGGAGACTACAGAATAAGTTTGCTTACTTGATGAAAACAACACACGCTAGCAAGTATAATGATGAGGCGTAAAAGATGTCTGAAAGAATTTGAAGGACTTCAAATAATGTGCTATTGTTTTACAAGGCTTCCTAGGGCAAGATACCTGTGGTACTGTCCTTTGTCTATTAAAGATTACTATTTATAATCAGGTGCCTTTTATTTAAAATAAGCACTTAAAACAAAAAAGCAAACAGTTGTAAGCACTTCACATGCGTACCTGTGTGAGAGGTGTTTGCAACAAATTTAGATTCTATCCTGATTTGGATTTTTTCTTGTTTGTTACTTCCAGCCCGCTGGGGAGAGCCTAGACAGCGAACGTACTTGGTGTCTGAATCCGACACAACCTCTGGTGTGGCACCCTACAGGACCTACACTGTGTCTGGAACGGACACAACCTCTGGTGCGTCACCCTACAAAACCTACACTGTGTATTGAAGTGACACAGCCTTTCCTCGCAACCAGATCCGTTTCAGTACTACGCATTTCCTCGTTCTTAAAACTTACCGTCTCTGAAGTAAATTTACTTTCTCTGAACAGATTCTTTTCGACTTCCCTTTGTACCCCAAGGAACCAGTACACCTCGTGGTCCTGCTCCAGCTGGTGAGTCTGATTTCAATGCAGTTAAAGTCTCTTGGATGTGGATTCCCAGCCAGCATCTCCCTTCATGCTGTACAGATTCTGTAGGCAAATACAGCAGTATTTATATAAGGGAGTAATACAACAGGTGCTAACAGAAATCTTCTGAGACTTCTTTCCGAGGAGAAAAGGGCATGGTGAAAGCTAGCACAGGAATTAAAATTTTTGTCAGGGAGGCTAGAATAGGTTTCTTTACCTGACGAAAAGAACACGCTCAAACAATTATAATGATGAGGGGTAAAAGATGTCTGTAAGTATTTGTTTCACTTTGCATAAAGTGTCACTGTTTTCCACACCTTCCTGAAGTAGCATATATGTGCTTATGTCAATTTTTTATTAAAGATTCATATTTCTCTCCAGGTGCCACGTGTTTGAAATAAGCACTTAAAACAAGAAGCAATCAGTTATAAGTACTTCACATAGGTACCTTTGTGAGAGGTGTTTCCAAAAAAAGTAGATTTTCTCTCGATATGTTTTTTAGTCTACATTATAATTCCAGCACACTGGGGAGCACCTAGACAGCGAACGTACATGGTGTCTGAATCCGACACAACCTCTGGTGTGACACCCTTCGGAACCTACACTGGTGTCTGGAACCAGCACAGCCTTTCCTTGCAACCATTCCCAGTTCAGTTCTCTGCATTTCCTTGTTTCTAAAACTTACCTCCTCTGACGTAAATTTACTTTCTCTGGACAGATTCTCTTCAGCTTCAATTTGTACCCCAGGGAACCAGTACGCCTCGTGGTCCCGCTCCTGCTGGTGAGTCTGAATTCAACGCAATTGAAGTCTCTTGCATGTGGATTCCCAGCCTGCACGTGCCTTCATGCTTAACAGCTTCTGTAGGCAAATACAACAATACCTAATTGTAAATATGATGGAGGAATAGATCCGGTGCTAACAGAAATGTTCTGAGCCAGTTTTCAGAAGAGAATGGGGAGGGTGAAAGCTAGCACAGGGAATTAAGATTTTTTTGTCAGGGAGACTACAGAATAAGTTTGCTTACTTGATGAAAACAACACACGCTAGCAAGTATAATGATGAGGCGTAAAAGATGTCTGAAAGAATTTGAAGGGCTTCAAATAATGTGCTATTGTTTTACAAGGCTTCCTAGGGCAAGATACCTGTGGTACTGTCCTTTGTCTATTAAAGATTACTATTTATAATCAGGTGCCTTTTATTTAAAATAAGCACTTAAAACAAAGAAGCAAACAGTTGTAAGCACTTCACATGCGTACCTGTGTGAGAGGTGTTTCCAAAAAAAGTAGATTTTCTCTCGATATGTTTTTTAGTCTACATTATAATTCCAGCACACTGGGGAGCACCTAGACAGCGAACGTACATGGTGTCTGAATCCGACACAACCTCTGGTGTGACACCCTTCGGAACCTACACTGGTGTCTGGAACCAGCACAGCCTTTCCTTGCAACCATTCCCAGTTCTGTTCTCTGCATTTCCTTGTTTCTAAAACTTACCTCCTCTGACGTAAATTTACTTTCTCTGGACAGATTCTCTTCAGCTTCAATTTGTACCCCAGGGAACCAGTACGCCTCGTGGTCCCGCTCCTGCTGGTGAGTCTGAATTCAACGCAATTGAAGTCTCTTGCATGTGGATTCCCAGCCTGCACGTGCCTTCATGCTTAACAGCTTCTGTAGGCAAATACAACAATACCTAATTGTAAATATGATGGAGGAATAGATCCGGTGCTAACAGAAATGTTCTGAGCCAGTTTTCAGAAGAGAATGGGGAGGGTGAAAGCTAGCACGGGAATTAAGATTTTTTTGTCGGGGAGACTACAGAATAAGTTTGCTTACTTGATGAAAACAACACACGCTAGCAAGTATAATGATGAGGCGTAAAAGATGTCTGAAAGAATTTGAAGGACTTCAAATAATGTGCTATTGTTTTACAAGGCTTCCTAGGGCAAGATACCTGTGGTACTGTCCTTTGTCTATTAAAGATTACTATTTATAATCAGGTGCCTTTTATTTAAAATAAGCACTTAAAACAAAGAAGCAAACAGTTGTAAGCACTTCACATGCGTACCTGTGTGAGAGGTGTTTGCAACAAATTTAGATTCTATCCTGATTTGGATTTTTTCTTGTTTGTTACTTCCAGCCCGCTGGGGAGAGCCTAGACAGCGAACGTACTTGGTGTCTGAATCCGACACAACCTCTGGTGTGGCACCCTACAGGACCTACACTGTGTCTGGAACGGACACAACCTCTGGTGCGTCACCCTACAAAACCTACACTGTGTATTGAAGTGACACAGCCTTTCCTCGCAACCAGATCCGTTTCAGTACTACGCATTTCCTCGTTCTTAAAACTTACCGTCTCTGAAGTAAATTTACTTTCTCTGAACAGATTCTTTTCGACTTCCCTTTGTACCCCAAGGAACCAGTACACCTCGTGGTCCTGCTCCAGCTGGTGAGTCTGATTTCAATGCAGTTAAAGTCTCTTGGATGTGGATTCCCAGCCAGCATCTCCCTTCATGCTGTACAGATTCTGTAGGCAAATACAGCAGTATTTATATAAGGGAGTAATACAACAGGTGCTAACAGAAATCTTCTGAGACTTCTTTCCGAGGAGAAAAGGGCATGGTGAAAGCTAGCACAGGAATTAAAATTTTTGTCAGGGAGGCTAGAATAGGTTTCTTTACCTGACGAAAAGAACACGCTCAAACAATTATAATGATGAGGGGTAAAAGATGTCTGTAAGTATTTGTTTCACTTTGCATAAATTGTCACTGTTTTCCACACCTTCCTGAAGTAGCATATATGTGCTTATGTCAATTTTTTATTAAAGACTCATATTTCTCTCCAGGTGCCATGTGTTTGAAATAAGCACTTAAAACAAGAAGCAATCAGTTATAAGTACTTCACATAGGTACCTTTGTGAGAGGTGTTTCCAAAAAAAGTAGATTTTCTCTCGATATGTTTTTTAGTCTACATTATAATTCCAGCACACTGGGGAGCACCTAGACAGCGAACGTACATGGTGTCTGAATCCGACACAACCTCTGGTGTGACACCCTTCGGAACCTACACTGGTGTCTGGAACCAGCACAGCCTTTCCTTGCAACCATTCCCAGTTCAGTTCTCTGCATTTCCTTGTTTCTAAAACTTACCTCCTCTGACGTAAATTTACTTTCTCTGGACAGATTCTCTTCAGCTTCAATTTGTACCCCAGGGAACCAGTACGCCTCGTGGTCCCGCTCCTGCTGGTGAGTCTGAATTCAACGCAATTGAAGTCTCTTGCATGTGGATTCCCAGCCTGCACGTGCCTTCATGCTTAACAGCTTCTGTAGGCAAATACAACAATACCTAATTGTAAATATGATGGAGGAATAGATCCGGTGCTAACAGAAATGTTCTGAGCCAGTTTTCAGAAGAGAATGGGGAGGGTGAAAGCTAGCACGGGAATTAAGATTTTTTTGTCAGGGAGACTACAGAATAAGTTTGCTTACTTGATGAAAACAACACACGCTAGCAAGTATAATGATGAGGCGTAAAAGATGTCTGAAAGAATTTGAAGGGCTTCAAATAATGTGCTATTGTTTTACAAGGCTTCCTAGGGCAAGATACCTGTGGTACTGTCCTTTGTCTATTAAAGATTACTATTTATAATCAGGTGCCTTTTATTTAAAATAAGCACTTAAAACAAAGAAGCAAACAGTTGTAAGCACTTCACATGCGTACCTGTGTGAGAGGTGTTTCCAAAAAAAGTAGATTTTCTCTCGATATGTTTTTTAGTCTACATTATAATTCCAGCACACTGGGGAGCACCTAGACAGCGAACGTACATGGTGTCTGAATCCGACACAACCTCTGGTGTGACACCCTTCGGAACCTACACTGGTGTCTGGAACCAGCACAGCCTTTCCTTGCAACCATTCCCAGTTCAGTTCTCTGCATTTCCTTGTTTCTAAAACTTACCTCCTCTGACGTAAATTTACTTTCTCTGGACAGATTCTCTTCAGCTTCAATTTGTACCCCAGGGAACCAGTACGCCTCGTGGTCCCGCTCCTGCTGGTGAGTCTGAATTCAACGCAATTGAAGTCTCTTGCATGTGGATTCCCAGCCTGCACGTGCCTTCATGCTTAACAGCTTCTGTAGGCAAATACAACAATACCTAATTGTAAATATGATGGAGGAATAGATCCGGTGCTAACAGAAATGTTCTGAGCCAGTTTTCAGAAGAGAATGGGGAGGGTGAAAGCTAGCACAGGGAATTAAGATTTTTTTGTCGGGGAGACTACAGAATAAGTTTGCTTACTTGATGAAAACAACACACGCTAGCAAGTATAATGATGAGGCGTAAAAGATGTCTGAAAGAATTTGAAGGACTTCAAATAATGTGCTATTGTTTTACAAGGCTTCCTAGGGCAAGATACCTGTGGTACTGTCCTTTGTCTATTAAAGATTACTATTTATAATCAGGTGCCTTTTATTTAAAATAAGCACTTAAAACAAAAAAGCAAACAGTTGTAAGCACTTCACATGCGTACCTGTGTGAGAGGTGTTTGCAACAAATTTAGATTCTATCCTGATTTGGATTTTTTCTTGTTTGTTACTTCCAGCCCGCTGGGGAGAGCCTAGACAGCGAACGTACTTGGTGTCTGAATCCGACACAACCTCTGGTGTGGCACCCTACAGGACCTACACTGTGTCTGGAACGGACACAACCTCTGGTGCGTCACCCTACAAAACCTACACTGTGTATTGAAGTGACACAGCCTTTCCTCGCAACCAGATCCGTTTCAGTACTACGCATTTCCTCGTTCTTAAAACTTACCGTCTCTGAAGTAAATTTACTTTCTCTGAACAGATTCTTTTCGACTTCCCTTTGTACCCCAAGGAACCAGTACACCTCGTGGTCCTGCTCCAGCTGGTGAGTCTGATTTCAATGCAGTTAAAGTCTCTTGGATGTGGATTCCCAGCCAGCATCTCCCTTCATGCTGTACAGATTCTGTAGGCAAATACAGCAGTATTTATATAAGGGAGTAATACAACAGGTGCTAACAGAAATCTTCTGAGACTTCTTTCCGAGGAGAAAAGGGCATGGTGAAAGCTAGCACAGGAATTAAAATTTTTGTCAGGGAGGCTAGAATAGGTTTCTTTACCTGACGAAAAGAACACGCTCAAACAATTATAATGATGAGGGGTAAAAGATGTCTGTAAGTATTTGTTTCACTTTGCATAAATTGTCACTGTTTTCCACACCTTCCTGAAGTAGCATATATGTGCTTATGTCAATTTTTTATTAAAGACTCATATTTCTCTCCAGGTGCCATGTGTTTGAAATAAGCACTTAAAACAAGAAGCAATCAGTTATAAGTACTTCACATAGGTACCTTTGTGAGAGGTGTTTCCAAAAAAAGTAGATTTTCTCTCGATATGTTTTTTAGTCTACATTATAATTCCAGCACACTGGGGAGCACCTAGACAGCGAACGTACATGGTGTCTGAATCCGACACAACCTCTGGTGTGACACCCTTCGGAACCTACACTGGTGTCTGGAACCAGCACAGCCTTTCCTTGCAACCATTCCCAGTTCAGTTCTCTGCATTTCCTTGTTTCTAAAACTTACCTCCTCTGACGTAAATTTACTTTCTCTGGACAGATTCTCTTCAGCTTCAATTTGTACCCCAGGGAACCAGTACGCCTCGTGGTCCCGCTCCTGCTGGTGAGTCTGAATTCAACGCAATTGAAGTCTCTTGCATGTGGATTCCCAGCCTGCACGTGCCTTCATGCTTAACAGCTTCTGTAGGCAAATACAACAATACCTAATTGTAAATATGATGGAGGAATAGATCCGGTGCTAACAGAAATGTTCTGAGCCAGTTTTCAGAAGAGAATGGGGAGGGTGAAAGCTAGCACGGGAATTAAGATTTTTTTGTCAGGGAGACTACAGAATAAGTTTGCTTACTTGATGAAAACAACACACGCTAGCAAGTATAATGATGAGGCGTAAAAGATGTCTGAAAGAATTTGAAGGGCTTCAAATAATGTGCTATTGTTTTACAAGGCTTCCTAGGGCAAGATACCTGTGGTACTGTCCTTTGTCTATTAAAGATTACTATTTATAATCAGGTGCCTTTTATTTAAAATAAGCACTTAAAACAAAGAAGCAAACAGTTGTAAGCACTTCACATGCGTACCTGTGTGAGAGGTGTTTCCAAAAAAAGTAGATTTTCTCTCGATATGTTTTTTAGTCTACATTATAATTCCAGCACACTGGGGAGCACCTAGACAGCGAACGTACATGGTGTCTGAATCCGACACAACCTCTGGTGTGACACCCTTCGGAACCTACACTGGTGTCTGGAACCAGCACAGCCTTTCCTTGCAACCATTCCCAGTTCAGTTCTCTGCATTTCCTTGTTTCTAAAACTTACCTCCTCTGACGTAAATTTACTTTCTCTGGACAGATTCTCTTCAGCTTCAATTTGTACCCCAGGGAACCAGTACGCCTCGTGGTCCCGCTCCTGCTGGTGAGTCTGAATTCAACGCAATTGAAGTCTCTTGCATGTGGATTCCCAGCCTGCACGTGCCTTCATGCTTAACAGCTTCTGTAGGCAAATACAACAATACCTAATTGTAAATATGATGGAGGAATAGATCCGGTGCTAACAGAAATGTTCTGAGCCAGTTTTCAGAAGAGAATGGGGAGGGTGAAAGCTAGCACAGGGAATTAAGATTTTTTTGTCAGGGAGACTACAGAATAAGTTTGCTTACTTGATGAAAACAACACACGCTAGCAAGTATAATGATGAGGCGTAAAAGATGTCTGAAAGAATTTGAAGGACTTCAAATAATGTGCTATTGTTTTACAAGGCTTCCTAGGGCAAGATACCTGTGGTACTGTCCTTTGTCTATTAAAGATTACTATTTATAATCAGGTGCCTTTTATTTAAAATAAGCACTTAAAACAAAAAAGCAAACAGTTGTAAGCACTTCACATGCGTACCTGTGTGAGAGGTGTTTGCAACAAATTTAGATTCTATCCTGATTTGGATTTTTTCTTGTTTGTTACTTCCAGCCCGCTGGGGAGAGCCTAGACAGCGAACGTACTTGGTGTCTGAATCCGACACAACCTCTGGTGTGGCACCCTACAGGACCTACACTGTGTCTGGAACGGACACAACCTCTGGTGCGTCACCCTACAAAACCTACACTGTGTCTTGAAGTGACACAGCCTTTCCTCGCAACCAGATCCGTTTCAGTACTACGCATTTCCTCGTTCTTAAAACTTACCGTCTCTGAAGTAAATTTACTTTCTCTGAACAGATTCTTTTCGACTTCCCTTTGTACCCCAAGGAACCAGTACACCTCGTGGTCCTGCTCCAGCTGGTGAGTCTGATTTCAATGCAGTTAAAGTCTCTTGGATGTGGATTCCCAGCCAGCATCTCCCTTCATGCTGTACAGATTCTGTAGGCAAATACAGCAGTATTTATATAAGGGAGTAATACAACAGGTGCTAACAGAAATCTTCTGAGACTTCTTTCCGAGGAGAAAAGGGCATGGTGAAAGCTAGCACAGGAATTAAAATTTTTGTCAGGGAGGCTAGAATAGGTTTCTTTACCTGACGAAAAGAACACGCTCAAACAATTATAATGATGAGGGGTAAAAGATGTCTGTAAGTATTTGTTTCACTTTGCATAAATTGTCACTGTTTTCCACACCTTCCTGAAGTAGCATATATGTGCTTATGTCAATTTTTTATTAAAGATTCATATTTCTCTCCAGGTGCCACGTGTTTGAAATAAGCACTTAAAACAAGAAGCAATCAGTTATAAGTACTTCACATAGGTACCTTTGTGAGAGGTGTTTCCAAAAAAAGTAGATTTTCTCTCGATATGTTTTTTAGTCTACATTATAATTCCAGCACACTGGGGAGCACCTAGACAGCGAACGTACATGGTGTCTGAATCCGACACAACCTCTGGTGTGACACCCTTCGGAACCTACACTGGTGTCTGGAACCAGCACAGCCTTTCCTTGCAACCATTCCCAGTTCAGTTCTCTGCATTTCCTTGTTTCTAAAACTTACCTCCTCTGACGTAAATTTACTTTCTCTGGACAGATTCTCTTCAGCTTCAATTTGTACCCCAGGGAACCAGTACGCCTCGTGGTCCCGCTCCTGCTGGTGAGTCTGAATTCAACGCAATTGAAGTCTCTTGCATGTGGATTCCCAGCCTGCACGTGCCTTCATGCTTAACAGCTTCTGTAGGCAAATACAACAATACCTAATTGTAAATATGATGGAGGAATAGATCCGGTGCTAACAGAAATGTTCTGAGCCAGTTTTCAGAAGAGAATGGGGAGGGTGAAAGCTAGCACAGGGAATTAAGATTTTTTTGTCGGGGAGACTACAGAATAAGTTTGCTTACTTGATGAAAACAACACACGCTAGCAAGTATAATGATGAGGCGTAAAAGATGTCTGAAAGAATTTGAAGGGCTTCAAATAATGTGCTATTGTTTTACAAGGCTTCCTAGGGCAAGATACCTGTGGTACTGTCCTTTGTCTATTAAAGATTACTATTTATAATCAGGTGCCTTTTATTTAAAATAAGCACTTAAAACAAAGAAGCAAACAGTTGTAAGCACTTCACATGCGTACCTGTGTGAGAGGTGTTTCCAAAAAAAGTAGATTTTCTCTCAATATGTTTTTTAGTCTACATTATAATTCCAGCACACTGGGGAGCACCTAGACAGCGAACGTACATGGTGTCTGAATCCGACACAACCTCTGGTGTGACACCCTTCGGAACCTACACTGGTGTCTGGAACCAGCACAGCCTTTCCTTGCAACCATTCCCAGTTCAGTTCTCTGCATTTCCTTGTTTCTAAAACTTACCTCCTCTGACGTAAATTTACTTTCTCTGGACAGATTCTCTTCAGCTTCAATTTGTACCCCAGGGAACCAGTACGCCTCGTGGTCCCGCTCCTGCTGGTGAGTCTGAATTCAACGCAATTGAAGTCTCTTGCATGTGGATTCCCAGCCTGCACGTGCCTTCATGCTTAACAGCTTCTGTAGGCAAATACAACAATACCTAATTGTAAATATGATGGAGGAATAGATCCGGTGCTAACAGAAATGTTCTGAGCCAGTTTTCAGAAGAGAATGGGGAGGGTGAAAGCTAGCACAGGGAATTAAGATTTTTTTGTCAGGGAGACTACAGAATAAGTTTGCTTACTTGATGAAAACAACACACGCTAGCAAGTATAATGATGAGGCGTAAAAGATGTCTGAAAGAATTTGAAGGGCTTCAAATAATGTGCTATTGTTTTACAAGGCTTCCTAGGGCAAGATACCTGTGGTACTGTCCTTTGTCTATTAAAGATTACTATTTATAATCAGGTGCCTTTTATTTAAAATAAGCACTTAAAACAAAAAAGCAAACAGTTGTAAGCACTTCACATGCGTACCTGTGTGAGAGGTGTTTGCAACAAATTTAGATTCTATCCTGATTTGGATTTTTTCTTGTTTGTTACTTCCAGCCCGCTGGGGAGAGCCTAGACAGCGAACGTACTTGGTGTCTGAATCCGACACAACCTCTGGTGTGGCACCCTACAGGACCTACACTGTGTCTGGAACGGACACAACCTCTGGTGCGTCACCCTACAAAACCTACACTGTGTCTTGAAGTGACACAGCCTTTCCTCACAACCAGATCCGTTTCAGTACTACGCATTTCCTCGTTCTTAAAACTTACCGTCTCTGAAGTAAATTTACTTTCTCTGAACAGATTCTTTTCGACTTCCCTTTGTACCCCAAGGAACCAGTACACCTCGTGGTCCTGCTCCAGCTGGTGAGTCTGATTTCAATGCAGTTAAAGTCTCTTGGATGTGGATTCCCAGCCAGCATCTCCCTTCATGCTGTACAGATTCTGTAGGCAAATACAGCAGTATTTATATAAGGGAGTAATACAACAGGTGCTAACAGAAATCTTCTGAGACTTCTTTCCGAGGAGAAAAGGGCATGGTGAAAGCTAGCACAGGAATTAAAATTTTTGTCAGGGAGGCTAGAATAGGTTTCTTTACCTGACGAAAAGAACACGCTCAAACAATTATAATGATGAGGGGTAAAAGATGTCTGTAAGTATTTGTTTCACTTTGCATAAAGTGTCACTGTTTTCCACACCTTCCTGAAGTAGCATATATGTGCTTATGTCAATTTTTTATTAAAGATTCATATTTCTCTCCAGGTGCCACGTGTTTGAAATAAGCACTTAAAACAAGAAGCAATCAGTTATAAGTACTTCACATAGGTACCTTTGTGAGAGGTGTTTCCAAAAAAAGTAGATTTTCTCTCGATATGTTTTTTAGTCTACATTATAATTCCAGCACACTGGGGAGCACCTAGACAGCGAACGTACATGGTGTCTGAATCCGACACAACCTCTGGTGTGACACCCTTCGGAACCTACACTGGTGTCTGGAACCAGCACAGCCTTTCCTTGCAACCATTCCCAGTTCAGTTCTCTGCATTTCCTTGTTTCTAAAACTTACCTCCTCTGACGTAAATTTACTTTCTCTGGACAGATTCTCTTCAGCTTCAATTTGTACCCCAGGGAACCAGTACGCCTCGTGGTCCCGCTCCTGCTGGTGAGTCTGAATTCAACGCAATTGAAGTCTCTTGCATGTGGATTCCCAGCCTGCACGTGCCTTCATGCTTAACAGCTTCTGTAGGCAAATACAACAATACCTAATTGTAAATATGATGGAGGAATAGATCCGGTGCTAACAGAAATGTTCTGAGCCAGTTTTCAGAAGAGAATGGGGAGGGTGAAAGCTAGCACAGGGAATTAAGATTTTTTTGTCAGGGAGACTACAGAATAAGTTTGCTTACTTGATGAAAACAACACACGCTAGCAAGTATAATGATGAGGCGTAAAAGATGTCTGAAAGAATTTGAAGGGCTTCAAATAATGTGCTATTGTTTTACAAGGCTTCCTAGGGCAAGATACCTGTGGTACTGTCCTTTGTCTATTAAAGATTACTATTTATAATCAGGTGCCTTTTATTTAAAATAAGCACTTAAAACAAAGAAGCAAACAGTTGTAAGCACTTCACATGCGTACCTGTGTGAGAGGTGTTTCCAAAAAAAGTAGATTTTCTCTCGATATGTTTTTTAGTCTACATTATAATTCCAGCACACTGGGGAGCACCTAGACAGCGAACGTACATGGTGTCTGAATCCGACACAACCTCTGGTGTGACACCCTTCGGAACCTACACTGGTGTCTGGAACCAGCACAGCCTTTCCTTGCAACCATTCCCAGTTCAGTTCTCTGCATTTCCTTGTTTCTAAAACTTACCTCCTCTGACGTAAATTTACTTTCTCTGGACAGATTCTCTTCAGCTTCAATTTGTACCCCAGGGAACCAGTACGCCTCGTGGTCCCGCTCCTGCTGGTGAGTCTGAATTCAACGCAATTGAAGTCTCTTGCATGTGGATTCCCAGCCTGCACGTGCCTTCATGCTTAACAGCTTCTGTAGGCAAATACAACAATACCTAATTGTAAATATGATGGAGGAATAGATCCGGTGCTAACAGAAATGTTCTGAGCCAGTTTTCAGAAGAGAATGGGGAGGGTGAAAGCTAGCACAGGGAATTAAGATTTTTTTGTCAGGGAGACTACAGAATAAGTTTGCTTACTTGATGAAAACAACACACGCTAGCAAGTATAATGATGAGGCGTAAAAGATGTCTGAAAGAATTTGAAGGGCTTCAAATAATGTGCTATTGTTTTACAAGGCTTCCTAGGGCAAGATACCTGTGGTACTGTCCTTTGTCTATTAAAGATTACTATTTATAATCAGGTGCCTTTTATTTAAAATAAGCACTTAAAACAAAAAAGCAAACAGTTGTAAGCACTTCACATGCGTACCTGTGTGAGAGGTGTTTGCAACAAATTTAGATTCTATCCTGATTTGGATTTTTTCTTGTTTGTTACTTCCAGCCCGCTGGGGAGAGCCTAGACAGCGAACGTACTTGGTGTCTGAATCCGACACAACCTCTGGTGTGGCACCCTACAGGACCTACACTGTGTCTGGAACGGACACAACCTCTGGTGCGTCACCCTACAAAACCTACACTGTGTCTTGAAGTGACACAGCCTTTCCTCACAACCAGATCCGTTTCAGTACTACGCATTTCCTCGTTCTTAAAACTTACCGTCTCTGAAGTAAATTTACTTTCTCTGAACAGATTCTTTTCGACTTCCCTTTGTACCCCAAGGAACCAGTACACCTCGTGGTCCTGCTCCAGCTGGTGAGTCTGATTTCAATGCAGTTAAAGTCTCTTGGATGTGGATTCCCAGCCAGCATCTCCCTTCATGCTGTACAGATTCTGTAGGCAAATACAGCAGTATTTATATAAGGGAGTAATACAACAGGTGCTAACAGAAATCTTCTGAGACTTCTTTCCGAGGAGAAAAGGGCATGGTGAAAGCTAGCACAGGAATTAAAATTTTTGTCAGGGAGGCTAGAATAGGTTTCTTTACCTGACGAAAAGAACACGCTCAAACAATTATAATGATGAGGGGTAAAAGATGTCTGTAAGTATTTGTTTCACTTTGCATAAAGTGTCACTGTTTTCCACACCTTCCTGAAGTAGCATATATGTGCTTATGTCAATTTTTTATTAAAGATTCATATTTCTCTCCAGGTGCCATGTGTTTGAAATAAGCACTTAAAACAAGAAGCAATCAGTTATAAGTACTTCACATAGGTACCTTTGTGAGAGGTGTTTCCAAAAAAAGTAGATTTTCTCTCGATATGTTTTTTAGTCTACATTATAATTCCAGCACACTGGGGAGCACCTAGACAGCGAACGTACATGGTGTCTGAATCCGACACAACCTCTGGTGTGACACCCTTCGGAACCTACACTGGTGTCTGGAACCAGCACAGCCTTTCCTTGCAACCATTCCCAGTTCAGTTCTCTGCATTTCCTTGTTTCTAAAACTTACCTCCTCTGACGTAAATTTACTTTCTCTGGACAGATTCTCTTCAGCTTCAATTTGTACCCCAGGGAACCAGTACGCCTCGTGGTCCCGCTCCTGCTGGTGAGTCTGAATTCAACGCAATTGAAGTCTCTTGCATGTGGATTCCCAGCCTGCACGTGCCTTCATGCTTAACAGCTTCTGTAGGCAAATACAACAATACCTAATTGTAAACATGATGGAGGAATAGAACAGGTGCTAACAGAAATGTTCTGAGCCAGTTTTCAGAAGAGAATGGGGAGGGTGAAAGCTAGCATGGGAATTAAGATTTTTTTGTCAGGGAGACTACAGAATAAGTTTGCTTACTTGATGAAAACAACACACGCTAGCAAGTATAATGATGAGGCGTAAAAGATGTCTGAAAGAATTTGAAGGGCTTCAAATAATGTGCTATTGTTTTACAAGGCTTCCTAGGGCAAGATACCTGTGGTACTGTCCTTTGTCTATTAAAGATTACTATTTATAATCAGGTGCCTTTTATTTAAAATAAGCACTTAAAACAAAGAAGCAAACAGTTGTAAGCACTTCACATGCGTACCTGTGTGAGAGGTGTTTGCAACAAATTTAGATTCTATCCTGATTTGGATTTTTTCTTGTTTGTTACTTCCAGCCCGCTGGGGAGAGCCTAGACAGCGAACGTACTTGGTGTCTGAATCCGACACAACCTCTGGTGTGGCACCCTACAGGACCTACACTGTGTCTGGAACGGACACAACCTCTGGTGCGTCACCCTACAAAACCTACACTGTGTCTTGAAGTGACACAGCCTTTCCTCACAACCAGATCCGTTTCAGTACTACGCATTTCCTCGTTCTTAAAACTTACCGTCTCTGAAGTAAATTTACTTTCTCTGAACAGATTCTTTACGACTTCCCTTTGTACCCCAAGGAACCAGTACACCTCGTGGTCCTGCTCCAGCTGGTGAGTCTGATTTCAATGCAGTTAAAGTCTCTTGGATGTGGATTCCCAGCCAGCATCTCCCTTCATGCTGTACAGATTCTGTAGGCAAATACAGCAGTATTTATATAAGGGAGTAATACAACAGGTGCTAACAGAAATCTTCTGAGACTTCTTTCCGAGGAGAAAAGGGCATGGTGAAAGCTAGCACAGGAATTAAAATTTTTGTCAGGGAGGCTAGAATAGGTTTCTTTACCTGACGAAAAGAACACGCTCAAACAATTATAATGATGAGGGGTAAAAGATGTCTGTAAGTATTTGTTTCACTTTGCATAAAGTGTCACTGTTTTCCACACCTTCCTGAAGTAGCATATATGTGCTTATGTCAATTTTTTATTAAAGATTCATATTTCTCTCCAGGTGCCACGTGTTTGAAATAAGCACTTAAAAGAAGAAGCAATCAGTTATAAGTACTTCACATAGGTACCTTTGTGAGAGGTGTTTCCAAAAAAAGTAGATTTTCTCTCGATATGTTTTTTAGTCTACATTATAATTCCAGCACACTGGGGAGCACCTAGACAGCGAACGTACATGGTGTCTGAATCCGACACAACCTCTGGTGTGACACCCTTCGGAACCTACACTGGTGTCTGGAACCAGCACAGCCTTTCCTTGCAACCATTCCCAGTTCAGTTCTCTGCATTTCCTTGTTTCTAAAACTTACCTCCTCTGACGTAAATTTACTTTCTCTGGACAGATTCTCTTCAGCTTCAATTTCTACCCCAGGGAACCAGTACGCCTCGTGGTCCCGCTCCTGCTGGTGAGTCTGAATTCAACGCAATTGAAGTCTCTTGCATGTGGATTCCCAGCCTGCACGTGCCTTCATGCTTAACAGCTTCTGTAGGCAAATACAACAATACCTAATTGTAAACATGATGGAGGAATAGAACAGGTGCTAACAGAAATGTTCTGAGCCAGTTTTCAGAAGAGAATGGGGAGGGTGAAAGCTAGCACAGGGAATTAAGATTTTTTTGTCAGGGAGACTACAGAATAAGTTTGCTTACTTGATGAAAACAACACACGCTAGCAAGTATAATGATGAGGCGTAAAAGATGTCTGAAAGAATCTGAAGGGCTTCAAATAATGTGCTATTGTTTTACAAGGCTTCCTAGGGCAAGATACCTGTGGTACTGTCCTTTGTCTATTAAAGATTACTATTTATAATCAGGTGCCTTTTATTTAAAATAAGCACTTAAAACAAAAAAGCAAACAGTTGTAAGCACTTCACATGCGTACCTGTGTGAGAGGTGTTTGCAACAAATTTAGATTCTATCCTGATTTGGATTTTTTCTTGTTTGTTACTTCCAGCCCGCTGGGGAGAGCCTAGACAGCGAACGTACTTGGTGTCTGAATCCGACACAACCCCTGGTGTGGCACCCTACAGGACCTACACTGTGTCTGGAACGGACACAACCTCTGGTGCGTCACCCTACAAAACCTACACTGTGTCTTGAAGTGACACAGCCTTTCCTCGCAACCAGATCCGTTTCAGTACTACGCATTTCCTCGTTCTTAAAACTTACCGTCTCTGAAGTAAATTTACTTTCTCTGAACAGATTCTTTACGACTTCCCTTTGTACCCCAAGGAACCAGTACACCTCGTGGTCCTGCTCCAGCTGGTGAGTCTGATTTCAATGCAGTTAAAGTCTCTTGGATGTGGATTCCCAGCCAGCATCTCCCTTCATGCTGTACAGATTCTGTAGGCAAATACAGCAGTATTTATATAAGGGAGTAATACAACAGGTGCTAACAGAAATCTTCTGAGACTTCTTTCCGAGGAGAAAAGGGCATGGTGAAAGCTAGCACAGGAATTAAAATTTTTGTCAGGGAGGCTAGAATAGGTTTCTTTACCTGACGAAAAGAACACGCTCAAACAATTATAATGATGAGGGGTAAAAGATGTCTGTAAGTATTTGTTTCACTTTGCATAAAGTGTCACTGTTTTCCACACCTTCCTGAAGTAGCATATATGTGCTTATGTCAATTTTTTATTAAAGATTCATATTTCTCTCCAGGTGCCATGTGTTTGAAATAAGCACTTAAAAGAAGAAGCAATCAGTTATAAGTACTTCACATAGGTACCTTTGTGAGAGGTGTTTCCAAAAAAAGTAGATTCTCTCTTGATATGTTTTTTGTTCTTCATTATAATTCCAGCACACTGGGAAGCACCTAGACAGCGAACGTACGTGGTGTCTGAATCCGACATAACCTCTGGTGTGACACCCTACAGAACCTACACTGTGTCTGGAACCGACATGCCCCTGGGTGTGTAACCCTTCGGAACCTACACTGGTGTCTGGAACTAGCACAGCCTTTCCTTGCAACCATTCCCAGTTCAGTTCTCTCCATTTCCTTGTTTTTAAAACTTACCTCCTCTGACGTAAATTTACTTTCTCTGGACAGATTCTCTTCAGCTTCAATTTCTACCCCAGGGAACCAGTACGCCTCGTGGTCCCGCTCCTGCTGGTGAGTCTGAATTCAACGCAATTAAAGTCTCTTGCATGTGGATTCCCAGCCTGCACGTGCCTTCATGCTTAACAGCTTCTGTAGGCAAATACAACAATACCTAATTGTAAACATGATGGAGGAATAGAACAGGTGCTAACAGAAATGTTCTGAGCCAGTTTTCAGAAGAGAATGAGGAGGGTGAAAGCTAGCACGGGAATTAAGATTTTTTTGTCAGGGAGACTACAGAATAAGTTTGCTTACTTGATGAAAACAACACACGCTAGCAAGTATAATGATGAGGCGTAAAAGATGTCTGAAAGAATTTGAAGGGCTTCAAATAATGTGCTATTGTTTTACAAGGCTTCCTAGGGCAAGATACCTGTGGTACTGTCCTTTGTCTATTAATGATTACTATTGTTAAAAACGAGTTTCACATAATTTTTATAGAATTTTAAAGTTTGATAAAAAAAGAATTAGGAGAATAAAAATAAAGTATACAGATATGGCCAGGTGTCTCTGCATTGTCCCTTAAAAACAGAACCCTACTACATATCCATAAATTCTCATGCATAGTCACACATTCTTCTTAGGATCTTTGGTGTTCTTCTGTTTAGTTTTCTCTTGCCTCCTTCTCAATAGATCAATCTTCTTGGCGCCATTGAGATTTTCATTCTCTCATACCAAGAGTGCAATATATTCCTCCCCCCAGAGTTCTGCTCACTGCTGTCTTCATCTGGATAAGATAGTTTACAAATGTAGGAGTCTCTAGCTATTTTTTTTCCTCAGTCTTTGGGTTATAGAAACAAAAACAGTTTTTATTTTAATACTATGCCATAGCCTAACATATATGTATTATACTACTATTTCTAAATTTCATCAATAACAGAAATAAAGAAAACTATATTAATACAACAAAATTTCTCATTCTTATCCACATAACATTCATTTTAATATTTGCAAAAAGCCAACAATATAAAATGTATCTATAATTTAACCCCCCTTTTTTTCTTTGTAAATCATTGGGCTTGAGCAATAATTTTTTTTTGTTTGTTTGTTTATCTGCATGTTTTTGGATTACTCAGGTAATTAGCTGAATAAAACAGAGAATACAAAAAAATTAAACCAGCTATCTAAAATCTGGATATTTTTGGGATTCCAGAGTAAGTATTTTTCCCTGTACTATTACATTGGGAGAGTCTGGTTTTATCATCATACACACAATTCTTTTACTTTTCTTTGGGTCTAATACAGAGTTGATTTCTCTGGAACTTACTATGTACAAGTGTTATTACCAACTTATATATTTTTTCTGTGAGTATTTCTTACTTCATTAAGAAATTTTCTCCATTTAATTGCTGTTTGAGCCTTGCATACAGGTCCTGGCATGAGGTTAATACAGGTCTAGGTTGCTGTGTTGGCTTTATCTTTTTACTTACCACTTGCTCTCTTAACAAATTTTGCTTCTTTTTCCTGGCAGCAAGTGTGAAGCAAATTAATTTTTCTCTTTTCAGGCAACTGTTTTTCAATCTGATACCCCTTGTTCTTAGATGGTCTGTGATCTAATATTTTTCCCCTTATGTATACAGATACCTAACTTGGATGGGTTATAGCAGTGACTATTGATATTGGTGTGGGTAGTAAGAAAGAAACCCCGGTGTCTTTCCATGTGAAGCTTTTGATAGTATTTGTAACATGGCTTTGCTGGTGTTCCAAAAGGGAAAAGGATGAGTGACAGAAGAAGGAATAATAGGGGTCCAGTATGGCTTACACCCCCACCCACTCTGCCTATGAGGTTGCAGCTCACAGCAGGTGTTTTATATTCTTCTCGGTGGCAAGTTGTAATGGTCAATCTGGTCTTGCCCCCTATTTCCTGGTCACTTCCTCTTTTTTTTAATTTCTAAGCAAATCCTTTTTGACACTTTTTAACAGTAGTTTCCCAACGTTTCTTAGGTATTTCCCACTCAACAGACACTAGTAATTTCTCATCTGCAAAGCAAAAGTTATCATTTAAGTTATTCTTGATAGATTTGGTACACAACACTTTCTGCAATGAGAGGCTTAACTTTGTGAACCACAATACTTATTTTTCTCTAATTTAAGTACTTATATTTAATCTAGCTAGCATGTCTCATATTGGGATGATTTAGACAAGGTATATGATGTGACACTGATGGAAGTTGTGATTTTCCCCCCTCCTTTATACACATCACAGGCAAAAGCAAAAATATATGAGGATTTCCTGACCAAAACAGCCCCAGTCCTCCTGTTTAGGGTGGGAGTTTTCCCCCCCGCAAGGTGGATATCGAAGGTGTCCCAGAACTTGTCCAGGCAGGACTTGAAATTACTGATACAGGCTTGGTCTTACTTCCCAGTTAGGCGTGATTCTTAGCTCATCCCTTGGATCATTTGGATTGTCTCAGTTCATTACCGCCCGATCTCTGCTCAAGAGTCCATTTGGTACCACTCGGTTTGGGTGTTATAGTCCAGTCTTATTGGTGTGAATCCAACTTCACTCTTTGGTCTAGATTGCAGCCTCGCTGCCTTAGTTATCAGTAGTACCTGAAAGGGGTTTCTTAGCAACACAGGGAAAGTGAAAACATCACATAAACAAAATTTATCAGTAAACATAGGAGCTAATTTCTTTCTGTGAGTTCAAATTAGTTAAACAAGAAAGGCTACGTTAGTTTTGACTTCAAATCCTTTTAGCTCTTTTTTAAAATCTCTGACTTCTGAGGAAGTCAAAGGGGCATTTACAAATCCCATATTTCCCCCTCCCATTGGGACTTCTCGTAATGGGAATAAACTAGTAGCCTTTCTGTATTGTTTCGGGGAGGAGTCAGGGGAGACCCGCTTTTGAGCTAAGCTTCCTGTATTTTGATATGGTACCTCTCTGTTAAGGGAGAAATTCTTTAGGACCGCTGCGTCCATGTCAGAGGTTGCTGGGACAGTGGAGGCAGGGATCCGTCCCGCCGCTGAGTCTCCAAGGGGGGGCCGTAGGCAGGAACTGTTACCGGAACCACCGAGAGAGCGGAGTCTCTGGGCGGAAACCAAAGCGGGGCGTGGGCAGTCCGCACGTGTCTCCTGGGGCAGGAGCAGCGGTGCCCAGCGCAGCCGGCGCAGACACAGCCACCGGGGCCGGGACGGCCGGGACAGCTGCGGGAGAAGTGGCCGGGGGTGGGACAGCGGGGGTGCCCAGTGAGGGCAAAGCAGCCGGAGCCGGGGCAGATGGAGCCCCCATCAGGGCCGGCGGGGCGGCCGCGAGCCATGCGGCTGCACCCGGGGCAGGCGGGACCCCCAGCGGGACATCTGCAGCAGGCGAGGGGCCAAGCAGGAGAGGAGGGGGTAGCACTTCTAAAGGGTACCAGCTTTTCTCTTTCCTTTTTTCTTCTTGTTTTGTTTTTGAGATTTCTGGTATTTCTAGAATTTTTACTCTCTCAGAGTTTGTGTCCCCCATCCAACATGCTGCATATTCTTTCTCCTCTGCATTAAACGGTTATTTTGAATTTACAAACACGTTTAAAGCCTGACAAATCCAAGTTTCAAAAGAACCATATCTAGGCTAACAAATGTGGTCGGATCTTTCTTCCTTGTTTGCCCATTTAATCATGCAAAAATGAATCATCTTTACTCTATCCTTTTTCCTTGTACTTGGGGTAATATCCCAATTAGCTAACATAACTCCCAAAGGGCTATCTTGTGGTATTTCTTCTAGCAATTTCTTTTTGCCTTTGTTTTTCTCCAAATCCGACTTACTGGTTTTCTGCCCCATTTTTTTTTTTTAATCAATTTATTTCTACTAACTTAAACACTACCTTCTTCCCCCCCTTCTTCCCAGGCACCGAAAACCCTTTTTCTTAACAATACAATATTATACAGTACCATACAACACGATACACTTTCCCCCCCAAAAAATAAAATTAAACATAGATTCAGCAACATTTTCCTTCATCCATTTCCACCCACTCTTTTTATTTCTTTGTCACTTCACTGCTCCTCCTGAAATCCTAAACTTTAAACCAGAAAAAAAACAAAACAGCCCACTATCACAAATGCTTACACACAATCACACAGGAAATTGTCTTGGGACTTAGCAAAACAAGAGCTATAACTACAGGGTGCCCCCCCCCATTCCTCCTTAACTGCGACTAACACCAGCACCACTCTGCATTCTACTTGCACATTTGGCTTTAGAAAGAGCTCCCTGATAGTCTCACACCAGTCCTCAACCCCTCACCACAACACAAACAACCTAATACAGTCCACTTCTTTCCAAACAAACTAAAATCAACTTTTAAATTAACAATTACACATTTATTTACTCACATTCACTCACATCTATTTTACTCACTCTCACTCATTTTCACTCAAAGCTCAGCAACAATAAAATACTTTTTATTTTCAAGTTACTGATATCTTCTCATGGGTATTATAAGGCCTTGGATGTTTTAGATTTCTTTGCTGTACACCTCAATCCAGCTCTGTTAACCCCAGATGCTCTTGGGTGTACCCCTCAATCCAGCTCTGTTAACCCCAGATGCTCTTGGGTATATCCCTCAATCCAGCTCTGTTAACCCTGGATGCTCTTGGGTGTAACTCTTAATCCAGCAAAGTGTTGGGGATCCCCACTTTTATCCTGTTTTCCCAGTGGATTGTGCCAGGAAAACCCTCGGCTCCCTTTCCCGAGAGGCTGACCCCTCCCCTGAGACCCAGTCCCAGTAACCCCGGGGGTATCTTGCAACCCCCGCTTCCCACTCCCCCAAAGGTTATTTACAATCTTCTTCTTTGGGTCTTCGTGCACAAGAATTATGGAGCAAAATACCGCGGTTTAGGGAGCCTTTTCCCTTTTCTTTGCTTTATTTCTTCTCCTTGTCCTCGGGGTATTTACCTGCAGCCACTGCTGACTCACACCAGGGGAAACAGAGCGGGTCTGCTGAACTCAGCAGGGTGCGCGCTTTTTCCCACTCAGGATCACTCGGTGGTTTTTCAGAGGCGAGGTATTTATCCCGGACAAAGAGCCCCCAATTGTGAAAAATGAGGTTCACATAATTTTTATAGAATTTAAAAGTTTAATAAAAAAAGAATTAGGAGAAAAAAAAAAAGTATACAGATACGGCCGGGTGTCTCTGCATTCAGCTAAGAGAGCACACCTTCATAACAAAGGATTGTCCCTTAAAAACAGAACCCTACTACATATCCATAGATTCTCATACATATTCACACATTCTTCTTAGGATCTTTGGTGTTCTTCTGTTTAGTTTTCTCTTGCCTCCTTCTCAATAGATCAATCTTCTTGGCGCCATTGAGATTTACATTCTCTGATAGCAGGAAAGCAATAAATTCCTCCACCCAGAGTTCTGCTCACTGAATGCAGGAGTTCTCTAGCTATTTTTTTCCTCAGTCTTTGGGTTATACAAACAAAAACAGTTTTTATTTTAATACTATGCCATAGCCTAACATATATGTATTATACTACTATTTCTAAATTTCATCAATAACAGAAATAAAGAAAACTATATTAATACAACAAAATTTCTCATTCTTATCCACATAACATTCATTATAATATTTGCAAAAAGCCAACAATATAAAATGTATCTATAACACTATTTATAGACAGGTGCCTTTTATTTAAAATAAGCACTTAAAACAAAAAAGCAAACAATTGTAAGCACTTCACATGCGTACCTGTGTGAGAGGTGTTTGCAACAAATTTAGATTCTATCCTGATTTGGATTTTTTCTTGTTTGTTACTTCCAGCCCGCTGGGGAGAGCCTAGACAGCGAACGTACTTGGTGTCTGAATCCGACACAACCTCTGGTGTGGCACCCTACAGGACCTACACTGTGTCTGGAACGGACACAACCTCTGGTGCGTCACCCTACAAAACCTACACTGTGTCTTGAAGTGACACAGCCTTTCCTCGCAACCAGATCCGTTTCAGTTCTACGCATTTCCTCGTTCTTAAAACTTACCGTCTCTGAAGTAAATTTACTTTCTCTGAACAGATTCGTTTCGACTTCCCTTTGTACCCCAAGGAACCAGTACACCTCGTGGTCCTGCTCCAGCTGGTGAGTCTGATTTCAATGCAGTTAAAGTCTCTTGGATGTGGATTCCCAGCCAGCATCTCCCTTCATGCTGTACAGATTCTGTAGGCAAATACAGCAGTATTTATATAAGGGAGTAATACAACAGGTGCTAACAGAAATCTTCTGAGACTTCTTTCCGAGGAGAAAAGGGCATGGTGAAAGCTAGCACAGGAATTAAAATTTTTGTCAGGGAGGCTAGAATAGGTTTCTTTACTTGACGAAAAGAACACGCTCAAACAATTATAATGATGAGGGGTAAAAGATGTCTGTAAGTATTTGTTTCACTTTGCATAAAGTGTCACTGTTTTCCACACCTTCCTGAAGTAGCATATATGTGTTTATGTCAATTTTTTATTAAAGATTCATATTTCTCTCCAGGTGCCATGTGTTTGAAATAAGCACTTAAAACAAGAAGCAATCAGTTATAAGTACTTCACATAGGTACCTTTGTGAGAGGTGTTTCCAAAAAAAGTAGATTCTCTCTTGATATGTTTTTTATTCTTCATTATAATTCCAGCACGCTGGGGAGCACCTAGACAACAAACGTACTTGGTGTCTGAATCCAACACAGCCTCTAGTGTGTCACCGTACAGAACTTATAGCATCTCCGAAACCAACATACCCCACAGTGTGGTACCTAGCAGAACCTACAGTTTGTCTGAAACTAGCATACCCTCCAGTGTGACACCAGGCAGAACAGGTTTTGGGTCATCAATGGACATATCCTCCCATGTGTTACCCAGCAGACCTTACAGGCTGTCTTCAGCCAACACACCCAATGTGACACCCAGCAGAAGAGGCATTGGGTCATCACTGGATACATTCACCAGCCTGATACCAACCAGAACCGATACTGGGTCATCAATGGATGCATCCTCCCGCATGACACGAAACAGAACTTTTACCATGTCTTCAGTCAACATGCCCTCCAGTCTGACAGGGAACAGAACTGGTACTGGGTCTTCAGTCAACACATCCTTCCGTTTCAGACCACGCAGAACCAGTTCTTTGCCTTCAGTCAGATCTTTCAGCCAGGATGTCTTATCCAGCACCAGAAGAAATCAGGGAATTTAATTATTGGAGTCCTGGTTATGTCAGTTTTCATAAGCGATATCATACATTCTCTTCAAATGGGAAAAACTCCAACAATGTAAAAAGAGGTAATTAAAGTACAGTTTTACCTACCTTTGTGTTGTAGTTTAGTGTATGTGATTTTTTTTGTCCATAATTTTATATTTTTAGAAAATGTGCATTAATATCTTCACATTTCTGTGTTTCTAATTAGTATTATACCAAAACACTTATTTTTTTTTATTGCTGCTGTTAATTTTTATGTGGTATACTAAAATATCATAAAACAACACCTTTAGGGTAGTTTTCTTCATTCGTAAAAAAATATCCACAAGCCATTTTATTTTCTGCTTCTCAAAGTTGTTTTATACATGCCTATTTTAAACCAAGACTACCATACTTTAATGGGATTGAGAGGGTGTCCATGAAACGTACACCAGTGATTTCTCTTGTGGAATGTCATGGCCCTGCCATGAGCCTCTTCTTTCCTTCTTTTTTTTTTTTTTTCTTTTCTCTCTTCACTTCAACTGCAGACACATATTCAGTTACAAACATAAGCCAGATGAGCAAAATAAAAATGTTGTGATTGGCCTTTGGGAGCACTTTCTGCTTTTTCAGTTGAGCAAGACAGGCAAAGAGATTGCACTTAGTGATGCACTTACAGTTCCTTGACAGAAACTGTATTGATTTCTAGTAACAGCTGGAGGCCTGTATCTCCATAGGATGTTTTGGCTGTCCCATGCTTTATTGGGTTTTGACTGCAAATACCATTGCCCTTGCTTTCTTATCTAGAAGTACCACGGCTGGGCAAAAACTGCCCAGTGGGCCATATTCCAAAGGCAGTTTGGTCTGGAGTTTGTGAATGAAGGAGACCTTTATCCAATTCCAAACCACATTAAGAAATAATCATAAAAAAGGACTTCCCATCCTTAACAAACAACTGACAATTCAGAAGTGAATTTAGAGCTTATTGGCAGAGAGATAAAGAAGGCAATCTTCCAGTTGAGTTGTGATTTATGGAGTTTTTATTCTGACTCCCACTCATAACTGGCACTGGAGAAAGCCATGTCCCTAGAAGTATCAGTGTCTTCTGTCTGCTATAGATTGTTTTGCTGCAAAAATCAGAGGAATCAGGTTGGAGAGAGGCTTGGCTATTGATAGGAACAGAAGCTGCCCCATGGAGAAAAATATATTAACTTCTACTTCCCAAACCCATCTCCCCACACTCTCAATCAGGATTCCTCTGTGTAGTGGTTTAGATTAGGCAATTTCTATGCAAAGGAGCTCCAAATCCATGGATATGAATAGAGAAAAGAGCCTGGTTACTGAGAGGGGAGAGAAAATGTCTGTCTTCTTACAAAAGAGCAATAATATTGAGATGAAAGAGATAAAGGAAAATTTGGCCAATTTGTTCTTCAGATTTGTGAACCATTCAACTATTCCCTTGACTGAGTCATGTTCTTGCATTGTATGAAAGGCTGCACACTCAGCTGTGCTGTAAATAGGAGCAAAGTTCTTCTTGTCCATAAATTTGAGGTAACATGGACATACATAAGACTGAAAGCAGCACTTTTTGCGTATTTCTAGTGCCTCTGCCATTTGAATATTCAGTATTCTCCATTGCACAGCCTACACATTTCCAGTTCCTATAAGACATGATTTTCTGTTTATAATCACCTGAACAATGACAAGGGTGCTTATTTGATAATTATATATTCTATATTGGTTTAAACAATTTCTAGACTTGTGGCAGCCAAATTAATGTTGCTGCTCAACTGTTGGGGCAAGGAAACATTAAGCTTGAGTTTGAGGTTACCATGAACAGTTGACAATGATGTGTGTACAAGTGTTGTGCTCCTCCCACCAGCCTGCAACTCCACAAACCAACCATAATGGTGTACTAAATGATGTTTACAGGATGCCTTTGAATAGGTCAGATTCCTGGAGGTGAGGGTGCAGTCAGAAGAAGATGCACGAAGCTCAGACATGTTTTACTTGGAATTTAGATGTGGTGTGATTTAAAATGCAGAAAATTAAATTACTGGTTTTGGTTCAGAAGGATTATATATTTTGGTCTCAAAGAGCAGATTAGGTTAAAAGGCAAAGATTAGTAAACGTTGATAAATGTTAAGAAGGCTTGGAAAATTTCTTATTTTGCAATAAATGGAGTGCAAGTCAAATTTCAGCACAAAATGAGAGTAGAAAATAATAGATATTAATTAACTTAATTTGGGAATGCATTCTAAAATTATGGTATTGCTTCAAAATTTAGTGCCAACCTCTTACTTCAGTATGCTTATTATAAAACGTCTAAGTCAAAAAACTCCGTAAAGACCTTTAAATTCATTAATATCAAAAAATAAAGGAAGCGCCTGATAAAATGTCATGCATTTGGGCTATGAGTATATGCAGGAACTGTAATGACACACAGCGAGAGTGTTACTCCTGGAGTATTTGTGCCAGTCACAGAATCGGGGGATGAATATATGCTGTAGAGGCACAGTAGTGCAGTGAGAACTCAGTACAGAAACACCCTGTTGGGGGTTAGGTGTCTTTCCATTTGTTCCATCTCACCTATAGAATTTTCCCAGTTAGCAATGGGAAACCTGACTGCTGGTACTTACTGGGTACTGGACAAGAGTTTGGCCAGGCCAAGGGGGGAAGGGGGACAGGTAAAAAGAGAGGGTGGGTACAACTGCAAGCTGGCTTGCTTCTTTGGCTTCAGAGCTTCAACACAGAGCTGGTGCTCTTGTTCTTCTTGTTCTTGTTTTCCTGTTCTCCTGGTTCTTATTGTTCTCTGTTCTTCTTCTTCTTCTTCTTCTTCTTGCTCTTTTTGCTCTTCTGCTTCTTCTCATTCATCTTCGTCTTCTTCTAGTTCTTCTTGTTCCTCTTGTTCTTCTTTTTCTTCTTGTTTTCTTCTTGTTCTTCTTTTTCTTCTTGCTGTTCTTGTTCTTGTTCTTGTTCTTGTTCTCCTTCTTCTTGTTCTTGTTCTTGTTCTCCTTCTTCTTCTTCTTCTTCTTCTTCTTCTTCTTCTTCTTCTTCTTCTTCTTCTTCTTCTTCTTCTTCTTCTTCTTCTTCTTCTTCTTCTTCTTCTTCTTCTTCTTCTTGTTCCTCTTGTTTTTCTTGTTCTTCTTGTTCTTGTTCTTGTTCTTGTTCTTGTTCTTGTTCTTCTTCTTCTTCTTGTTCTTGTTCGTCTTGTTCTTCTTGTTCTTGTTCTTGTTCTTGTTCTTGTTCTTGTTCTTGTTCTTGTTCTTCTTCTTCTTCTTCTTCTTCTTCTTCTTCTTCTTCTTCTTCTTGTTTTTGTTCTTGTTCTTGTTCTTCTTGCTCTTCTTCTTCTGCTTCTGCTTCTGCTTCTTCTGCTTCTTCAGCTTCTTTATGTTTGTGTTGTTGCTCTTCATGTTCTTTTTCTTTTTCTTGTTGTTTTTTTTCTTGTTCTTTTTCTTGGTCTTCATCTTTGTCTCCTTCGTCTCCTTCTTCTCCTTGTCTTATCTTGTTCTTTCTCTTCTTGTTCTTCTTCTTCTTGTTTTTCTTGTTCTTCTCATACTTAATCTTCTTGTTCTACTTCTTGCTCTTCTTCTTATTCTAGTTCTTCTTCATCTAGTTCTTGTTCTTGTTCTGCTTCTGCTTCTCTCTTTTCTTTTTCTTCTTCTGTGGGCCCCACACTCTCTGTCCTGCTGGGACGTGCTGCCGTACCCACCACCACCGTGGAGCTGCTGATACACTTCATCCACCAGCCCAAGATTTCTACTCATTCCTGCCGTTCCTCCTGGGTGTTCTTCCAAGTCCTGCAGGGGCACTGGGATCAAGTGCCCGCAGGGAGTTTGTGAAGCAAAGCCTCTCCTCAGTCTTTTCCTGTCTCAGCTGAGAAGGCTGTCACAGTTTCCCTGGTTCTGTTTTGTTGTTAACGCTGTAGTTATTGTTGTTTGTTTGCCTTGTTATACATACTAGTAAAGAACTGTTATTCCTATCCCCAAATTTCTGCCTGAGAGCCCTTTAATTTCAAAATTATAATAATTTGGAGTGACGGAGTTTACATTTTTCATTCCAAGGGAGGCTCCTGCACCTAGCAGACACCTGTCTCTCAAACCAAGACACACCCTCAGCACCTTTCTGTGCTGTCCTGGCCCTTCAAATGCTTTCTCAGGTCCCACAGCTTGCAGCTGCCGCCTGGGGCTCACAGGGAGCCATGAGTGTCCTGAGTCTGTTGCTGGCAGGTTTGTGATGGTATTGGTGGGGGTTTCCTCCTCTTCCTTGGGAGGAGGAACACACTGATGTTGGTAACCCCTTCCTACCTAGCTTTGGGTCCACCTGAGTTTATTTCCATAGGTTTCCTCCCCAAAATCTGCCCACAAGCTCCTTTCTATCCCCTTGGTTCCCAGTTCTGCAGTTTTTCTGGGTTTTTTGTTGTCTCCAGACCTGATGAAGCTGGGGGACCATGCAGTGACCTGTGCCCTGGCTGGCCTCTGTCCCTGGGCTGTCCCTGCACTCTGCCCCAGTCTGCTGCAGCTGTGGGGTTTCACCCCACACAAAACAACTCCTGGCAGTGTGAGCTCAAGAGAAGCTGCACCAAACCAGGTTGTGCTCTCCTGCTTGTGAGAGAGCTGCCCCAGGGCTGGAGTGGCCTGGGCTGGACAGAGCCCAGGGGAGTCTGGAGACACTGCAGTGTCTGGCCAAAGCAGAAATCATGTCACTGGTAGCGCCAAAGTGTCACATTTCTTGGCCTTAGGGCAAAAAAGATCCAGGACAGTGACTGCACGAGGCTGAGGGGATGTGGGACTCATCAACCTGCAGTGCTTGGAGAACCTGCTTTTCCTGTGCACTTGGAACAGATGTGGCATATCCCCCAAGACATCTTCAGAATGGTCTTTGCTATGACCTTTTCTTGTGCTGCTGCAGATTTTGGAGACAGTTGTGCATATAAACATGTAATAGAACCAGACTTGGGGCTGACATGCTCTGCATTTCCAGGATGGCTCATTGGCAGGGTAAGGTGGTATCAGTGGACTCTGGATCAAGCTGTGATTTTACGGATACTTCAGCAAGAGAGGGTTTTTTCAGGGTGATTAAACCTTCATCCTTATTATGCATTCTCTGACATTTGCATCTCTGTTTTGTAAAACCTCAGAAATCTTAATCATGGCCCTCTGAAATTAATTTGGCCCTGTGAAATGTTACTATCAGCAAGAGTCATCATATTTTGCATGCAAAATTAAAATAATTTTTGACATTTGGGAACTGGAAGGAACTAATTTCTATTGCTGATGACACAAAGAGGGCAGGTTGGTGGTGCCTTGGAGCCTGTGTCTGCTACTGTTGACTGAAAAATATCTTTTGAAGTAGCACCCTATGGCCCCGGATGGCCAGAATGGGGGTGCAGGAGGCTAGACAGGTGTTTACCTTCTAGTCTTTGACCTTTTATGCTAAAATTATAAATTCTTAGAACTACTTATAAAAGATAAGTATAAAGGAGAGATGTTGTACTCTGTGTGTGTGTGTGTGTGTGTGTGTGTGTGTGTGTGTGTGATCCTTGAACATACCACATTATAATAATACACTCTCCAAACAGCCATCCTTTTTTATGACCATTGTCCATTAGTGCATGGAAATGCCATGGAAAACTTAATTTTTTGTACATAAGTACCTCACCTACTGACAACAATTAGAATTGCTTACGGGGCCTCAGTTGCAAATGCAAAACATTCAAAACTCAAACTAATGGGTTATATTAGAAAACACTTTGCTTTTCTCAATAGGCTGATTCTGAGCTCTTTTATGAGTTATTCATGAACATATCCTAGGGCTGTTTGCATCAAACACTGGGATTTTGTTAGCAGTAAAAAATGAAAGTGCACCATATGTGGAAAAGAAATTCCCTCACAAAATATGTGCTTGGAGGCTACTTAGGTCAAAAGGATTTATTTTTAATTCCATGGGCTGAAGAACTGCCCATCTTCTGCTTTATCAGAAAAAGAGAGTTGAGTCTTTGGCCTCTTTCAGAATCTTAAATGACTAAAGCTGAAGAGATTTCCCCAAAAAACCAAGGAGTGTTTTGAGGAGCATGGCAATACCTGTCTGCAGAGCTGATCATTGGCCCAGGGAAGGTCCTACTGCCCAGAGCCGAGCCCAAGGTGTCCCTGAGGATTTGTCACATCCTCTGTCTCCTGTGGTAGGGCTGCCACAGAGCACAGCAGGAGGGATTCCAGGGATTTGTCAGCACAGGGAGGCAGAGCATGAGCTCCTGCTGGTATCTCCACTCCAGGGGCAGCACTTTCAGGCCAGCAATGACAAATTCTGCAGCTCCAGGTTCACAGTTGTTGGCAGTACTGTGACAGCCACCAAGCAAGAGTATCTGCAGGGGAAGGATAATGTAGAGATAGAGGCCTCTCAGAAAACAGAGACAACACCTTCAAACAATATCTGGCAGAGTTGATGAAGGGGTGGTAAATCACTTTGAAAGGGACAGATTATAAAAACCTCTACCTGTGAAAGTAAGAGACAATAGGAGTGAAGAGGGAATGGGAAACAGGGAGGGAAAAGATAAAAACAAAGAGGAAAGGGAAAGGAAAGGGCAAGGGCAAGGGCAAGGGCAAGGGCAAGGGCAAGGGCAAGGGAAAGGGAAAGGGAAAGGGAAAGGGAAAGGGAAAGGGAGAGACGGAGAGGTTAGAGTCCTTGGAAATTCTGATTTTAGTTAAATGACATTTTCTGAAAACATACATGTTTGCTACAATAAATAGCCCTTTCTCACATGCTTTAGCTTTCTAGCTCTTGATAATAACTAAACCCAGTGAGTTTTAAGATAGAAAAAAAATTAGTAAAAAGTAATCCTTCAAGACCAAATATCTGCCTAAGACTGAGTGCTATGGTTAATGGCTTTTGAACATTCACAGGAATGATCAAAGCATTAAAGTAATTAAACAGGGCTCTTAGAATCCAGCAGAAGTTCCACTATTATTAAATAAAGATTCACATTGTACTGTGTATTATGGTCTTGAAAACAGAAGCTTAATAACAGTATTTCATGCATACAATAACATAAAAAATGACAGCCCATGCCTTTTTGTCCTGTATTTGCTGCAGCAGCCACCTTTCTTGTAAGTAAAGACACGTTCAAAGGCCTTTTTTTCCCCTTTTCTGTTGAAAACTGTTTCATTTCAAAAAAAGGATTAGTCCCATATGCAGTCTTTTCTTCTTGACAAGGAACAGGCTCAAATCTCCAGGCAAACATAAAAGGATACCAGATTTTAGAAGTATGCAAGTTACAGCGTCAATGAACCTGACTTGAATTCAGTTTTGAATTCTGAAGAATTTAAAATCTAGCTGAGAATAAGATAGCCTCACCTTTTTTTAGTGATATGTGAAAGGCCAGAACAAGAAAAGAGAATCTGACTTTGCTAAATCAGGTGCTTGCTAAATCAATATGTAATGGGAAAATACTGTTACTAGGGAAAGAACAGTTTAAATTACATGAGGGTCTCTTGCCTTGGTGAGCTCTTAGCCCTCTGTGATACACTTCACCTCAGTGCAGACTTCAAGTAGTTTGTGGTTTTCTTCTTTTCCTCCAAAACACCAAGAGATCAAAATTCTAGGTAAAATCAGGACCTCTACTTCCAATCAAAGCCAAAGAGCAGCTCTGCAGGGCTTCTTCCTAGATACAGATAAAATAATCTGGTGATCTGTTCTCAAACTTTTGGCACTAGATTCTACTCTTGAACACCATGACTTCCTTGTAATCTGAAAGAGGGAACAAATCAGACCTCAAGAGCTGGTCCTCTCTTTAAAACCAGTGTTCCTCCCACCAGAAACGTCTTTTCCTTTGATCTGCAATCCTCATTGTTTATTGCAACAAAATACTCCTTATTTATTAGGTTTGCATCAGTTCTATATGCTTTTATGAGCTTTTATACCTTTTTATCTATATATGTTTAATACCACTATCTGCTTATTACAACATTCCAGGAATCCCTTTTGACTCTTCTCTCCATATTCCTGCAGATCCCAGGTCACTCTGGGTTTTATACCAATAAAAATCCAGGTTGCTCAGATGCTAGGCATGACGGACAAGCACAATTTCTCTGCTGACACAGAGATTGAAGACAAACCCCTCTCTTGTCGCTGGGAAACAAAAGAAAGGAGGCCGTTTCTACCCATTGGAAAGTCTCTGTTTACCCTGAAGGACTCTGCTTCTTCCTTTCCTTAACAGCCAGATACCAAGAAGGACAAGAGAGGGAAGGGTGGTTGATTTGTCTGACAATTTAGCAACACTTGTAAAAAAGAGTTGACTCTGTCAATAACATGCCATGACAAGTCCTTGCTGAGGATGAAGAGCTGTGTCACTTGTGTTTAGTTTGCCTCAAATGAATGGCATGGTGGGTTTTCATGCTGCAGATATGGCCCCTGTGACAACAGTCTGCTCAGCCTTTGTGGGGGTGTGTACCCACAGGGACAGTGTTGCTCCTGCCAGCAGAGCACAGTTTGTTCTCATGTCAAAAAATCCAGGAAAAATGACTTCTTAAAGTAACATTTTCTTTTGCTCTCAAACCAGAGACTTGGATGTAATGGTATAATAGAAACAAATATGTTTCCCTGTTGTCTATCAGGATGGGTGTGAAGTCCCACCACATCCAGACAGCACGACACTGATTTCACTTCCACTGTGGAAATGACTTGCAGGAGCAAGTAAAGTGAATTCTGTGCTGGAACAGTGAAGTTCTGTCACCCTAAATCAGGGTGATGCCTCAAGGGTTTTATATCAACTTTGCACCTAAGCTGGTGCTAAAGAAGTTTATAAAGGTCCAACATAGACCTAAGGTTTGCACAGCAGAGTTTATGGGACATGGGACCCCCAACGTCTAAAAGAGAAATAAGACAGTTCCTGGGTCTTTTGGGGTACTGTAGGCAGTGGTTAGAAGGGTTTAGTGGAAAAGTGAAATTTCTATGTGAAAAATTAACCACAAATCACTTGAAATGGACTAAAAAAGACCAGGAATGCTTTGAGCAAGTTAGAGAAGCACTATTGCAGGCCCCTGTACTAAGCCTTCCCGATTTAGATAAGCCTTTTAAATTATTTGTTAATATAGCCGATCAAACGGCTTATGGAGTATTGACCCAAGATTGGGCAGGAAGCCGAAAACCTGTGGGATATTACTCCAAGTTATTAGATCCAGTTAGTAAGGGTTGGCCAACATCCTTACAAGCTCTGGTAGCAACTGCTTATGTTAGTGGAAGAGGCCCGAAAGGTAGCCTTTGGAGCACCGCTAGAAGTATACATCCCTCACAATATTAGGGGAATTCTTGCTCAGAAAGCTGAAAAATGGTTGACTGATAGCCGAATATTAAAATATGAGGCTATTTTGATAACTTCCCCAGAATTGGAACTAAAAGTGACAAATGTACAAAGCCCTGCTCAGTTTCTGTATGGAGACCCAGGGGAGGGATTAATACATGACTGCATAGAAGTTATAGCATTACAAACAAAAATACACCCAGACTTAAGAGAACAAGAATTACAGACAGGGGATAAATTGTTTATAGATGGATCATCTCGAATAATAGATGGAAGAAGAAAATCTGGGTATGCCACTATTAGTGGAGAAAAACTGGAAGTAAAAGAAACTGGTCCTCTTAGCCCGTCCTGGTCAGCACAAGCCTGTGAGCTCTATGCACTATTACGTGCATTGCAGTTATTAAGAGATTGGGAAGGGACTATTTATACAGACTCAAAATATACCTTTGGAGTAGTGCATACTTTTGGAAAAATGTGGAAAGAAAGAGGACTTATAAATACTCAGGGGAAGGAATTAATACATCAAGGATTAATAATTCAGATACTTGAAACTTTGAAAGGTCCAAAAAGATAGCAGTAGTTCGTGTAAAAGGCCACCAGAGAGGGAGAGACATTAAGACATGGGGAAATAATTTAGCTGATGAAGAGGCAAAGAAAGCATCCCTAAAGGAGAATAGAAGTGTAATTATGACTTTTCAGGAAGTAGAAATACAAAATTAAACACCATGTTTTTCTGAGGCAGAAGTAGAAGCTATAAAGAGACTGGGAGCCACCCTTAAGGAAGAAAAATGGACTCTTCCTGATGGTAGGAATATGATACCAAAGTCTCTGGCCTGACAGATCCTTGACAACTTACGTCAAAAAACTCCCTGGGGAACAAGACCACTTTGTGATCAATTCCTAAAATTTTATGGTTGTATTGGTGCAGAAGCAAGTAAAGTAAATTCTGTGCTGGAACAGTGAAGTTCTGTCACCCTAAATCAGGGTGATGCCTCAAGGGTTTTATATCAACTTTGCACCTAAGCTGGTGCTAAAGAAGTTTATAAAGGTCCAACATAGACCTAAGGTTTGCACAGCAGAGTTTAGGCTGACAGCTAAGGGAGCATAAATTAAATGGTCTTTCCAACACAAAAGACTGATGAGAAATGTTGGTATTCCTGCTCTCCTTCGTTGTTTACAGTATAGCAACATATTTTGTGAGATTTTGGAGTTGCAGCTCTGAATTGTGGCCAGAATAAGACACATGAATGGTTGTGCATTTTTAATTGTGGAGGTCAATATCAGTGTAGCTGCTTCTGATAATACCAAAAGCTCTTTCAAGATACTTCTTAAAAGAAATGTCTTTTCATTCTTAACTGCACAGCCTCCTCCAAGATGTACAGCAAAAAGGTTATCTGGATTGTCTTTTCACAATAACAGGAAACTCCCCCTTTAATCAGCCTGAATTGACAATTCTCAGTTGTATTAAGGAATTTCACTTAGTGTCTGCTGTAAATAAGTGATTTCTATGCAATCGGGTTGATAAAGGACAAACCTGAATTAACAAGAGTGGTGTTTGTTAGAGACACCATTATTCATCACACACTTTAAACAACCCATACCATCAAGCCCAAACCTAATATGGCTCCTTGTTAAATATTTCTGATGGATTACGTATCCTCATGTGAAGAGGGAACAAGCATTTAAAGCCAGTATTTATGCATATATAAGCATTGTACATGAACATTGCATATTCAGCATGAAAACCAAGTATCACCTGTACAGGGGAAACACTGCAGTAACATGAGTACACTTCTCCCATCAGATTCACAGGCAGCTTAACCAGCTCTGTGCTTGGTTATTGTGCAAATAACCTGTTCTGGCATCTTTTGGGGCACTGAACCAGGGAAAGTCACACATAAATACTGCAGGACCATGAAAATCTCTCCAGATACAAACTAGTCTCCAACAAGTGACTACAGAAACCTCCAGTAATGTAGTGGAGGGACCCAAGTTTGCTGTGTTCTCTTTGTCATTCTGGGTTTGTAATTCAGACTCACAGAGGAGCTTGAGTTGGAAGGGACATTAAAGACCCTCTAGATCCAGCCCCTCTGCCATGGGCAGGGACACTTTCCACTAGATCAGGTGGCTCAGACCCTGCCCAAGCTTTGGCAAATATCCAAGAACACCTTTTTCTCTGTTTTACAACATTATTTCCATGCTCATATTCACAGATGGCTCCACTCTCACACAGTGCATTGCTGAGTTGGTCGCTCCTATCTCCGCAACCCAGCAGAGGTCCTGTTTTGGATGGCTCTCGCTGCTCCCAAGGCCCCAGGGATGGCCACTGCCTTTCCTCCTTCTGCTTTCCCTTCCAGGATCAGTGATTTCCTGCCGCTTCCTCCATGTCTGAGACAACAACAAGAGATAAGGGACTGAGGATGCCACTTCTGACTGAGTTCGTAACACTCTGCTGAGTATTTTGCTCTCTTGCCTAAGAGAACTGTCAGGCTGCCTATACAAAAGTCCTCCTGCTTGGAAAGGCACTGGTGTGAGCAGCAGCAATTGCTGTTGGCTGGAACATTTCAAAGAGCTGGACAAAAGAAGTGTTTTGTGGAAGGCCGCCAACTGCCCTTTGTCAGCAGCACAAGGTGTGAAGGTCCCCTTTGAATGCCAGCCCTGCACAAGGACAGCCTCTCCAGCACCCAGAACACCTTTCAGGCTTTCGGGCTGGCCTCGTCCCTCACTCTGGAGAAGCAGGTTGCTGTTGGAACTCACATAGCCACAGTTTCTGCCTGCATTACCGTGTCTTACCACAGACAGCCCTGGAGACAACAGTACATAGAGGATTGTTGTGGAGTGAGAGGCACAGAGTGTGTGCCCTTATCTTTGATACCTGCCTCTGACATCCAAGAAAGCACTGAATTTCATATAACACCATTAAAACAACTGTTACAGTTCAATAGAAAAACTAGGAGTGCAAGTGTGTAAATTAGAAAGTTTTCTTAAGTTACTGGGTGAGAAAATTAAACTTTAAGGTTTAAGCTAGTTTAAGGAATAAGAGGCAAGATGGAGGAATTAGGGTGTTGTCTCCTTTTCCTTCTTCTTCCTTCTTCATTTTCTTCTTCTAGAGGTTTTTGGGTAGTAATAAGTGATTGGATAAAGAATGCCGAGTGCAGCATGCAGGTGTTGGGTCATGGGGTCACTAAGAAAAATAATTTACTTGGCATTTGTTAATTGGGTAAATGGACATAGAAAAAACCTTGAAGAAGATCTTTGTTAGCCATTTTGCACCTTTCTATATCTTAGTGCACGTAGCTCTTTGTACCTTGTATGCATGTAATCAAGGAGATGTAGCTTTTGTAATCAATTGTATACAATGTTTTAGCAGGGTAGAGAGGGACTTTAGACTGAGCAATTTGGCTTCAGCACAAGTTAGCATTAACACTCACAGCAGTTTATAATAGAAGATCAAGCACAAAGAGCATTTTTTTTATTTAGCTTACTATGCAGAACGAATAGTGGCTTTAAGGACACTACAAGAGGAACAAAGAGTAATACAAGTGAGATGTGGATACAATAAGATTTCTTCTAATAATTAATCAGTAAAGAGTTTGTGCTTTATGATTGCAACTAACTTTAATCTATTAGACAAAATAGGCATTCTGGATTGGCTGCTGACAGGAATTCCATTACATCTTGAAGCAGAACAATGCAGGTGGGAAAGAATCCGATGCTTTTTGGATCCAACCAAGATGGATTGAAAATCTTCTAAGACGCCCTCAGAGAATAACATTAATAGATTTTGTCAGTGAATTACAACTCCATAGAAAGAAACCAGTAACATCTGTTACCAAAAAGGTACAAGAACAAATAACACTATGGAATTGTACTAAGCATGGTTTAGAGTGTTGCCCATGGATTCATGTTGTTTGTAATAATTGCCTTGATTCATGGTGGGAGAGTAACCAGAGCAAATGAAAGAGAAAGACAATTGATATGCTCAGCTTGTTTACATCGTGTGCATCATCAGTTAACTTTAGGAAAGTTTTTTAGTGATTTTCTAGGAATATCTTTAAGACACGAGGACGGATCTCTGGATGCAGCCCTTCGATTAATAGAGAATTTGGACCAACGAATCCTTGCTGTATTAGCTTTTGAATGGGTAAAAGAGAGAACAATTCATAATATTATAAACCAGAGCGTCATAATTAACAGCTGCTGTGGAGAAGAGATTTGTGTACAGTGCCACAGACACATTTCTGATAAAAACTGGCATCGTGAGTGTGCCTATTGGTGGCAACGAAGGCATAACAATCACCCCAGTGTCCAGAAAAGAAGATAACCTGACCAATTGGGTTGTAAATTGAAGTTGTAGTTGGCACATCTCTAGAGCTTTGATAATTTAGTAAATTTGGTTTATGCAGGTAAGTTTTGGCTTTAAAAGGAAATTAATAAATAGCAGGCTAGCTCAAAGGAAGGGATAAGTCAATGCTGCAAAATCTGTGCCATTCTTGAAACACACCATTAAAATGGCTCACGTGAATATAATGAGACCAAAGGTCCCAGTGAAATGGAACATGTCAATGGCTAGATCCCAGGACTTAAACTTTGCTACCAAGAAGACTGGCACCTCGGCCCTTGGCTGCAACCCAAGGGGCCTTGAGGAAGGTAGAAAGTTAAGACTCCTGAGGATTACTTTCACTGTGTTTATTATGATACCTTAGGTGATGGGCCAAAGCTGTAAAGCTGAATGGGAAGCAGCACAAGGGCCAGCCACAAGAAAGCAAACTATGCAAAAATGAAGTATCAGTAATTCCAACCCATGTGACAAATGCAATCACTCTATGTGGATCAAAGATAAGATGGAGTCTGTGTTTGTAGCACATCCATATGCTAATGTGGCCTGTTACAATTGCAGGAATTTTCTGGACGTCCATGTTAAGAACAGGAAAATGTATTGGGTAGGGAAAAATCTGGGATTTAACGGACAAGCTCCATATCCTCATAATGATCAAATCTGTCCTCAATATGAGAAATTCTTTTGTTTTGAGAAAGATGAAAATGGGAATGAGCCAAATATAAATACAGCATTAAAAGAGAAAAAAGAAATAGAGAAAAGTGAAAAAGAAATGTGAAAATGATTCCAGAGAAAGAATCAGAAGAATTGAATAAACAATTGTATAAACAATTAAAGCAGCAGTATAGCGACTGGGATTTGCCAACTACAACTAAAAACCCTTTTTGTAGACCTGATGCAAGAGATTGCTACAGAACCAGGAATATCCAAATGCTGGGTTTGTGGGGGGCTCAGAATGGATGAGAAGTGGCCATGGAGAGGCGAGAGTCTAGCTCCAGAGAGATTTTTAAAGTGGAATCATACTCCAAGACATTAAAATGAGATGGAGGATGGATTTTGAGTCACCAAGTAATTGGGACAGTTTGTGTAACTTGAGAAGGAAAGAAATACAGTGAAGTGGTAGGATATACCCCTTGTACATCTACCCTAGTAGCAAATTCATATAACAATACGAAAATCTGGCAACCAAAAACTCCTGCTGGATACTGGGGAAGAGTAAAAGAAACTAATTGTGAGTGGGATAACAATATTGATTTGTGTTGGTATAAAAGTCCTGGAGCTAACCCTTACCAATCCATAAGTAACCTAAAATTTTATTTGGAACAACCAGGTAGAACAAGTAACAAATGGAAAGCCCCTGATGGGATATATTGCATTTGTGGGCAGAGAGCATATAGTGAATTACCCCAAAAGTGGAAAGGAACTTGTACCTTAGGAATTATACAACCTTCCTTCTTTGTTATACTGAGGTCCAGGAGTAATATGTTAGGAACACCACTTTACGAAACACTAGAAAGGAATAAACGGGACTTGAACTTTGACTTTCCAAAGGCAGGGGGAAAACAAAAATGGGGTGAGGATGAATGGCCTGCAGAGAGAATAATAGCATATTACAACCCAGCCTCTTGGGATGAAGATGGATCTTGGGGATTTAGAACCCTGATCTATCTATTGAACCTGTTAATAAGGCTACAAGTAGTAGTTGAAGTAGTTTCAAACCATACCTCTACTGCCCTGAAATTGCTGGCTAGGCAGCATTCGCAAATGCAAGCATTTGTATATCAAAATAGAATTGCTCTGAACTATCTGTTAGCTGAAGAAGGAGGAGTTTGTGGAAGGTTTAATGAATCTGAATGTTGTGTGGAAATAGATGGTCATGGGGAAACCATTACTAAAATTGCTGAGGAAATTAAAAGAGTAGCAGTAGTAGTGTACCAGTCCAGAAATGGAATTCCATTCTGAAGACTGACTGGTGGGATACCCTTTTTGGAGGCACTTGGTGGAAAAAGTTAGGATTTATGATACTGTGTTCTACATTAGGATTATTGTTTTTATCTTGTATTATTCCATACTTTATTAGACTTATTCATTCAGTAATCCAAGGAATGCAAGTTACAGCCATACCCACTGATCCAGAATCAGCAGAAAGAGGGAAACCAAACTCTTTGATGATATTAAAGGCAAATTCTACAGGCACTCAAAAGAAAGGTAAAAAAAGGTAAACTGAACAAAAAGAAACTATAATAGCTCAGGAGATGTTAACCAAATTTGAAAGAGAGTGTGAAAAGCTTGATGCAACAAGAGAAATGTTAGAAAAATTAGAAGTGGAAATCAGGAGAGCACAAGGAACAGAATTAAGAATATAAAAAAGTACTAAAATTGAGAAGCATGAATCAATGTGATCAATAAGAGAAATGGGGGATTGTAATAAACGGAATTAATTCATGCTAACTAAATTGTAGCTGTTAGTAGAGTTATTATTAGAAACGATCAAGAATCCGTGTTATAAAGCAGATGTACCCCTTTGCAGATGTTACATGTCAAAATTAAGGTACAGGATGTAGTTTAGAAGATAAATGGCGTCTCAAGACCAAAACGGCCTTGAGATGGACCAAAATTAGAATGAACCTAGGCATTGGGCCTAAAGACTAGAAAATGTAAGGCTAATTAGTAGACTAACATAACACAACGCTTAGTACGTATGCGCAAGCCTGAAAGGTTATCCAAAGGACAACGAGGGAGAGGAGAAGCCTTTGCCAAAAGACTGCCAAAAGAAGACTGAAGACCCCCTACCAACAAGTGAGGCATGTGCCGTGAAGAAACGTGATTTAAAGTCAGAAAAATCGGAAATAGGAGGAAACTTATGGCAAACATGAATGAATATGTAGAAGCATACAGTATATAAGTTTAGCTTGAAGTGCTTTGTTTTGTACATGAGGTGGGGTAAGAAGCCACCCCCCCGTACCCTGGTCGGTTTTGCTTATGCCTTAACCATTTGTAACCACGGGTCAATTATATCTACATATAGAAATATATATCTGAATATATTTACTGAATTGTATCTTTCTTACTAAATGGTATTATTTTACAAAATTGTATTTTTTTATTATTTTGTATCCAATTTATTAAAGTATTTTATCAGTTAATTTGATTGATTGTTTGGAAACTTTAAAGTCATTTATAACAGGTAGTAGTAAGTGATTGGATAAAGAATGCCGCAGTGCAGCGTGCAGGTGTTGGGTCATGGGGTCACTAAGAAAAATAATTTACTTGGCATTTGTTAATTGGGTAAATGGACATAGAAAAAACCTTGAAGAAGATCTTTGTTAGCCATTTTGCACCTTTCTATATCTTAGTGCACGTAGCTCTTTGTACCTTGTACGCATGTAATGCAGACAAAAGAAGAATAAACAGCCAAGTCCGAACAAGAGAAAACTGCCTCTCTCTCATCAACCTCAGTCCAAGGGGGGAAAAGAACCCAACCACAAGTGTCCCATCAGGACAGAGGCTCAATCTGCAATAAAAGGGGACTTTGCTCCAGCTTTTCCCTTGGACCAGCGTGCAGCAAGCACACCTGGGCCTCATTCAGGTCTCTGTGTGGGCTGGCAGTCAGCTTCTGTTGCAAATTTAAAGCTTTTACTCTACTTTCCACAGCAAATAATGGCGCTCACCCAGCTGCACCAAATCCCAGATTTCACTCTAAAAATAACCATTTGCATTTTCCTCCATTCAAGCCCTGAAGAAAACAAACTTCACTTGCGTGAGCTGGCGGCACGGTGTCCTCCAAGACCATTCATGAGTAGGACAATATTCCAGGGGAAGACCGGCAAACCCAGAGTTCACTGATGCTGAGGAAGCTTTGCAAAACCTTCCCACCTGTGGTGGTGTTGCACCTTCCTGAGCTCCAGGAGCCCTCACTCACCTCAGGCGCAGTTTGGACAGGAAGGGGATGGTTCAGTTTGTGCAATGTGGGGACAGGAGGAGGGAAGACTTTGCAAACACTGTCACAAGGGCAGGGCTGTTTTCGTTTATGGTGCCATGTGGTAGTACATAATCTTTGATTTCATGTGAGTGAGGGAGGTGCTGAAGGGCAAAAATTCCCTGTGGTAAGGACATCTTCCACTCACACAGCAAGGCGAGTGAAGGGGAAAGTGCAATCTACCTTTCCTGGAAGGTGCTCAGCTTTTAACAAACTATTTTTGCTGAAGATGAGCCTAGGCAGCGGTGAGTTAGAGCATTTTATCAAACTCCCAGAGTATCCTCACATCTGTTTTGACACAATTTCTCTTTTTTTTTCATTGTGAATGATTTCTCCTGCCCCAGTGCCTCCTGCTTGGAGTTCTACACACAGCAGAGTCACAGAGTTTTCTCAGCAGGCCTGTGCAGCGAGTTCTTAGCCAACGTGTGGCTCTGCTGCCATCCCAAATCTGCGCTTTCCTTGCCCAGCCTGAGCGCAAGTGGGGCATGCGCTGGGCATGGCTGGAGATTTTCATGACCAAAATCCTCCAGCGTCATCGCCTTTACATCTGCCCATTGCTTTGGATAGCACAAATCACAAACCACCCATCTCAGCTGATAAATGTCATTTCTTGCAGATTGCTGCAGCGGCACAGCTGATCTACAAATACACATGAATCAATTTCAGTTGAAAAATGTCATTTATTACAAATTGCTACACCTGCGCTGACAATACAGAACTATAAAAATCTCAATTAAGTTTAAAAAAGTAATTTATTATATTAGCACAACAATGCCACGTAAAAATATACAAATACCAACTTCAGTTAGCAAAAACTTAACTTATTGCTAACATCTACAAGTCACTATAGACAAAGATCAATGAGGTGTTTAACAACTTAATTTATTACAGATTACTACAAGCTTACAGCCCATACAGAAATAGAAAAATATCAGTATCTCCCTCTAAATAACCCTGTACTAAGAATTCAGTAGATAGAATTATGCAACTATACCACTTCATACATGTTTAAATAGAACTAAATACCTCTATATATACATATATAACAATCTACAGATGGAAATTCAGATTATATATTACATATTTCATACAATATATATACATATATACACATATATATATATATACATAAAACAAAACTATTTGAAAATATACAAATGTCACTGTCCCAATCTAAATATCCATACAACTGCATCAGTACAAATATACACCTATACATCTGGATACACATGTAAAACACATGTTTACATTTACACATGTAAAAAGAATTATATTTAGAAATACATCGATGTACATATAAAAATAGATGTATCTACCTTACCTATATAAATACCAATAAACCTATTTAAACAGCCATATACCTACAACCACATCAATAGAAATAGGTACCTACACAACTCTATACACAGGAAATAGAACTAAAGACAGTTATAACAACAAACTTGTATACTTAGGTACATGTATGACCATATATGCAATTACAAACATATATGTACATATATACACACATATATACATATCATACATCCATAAAGATAACAACAGACATACAGAAATATTCCTATACAAATAGCAACACACATATATAAATATTCACGTAATTATCACTGCCTATGTGCAAGGCCATACATCTCTAAACAGAGCTATAACCAGAGGGATCCCAGCTGCCCCATCTTCTAAGCCTCTCCCTCGGTCTATTCCTCCCATGCAGAGCAGCTCTCCTGGACAGGGATAGCAGATGGGACATCTGGGAGGCAAAGGGAACACCGAGTCAGTACTGGGACCTTTCCCTTGGCAGCACCTGCCCTTCCAGCAGGGAAGGGAAAATCTCAGAGCCTCCCCAGGAGGGTTGGGAAGAACAAGCAGGCCGAGCGGGCCAGCGTGTGGCGAGCGCAGGCGTGGCGGGACTGTCCCGCAGCCCCCGGCAGCCCGGCACAGCTCCCGGGCCCTGCCGGCACAGCTGCCTTGCCCAAGGACAGCCCCTGTGCCGGCCGGGGCAGCAGCGCTGAGCAGCCCCAGCACGGGCAGGGGCCGCTCCTGCCCAGCCGGGCAGCGCCCACGGCCAAAGCCCACGCCTCCCTCCCCCCCGCCCGGCCTCACCGGCCCTGGGGCCTCACCCAGGCTCTCAGGGTGGCAGCAGCACGTCCCCGTTCACTGCTCTTGCTCGTGGTCTTCAGCTTCTCCCTGGTGGCTCCTGGCAGTGTCTGGCTGTCCTCAAGGTCTTCAGGGCAGCTGTAGCAAAAGCGGAGGCTCTGGAATTGGTTCCGAGGCCTGGCAGAGCTGCAGTCCCTGACCCCTCCGTGCTCCCTGCTGGCCCCTCCATCCCCTCAGCCCCGCCGTCCTCTCGGCAAACCCCCAGCCCCCACTTCAGTTTCTTCAGCCCCTCGCAGTCCTCTCACCCCGCTCAGTCCCTTCTGACCCGTTCTGTCCCCTCAGAGCCGGCACCCTCCTCAGCCTGTGCCACTTCCCTGTCACCTCAGTGCCACCATCGCCCTGTGCTCCCCCACAGCCCCCAGTGCCCCCAGCAGCTCAAGGTCACCGTCCCTTCAGCGTCACCGCCTCCTCGGCCCCCTCAGTCTCACCGTCCCTCAGCAGCTCCTCAGGGGACAGTGCCTGGGGCCAGCGGCAGCTCCCACCGCTCCAGGGACAGCCGGGGCTGGAACTGCTGTTCCGCCTGGCCCAGCCCCAGCTCGGACCCAGCACAGGAAGAGGGCACAGAGGGGGCACAGGGGGAAAAACAAGAGATGAAAAAGGCAGCCAAAGGGGGGAAAGAGGTAAAAATGCAGCCTAGGCCTACACAGCTCCATCTATGTACCTAAACATCCATATAGCTCTAACTAAATAACTATGCACATTTATAAATATAACTGTGTGTACATATAAATGTTACTCTCTACGTATATAAATGCAAATCTGAAAATCTATAAATGCAACTACATACATAGAAATAAAATTCTATCACATCCATAACTATACAGATGTATAAATAGATAAACATATAAATACAACTCTATCAATCTATACATGTAACTATATGGATAAATAAATAAAGATAAAAAATCTCTAAATATATCTATAAACAGAGGGATGTCACCTGCCCGATGGTCACAGG
>CM063636.1:15183845-15437646 GCA_032357785.1 Periparus ater | reverse complement strand
CAATGGGTCTGCATATTAAATGAAATAAGAGAAATTCTTTGGCAAAGTTGTAGAATAATATGCAAAAAGGCCTGTGCCAATGCAGAAACTGAACACTCCAGGCCAATCTGGGAAGAGACAAGACTTAAGAAAAAAGGGATTCCAAAGTCAAAGAGGGAATCTGTCAGCTACAAGGACTAATGGGCCCTGATTGAACTGCTCTTCAACACAGGAGGAGCCCCTGGGCTTAAAGGAGTCATTAACTATTTCATGTCCAGCACCAACATTGTCCTTCTCACCAATCACACAAGTGATGGGGCCTCAAAGCCAAGACATCTGCCCCCTGAAGACTCCACGGCTCACACACTTAATCCCTTCCTCCTAACAAGGAGGTCTTGGCCCCAGAGGCCTTCAACAGTCACAGACACTGACTTCTCAAACACGGTCCAAAAGCTGTCAAAGCTGACGCTGTTGAGCATGGGGATGACACTCAACCCATGGAGTGGGCGCTAAGGATGGAGTCCTGCCAGCTGCTGGCACAGGGATGTGCTCCTCCCACAGCCCTAAGCAGAACAGTCTCATGCAGGCTGCAGCTTTGCAGCACTGTCTGGAAGCACACATCTCTTCCCACAGAGATGCCCAACAGCATGGTGACTGAGCTCTGGAACATGGAGAGCAAGACTGGCCAGTTTACCCAGCTGAGGATTTCCCAGATGGAAACTGGACTGCAAGGCACCAGGTTACTGAGAGGACAAGAAAGCTGCAGCTCCAGCCCATCCCCACACACGGCTCTGGGAGCACCTACACACGCAGCAGGGCTCACACAGCAGCAGCAGCTGCAGGAGCAGCTGCAGCCCAGCCCTTGCTTTGCCTTTGCCTTCCAGCCCAAGAAAGGCAGAGCCCACATCTGCTGCTGGCACCTCTCGCATGCCCCTCCCCACTCTGCCTTCAGTGGCAATTCTCCAAACGCCCTTCTCTTCTTTCCCATCAAACAAAGCCTGTTAGAACCCACAAAGCTTCCACTTCCTCCCCACAAATGCCCCTGCACGAGGGATTCTTCCCAGAAAAAGGAGCATCCAAACCTGGCAAACACCTCTCATCCTCACTTAAGGGGTATCCCTCCTTTTCATTCCCTCTTCCTTAGCAAATCTTGTTTTACCCTGTCCATTCACAGCTGAATTCAAGAAGCCTTTGCTTCTCAGCCATGCAACAACATTCAAAAGCTCTCAGTCCAGCCCCTTTCATTCCTGTCTAATGGAGTTACCTGAGCAGAGGGAGACCTTTCAGGCAGAGATGGTGAAAGCATCTCCTCCAGTGTCTCAAGAACAAGGTCCAGATCCAGCGGTGGCAATTCCTCTTCCCCAGGAGTACTCCATACCCAGCTTGGGGCTCTCCATGCTGCATAACCAGCGTTGCCAGCTGGAGCACTGGGGACTGAAGTGCCCGGGGTGGCTGGAAGAATCCAAAAACATCAGTGAGGCTCCAAAATCAGGCCTTGGGACGCAGAGCTTTATTGCTGCCTTGGATCAAACATCACAGGAAGTGCACAGCAACCTCAATTCCAGAAAGGTATTCAAACTGCCCAGGGAATTGGAAGAGTGAGCTCTTCCCCTTAAAAAGTATTTATCCTAATTGACGTGTACACAGATTAAAGTATGGATTGTGAAACTGATATAGACATACACACAGACATAATCACCTTTAATTACAGCCTTTTGCATCTTCCCAGCAGCTTTGGGACTTGGCTGCTTGAGTTTCTCATCACAAGAGACCACAGAAAGTGCATTCACCCAGGAAGAGGCCAGAGGTGCAGACACACATGCTAAACTTAAACTGCGAGTTTATTCTAAAGAGCAATCATGTGGGTGAGGCCGTGGTCTGCAGCTGCAACTGTTCTGGGGACTCACAGCGTGCACTGAAATGTAACAGCATTATTTGCAAGAGAGACTGTTGGAAATGGAAAATCTGCAGCCTTAGAAAAAGCCTGGATTGATGTAGTGATGAAAGTACACAGACATCAGGCAGAGAAATTATAAACCTATGTTCTTATAGTTGCAAGTAAGAATATGCCTAGAGTAAGTAAGAAATTATATTAAGTAAAATAGTTTGAGGTATAAACTGTAAGAGTGTGATTTATAAGTTAGAGATTCTAGAGATCTAGAAACTATAACAGAAGTGTGTGTGAATACATGACCTGTTACCTTATTGGTTAAAGACAGACGCAGTGTGGGAAAATCAAGTAAAGGTGTTAGGTTAATAAGTGAAAACAAACTTTGTGTCAACTGTCTACTGGACGAAAAAGTTATATATTGCCATGCGGAGAAGAAACTCGTAACTTCCTCGAGCTATGGTTGACTTGTTGCCTATAAATCTCACGCCTCGAGACTGATATCTTATTGGGCTACTTAAGCAATAAATCATCTCAAAGCACAATGGTCCCATCCCTTGTATTTCATCTCAACAAGAGACAATCTGTAAACTCTGCAATATCCTATCAGAGTCCTAGTTTGGCTTCATTCAAAGGAAAATGGGAGTTCACCTGACACCGACCGGTTGTGGATAAATGTTCTTTGCCTCGCCCTTTGACCTCTACACAGAGGCTGTCTGGAAAATGCCCAGAACACCCTCCAAATCTGCAGCAAGGACGGGAAAAGCAGACAGAGATTGTTTCGATATTCACGATCCTGCTTCCTAGTACCCTTGACGCTTGCTACCTGATTCTCACAATGAAATGTACACGTGACAGAGCACCACGGCAAAATATTTCAGTCACGTTTTGTGATCTTTCTGAAAAGCCAGGGGAGAAACACATTCCGTACCTGACGGGATGTTGGCTGGCAAGTGCTGCTCTGGAGAAGTGCAGCTGCTGCTCTCTGGAGAGGCTGCAGAAGTGCTTTGATGGTCCGCAGGAAATGGTGGAATCACGAGCTCTGGCTGGAATTGAAATTTGTGTGTGCCTGGCTCCTCTGATGAAACCCCAAGTCCAGATGTCGCACAGACTTTCTTGGCAGGTGCTGGGGAAGCCTCACGCTCTTGAGGATCTGGACTTGTCCTGGAAGGGCCTGGAGGCAACTCTGAATCCTCAGGTGAGGCAGCATCGCGCTTCTGGCATGAAGGAGCTGTGCAGCAGTGAGGGAAGAAGAAAGGAAGCAGAGGGAAGGCTGCGTCACTACTGGTCCTCAGGTGTGTTTCCCTTGGCAGCAACTGTACTTCTCCCAAGGAAGACAGAAGCTCACATCCTCCCAAGTAGGGAGAGAAGGAGAAAATTCCCCACATGTTCTGAAGCTCTGCAACAACCAGGTCCTTGTCTACTGAGCTCTCCCGTACTTATTCATCTGTCTGGGAAAAGTGTCCCACTGCCATTCCTTGGCAGGAGGCAACTGCCAAAAACCCAGCTGCCAGCTCTTCTCCCTTCTGCTCCAAAGGCACACAAAAACTTTATAATCACAGCCTTCCCTATCTCCCCAACAGCTTTTAGATTTGGCTGCTTGAGTCTCTCATCACAGGAGGCCACAGAATGTGCATTCACCCAAGAAGAGCCCAGATCTTCAGGCACACACTGAGAAATTAAACTGTGAGTTTATTCTAAAAGCAACCTCGTAGGTGAGGCCATATTCTGCAGCTACAGCTGTTCTGAGGAACACAGAGTTCATTTCAATGGCACGGCCTGATTTGCAGGCCAGTCAGTCTGAGACATCTGCAATATCCTATCACTGTCCTAGTTGGACTTCACTCTAAGAAACAGGGGAGTTCACCTAACACTGACCACTTGTCGGGCAATATTTTTCACCTTGCCCTTGCACATCAGCAGACAGGCTGTCTGGAAAATGCACGGAACAACCTCCACATCTGCAGGAAGGACAGGAAGAGCAGAGAATACTTTGGCATTCACAGTCCCACTTCCTAGTACACTTAACACTTTATACCTTATTCTCACTTGAGATCTACCCATGACAGAGCACTCAGGGAAAACACTTTAAAGGCTCAGTTGCCAGGACCTATTTGAAAAGGAAGGGTAGAAACTCTTTCCCTACCTGATGGGTTGCAGGCTGGGCTGTGCTGCTGAGAAGATGGGCAGCTGTTGCTCTGTCGAAGGGCCCTGCAAGCAGCTTCAGGGTCGATTTGAGTGAGGCGAACCATGACCACAGGATGCCGTTTAAGGTCCATGCGAACCAGTGGAACCGTGAGCTTGCAGAGATGAAATCTCTGGATGAGCTCTCTTGATGGTTCCACTGGTGAAACCCCAGCAAGTCCAGAGGTGGCACAGACTTTCTTGGCAGGTGCTGGGGAAGCCTCACTCTCCTGAGCACCTGCACTTCTCCTGGAAGGGCCTGGAGGCAGCTCTGAATCCTCAGGTGAGGCAGCATCGCGCTTCTGGCGCAAGGGAGCTGTGCAGCAGTGAGGGAAGAAGAAAGGAAGCAAAGGGAAGGCTGGGTCACTACTGGTCCTCAGGTATGTTTCCCTTGGCAGCAACTGTGCTTTTGTCAGGGTGTTGTAGCTGATAGCTTGAAATGTATCTTTTCCCATCTTTTAGTTGTGATTATCCCCTCCAGCTTCTCTTTCTCCTAATTGTTTACCTGGCGTCAAGTTACCATGGTTACTGAAGTTTTTCTCCTCAGCTCCACATCGAGAGGCCGGATAGAGTAAAAAGAAGACCCTGCTGGCATTTCCAGCTGCTTGAAGTTTCTTTAGCCCAGGAAAGCACGGGGCTGGGAGAAGAGAGACCCTTCTTTCCAACACAGAAGTTTGTAACTCTGTTTTTCCTGTCTCAGAATGCCTCTGAGCTATGGAAGCTGAGAGAGCATGCTTCCCTTCCGTTCCCTTCCCTTTCTTCCCCCCCTGTGTTGCCAGGAAACCAGCCTCCCCCCTCTCTCCCCCTCTGCCCCTCTGTGGAGAATACTCCTACACCTTTGTGGGCATTTGAAGAAGTTGGTGTCTGTTCTTATCTTTGGTGTCTCTTTCTTATCTTGGTGTGTGTAACCTTGATTTGTAGAAAGTTTGTAAGATGTACTAGCTGAGAAAAAGAATTGGTTCTCTCTCTGATGTTCCCTCCCTCTGAGAAACCCTGTTAAAAGATCCTTGGTCCCTCGTCCTTTGGATTCCCCTTCACAGAAATAAACTGTGGAATGCAAAACAGAGAGAGAGTCCCCCCCTGATTTCTTTACTCGCTCTATAGACTTGAATTCTTGAAGAAAATCAGTGAACCCCACAAACATATGCTGGCTCAAAACCTGAGTGAAGAGAAACCTCATCACTGAGCTAGCCAGGCCACTCTCGAGAAGTTTGAGCCATCAGGGAAGACAAAAGCTCACCTGGTCCCAAAACAGGGTGAGAAAGAAAAATATCACCACATGTCTTGGGGGGTTTGATGCCTATAGAACTTAAGTCAAAGTTACAAGCTGCTTATATAGGTTGAGTTATAAGATATCAATATAACCTGATATATCTCTATCACCAGATATCAATATAACCTGAATCATAACTTCATGTATCTACGTAACCTGATATAAACGTCTTTCTATACATTGTAGTGGCTAGTATATGGTTAACTAGTTGCTCAGTGCTGAAGAGAGAAGGGGAAAAAAACCAAAAAACGAAAAACTCACCAGGTGGTCAGTTTCAGAGATAGGTAAGTATAATACTAATGAAAAATTAGCAAACATCAAGCCAATTAGCCACAAAACAAAGAAATTAGACCAGTTAGGACCAGACAGACCAAGGAACACCGTAACTATGCATGCTCTGAAGACAAAGTTGAAAAGTTCAGATGCAGAGACGACTTTGGAAGCCTTCGTCAAAGACCCCCAACGACCCCCAAATTGGGGAGGCGCAAGCACAGTGAAAAAGAACTATCTATAGCTATGAGATTATACTATGTAAATTAGTTCCAGAGTGTATATGATGATGTTATAATGACATAGCAACACCAAGCAATAATTAGTAAATATACCACAGCAATTGACAGAGATGGGCAAGTTAGGAGGAGAAATCCTCCTCACCTCCAGCACTGAAATAAACAGATACCTGCTCTACAGACACAGGTCTATGGGATTTTATTCCCAGACTACCTTTCGTGTATCACTTTGCAACAACCAGCTCCTTGTCTACTGAGCTCTCCCCTATCCATTCAACCCTTGGCAGGAGGCAGCTGCCAGAAACCCAACTGCCAGCTCTGCTCCCCTCTGCTCCAAATGGGACAGGAGGATCCCTCCCGCTGGGCCTGAGCACGACCAAGCCCTCGGCTCACACGCACTCACGGAGACCTCCCCGAGCGTGCCCAATGAGCAGCGCCAGCCACGGCGCAGGGCTGGGCCGGCTGCCGGCCGAGCGGGCCAGCGTGTGGCGAGCGCAGGCGCGGCGGGACTGTCCCGCAGCCCCCGGCAGCCCGGCACAGCTCCCGGGCCCTGCCGGCACAGCTGCCTTGCCCAAGGACAGCCCCTGTGCCGGCCGGGGCAGCAGCGCTGAGCAGCCCCAGCACGGGCAGGGGCCGCTCCTGCCCAGCCGGGCAGCGCCCACGGCCAAAGCCCACGCCTCCCTCCGCGCCCGCAGCTCCCACCCCGTCTCACCGGCTCTGGGCAGCTCCCCAGTGCGGAAGGCAGGCAGCGACAGGTCCGTGGAGAGCCGCTGGAAGCGTCTGGGCTGGCAGCTACACACCTCCTGCCCCGCCACCAGCCGCTGCCTGTTGGCCCTGGTCAGGCGTTTGATATGGAGCAGGAGCTCGGGGCGGTCGCGGCGGAAGTTGGGATTCCGGAAGTGAAGCCAACCCCCGGCATCGCCCGGCACAGCTGAGCTAAGCCATCCCGGCACCTTTTGGAAGCCGTAAAGGTTGAGCTGGCGCACGAAACTGCCAAAGTGCGTGGCTTTGAAGGAGCCCGGGGCCGCCCCCGCCCCCTCGCCGCCCCCTCCGTGGGCGCCGCCCGGGCTGAGCAGCTCCCGCTCGAAGAGGAAGCGGTCGATGAGCAGCCCCTGGGCCTGGCTGTCCCAGCGCACGGAGCGGATGCGGGGGCTGTTCACCAGGCGCCACAGCTTGGCGGGGAAGGTGCTGGCATTGAGTCCGGCGGGCAGCGGCAACTCCGCCATGGCACCGATCTGTCTCCGACTGTTTGCCACAACGGCTACGGCGGAACGGCCGCGGCCGCTGCGTTCGGCCCCGCGCGCGCCCGGCGCGGCCCCGGCACGGGCCGGACTCGGCGGGGACGAGCGCAGCGGCTCCGGGGTCTGGCCGGACACGGCCCGGCAGGGCGCGGGGCAAAGCCTTTCTTTCTCTGGCTGCATGCATCCTCCTACCTTTGCTTTGCGGCACAACCCAAAACCACCGTGGCAAGAAGAAAAAAAAAAGCTGCTTCCCAGACAGTCAGCCTCCAGCAGCTATTGATGCATACAATATTATTGATGCATGTCCCAGGTACAGGACTTCTCATTTCCCTTTGTTGAACTTCATCAGATTTCCCTCAGGCCAATTTTTTAGCCCGCCAAGGTCCCTCTGAATGGCACAAGCATTTGGTGTATCAGCTGTTCCTGCCAGTTTTGTATTGCCTGTAAACTTGCTGAGAGCAGTTGGTTTCCAGAGGAACCCAGAGCTGTGAGTAGCTACTTTGCTCACCTGCTTGCACAAAAGTTGCAAAGTGGGAATTTCATTTGCGGAAATGGTGATCAGGGGTGTTTTCCAAGAAATGGGGTGGCAGAGAGAGGCAGGTGTTGTGCTGAGCTGGCTGTGTTTCAGTCATGGGGAGGGTCAGAGACACAGATGCAGACAGCAGCTGAAGCAATAGTGTTATTTACTGTCATACAAGAATGCAAAAAATCCCCATAAAAGGATAAGCTAACCAATGCACCTCATCATTGTTACAAAAGGTTGCCTCTAGTGGTTAAGAAAAATCCTTTCCTCTTCATCCAGATCCACACATCAGCTGGAGAAAGCTTTCCCAGCCAAGCCCTGGAGAGCCACAGCTGGGAACTGGGAAATCGTGCAGTGCCTCTACCTTTTCTGGTCACAAGGCTTCTGACTGCGCTGGGAGAGTAGCCTGGCTTTGATAGTGCTGAACGAGTGATCTGACAGAGCTTCTGGTGTGGGACATCTGATTTCATTCTCCTCTTGGTTTTATCCCTGAGCCTGGCCTCAACACAAGGAGGAACCAAGGCCAGGTGTGGCCTTGTCCAGTTTCTTAACCTTGCCAAAAGGTGAAGATGTGTTTCACCAATGAAATCACCATGGATCCTGTTGATAGTACTACTAAGGAGCCGATACATAGAATATTTGGTTGGAAGAGTCATCTAGAGAGCAGCTTTGGCTCAGGGCCTGTTGTTCAGACCTTAGTCCTTCAGTATTTTGTGGTGCAAACCAATGCAGTGTGGAGCTGGAAACAAACAAGTCCCTCTTTAGCACATTTCAGACAAGGAACAGGATTTGCACTGAAAGGCTGGGCTAGGGCTAAGAGCAGAAGTCCAGCACCCTGCATTTGCCCACAGGCAGCCATCCAGAGCAAGAAAGCCACTCCTGCCTAGGGGCTGAGGTGCCCGAAGCTGCCTCCCTGCTTGCAGTTCCTCAGAGCCCATGGAGCACAGAGCCTGGCTGCCTTGGAGCACAAGGAGTATCCCAGAGAAGCTGCTGCCTATTGCTTTGTAAATGTTTCTCAGAGTCTTGCCATTAATCTCCAGTGTCTGACATGTTTTCTTTTTCTCTCGCAAATTTAAGGCAGCTTTTTGAGAAGAGTGACTGACGGAGCTTCTTCTGGTGGTGCTGCTTTTGTCTGCACGTCAGGGCAGGTGATTTGAACCAAGGGTGGAGTCCACAGTTTGTAGAGAATATTTTAGCAGAACAAGGCCATGATATTTTAGTAAAAGCCTGTCTGCACAAGCCAGCTTTCAATCCAGGCGACAATATTATTCAATAACAAATTCAATGTCCTTGAAACTCTCCTGGAGCAGTGAGAATAAAGAAAAACAATGGCATTGTGTACTGGGAAAAGAATGTAAAACAGTATGTATTAACCAATAACAGTATGCTAAGCCCACGAACCCTGTCAGACCCTATAAAAATGTGCTAAAGATAGAAATAGACGATATTCGTTATACTTCTGTGAAGACTCAGTGATTAGTCTGAGCAGTTTTCCAGTAACAGCTAACACCCCCATTTTGCCAAGTCAAGAAAACCATTCACAACTGGACTACTGATGCTGAGCAGCTTTCCTAGATTTTGGAAAGTTACGACCTTAAAAAAACCAACACATTTTCCTCCATGAGGATACCAGCAGTGGCAGGATGCCAATTCTCTGCACCTCTTTTCTGTATCTTTGGTGCTTTTAAGAGTTCCTCAGTGCCCAGCAGGAATGAAACTACATGAGATAAATGCAAGTGATTTCAGAGCTGTGCTGTGCCTTGCCACATCAGTGTACATGACAAGCTGGACACCCCACCTGAGGGTCTGCCGAGTTAAATTCATCCCAATTCTGTGCAAACAGCAGCCCCGAGATGGTGAGAAGAGCAAGGACAGTGTACACACCTGTGGGCTGATTGCTGTGTAGGCAGAAAGTTTTGGACAGTAGTACATCTTCAACTTCCAAGTTGGAGGAGTATATCAAGTCTGTATGAAATGAAAATATTTATCAAAATATATAGAAATGTATCAAATAATGCATACTTATTTATCATATAAGTAATTTATCATCTATAACACAACACATTATAGGTTTTAATATATATACTATAATAAATAGGTTATATGAAATGTATACTTGATCTTTTCCTAAGCCATTGCCTGTAGGTGATATAGACCATCTCCTAGCGTTAGGAGTGTTTGTGCCTTCTGGTACTACTTATTACAGCATCAGCTTCTCTGGGAGTTTCTTCAGGGAACCTCACACAAAAATCATTTCAGCACTTGTGAGAACTTGCTGATTTCCAGTTCTCCAGCATCCTTCTGGATTTTGGACCATTTCAGCACCTGTGTCCATGGCCCTTCCTTCACCCCCAGCCTGCAGCAGTTGTAGTCACTTGCCCTCCCCCTTGCTCCAGCTCATTTGCCAAAGTGCTGCCAAAGGCAGCAAGGATCCCTGTTGGATTCTGGTCTCCAGGATGACATTCAGAGGGACACTTGGAGCACTTCTTAAAGGGCTGCCTGTGGGATGGGGGTGGATTTGTCCTCCCCAGGTGGCTCCTAGTTGGAGTTCTACGCTCAGTGGAGTCCCGGAGTATATTGGTTTTGCAAGGCCTGCTTTTAGGTAGCAGGGGGACCACAACGATGGCTCCTGTGAGAAGCTGCTGGAAGCTTCCACTGTGTCTGACTGAGCCAATGGCTGATGGCTCTGAAGATGGACATGCTGCTGACCAAAACTGGGCCAATGAGAGGGGATGGTAATGCCTCTGTGGCCACATATTTAAGAAGAAAATTGGAACAAAATCACGGGGTTTGCCTCCAGGCAGAGAAGAGGAGGGGAGAACATGTGAGGGAAGCAACATGGAGACACCAAGGTCAATGGAGAAGGATGGGCAGGAGGTGCTCCAGGCACTGGAGCTGAAGTTCCCCTGCATGGCCGTGGTAAAGACCATGGTGAAGCAGCCGTGCCTCTGCAGCCCATGGATCCATGGGCAATGCAGAGATCCACAGTCAGCCCATGAGCGGGGGTGCCCATGCCAGAGTGGGTGGATGCCTGGAGGAGGCTGTGATATGGTGGAAGACCCAGTGGAGAGCGAGGGTCCTTGCTTCCAGGCTAGAGCAGCCTGTCCTTGGAGAACTGCACCCTGTGGGAAGAGTGACCCATGCCACAGCAGTTTTGGAAGGACTATGTGCCTGTGGGAGGGACTCACGTTTGCAGCAGGTGCTGTAGAGCTGCTGCCTGTGAGAGTGGACCCACGCCAGAGAAGTTCATGGAGAACTGTCTCCCGTGGGAGGGAGCCCAGGGGAAGGACTCCTCTCCCAGAGCAGTGGAAGATGATCTCGGTGATGAACTGACCAAAATCCCCGTGCCCTGTCTCCCTGCACTGTCTGTGGGAAGGAGGGAGGGGCTGGGTGGGAGAAGGTCTCTTAAGGGCTTATTTTACTTCTCATTATCCTCCTCTGATTCCGTTAGTAATAAATTCACTTTGCAACTAAAATCGCGCTTGTTTTGCCCTTGAAATATTTCTCCCGGTCCTTATCTCACCCATGAAGCCTTTGTTAACATTTTTTTCCCTTTGCCCTCCTTTGCCCAGCTGTGTCAGGGGAGGGTGAGCGAGCAACTCTGGTGGGTGCCTGGTGTTGGGCCAGTGTCAAACCACAATACAAAGTTTACTCAGCAGGCCTGTGCAGCGAGCTCTTAGCCAACGTGTGGCTCTGCTGCCATCCCAAATCAGTGCTTTCCTTGCCCAGCCTGAGTGCAAGTGGGACATGCGCTGGGCATGGCTGGAGATTTTCATGACCAAAATCCTCCAGCATCATCCTGTTTACATCTGGCTCATTGCTCTAGATAGCACGAATCTACATTTCTTTCAGTTGAAACACTGAATTTTGTGCAGATTGTTACACCCACACTATGGGACCTGACTACAGCCAAATAAGAGATTTTTAGGCTTCAGGCATTAGCTTGAGCCAGTGTGAAACTAGTTCTCACTCTGGCCTGGCCATAAGGAGGAATCCAAACAGTCCTTAGAGAAGGAAAACAATCTTTGCAGGTGTTGTTTGGATCCTTGTTGTTTACTTGCAAGAAACAGTCAAGGGGTGTTGTTCCCAATTGTCCAGTGATGGTGATGTGTTAGTTTAATGACCAATCAGAGTTTTACCTTTCGGACCTTCTTGGAACTGTCTATAAAAGAAGAGCTGGAAGACTCAAACTTGCTCTCTTTTGCAACCAAAGCTAAGAGAGTCTGTGTCGTGCTTCTGCCATTCCTAATACATTGCGACACCAAACTACTAATGTACAAGTAGACAAAAGCAACTTAAGTTTAAAAATGAAATTTATTTTAAATTGCTACACCCGTGCTGCCAACATGTAAATATACAAATATCAATTACATTTTAAGAAACTAATTTATTGTTACAATCATGCTATATAAATATATACAGATATCAACTTCATTTAAAAAATTAATTTTATCATAACCCTTCACAGTCACTCACTATAAGCAAATAAGAACTGAGGTTTAACAATTTCATTTATTACATAGTACTACAACCGTACAGCTCATGTACAAATACAGAAATATCAATACCCCTCTCTAACTAACTCCAGGTTCAGAATGAAATTAGTGCAATTTTAAAACTATATAACTCCATATGTATTTAAATATAACTAAGTAAATAAACAATCGTAACAATGTACAGTGAAAATATGTATTAAGTGTTACAAATTACATATAACAAGATACACAGAAACATATACATAGGAATCCTATCTATAAATATACAAGTATCAGTGTAGCAACAAAAATCCATATGACTCCATCAACAGAATTATATAGCTGTACAACTGCACACATATGTGAACATAACAAAAGGATGTAAACAGAATATTAGATACACATACATATAACTACACACGTATATATGTGTGTGTGTATATATACATGTACATATATACATAAAAACATGCATCTGTAAATGTAACTAGATGCACATACATAAATATACCTATACAAATATCAGTCTACATATGTAAATATCCCTATATTTGTAACTATTGAAGTCTAAATCTACACGTCTGTAACTAGAATTAAATCGGGAGGGATTGCAGCTGCTGATGCTCTCAGGCTCTCCCTTGGTCTTTTCCTCCCGTGCAGAGCAGCTCTCCTGGACAGGGACAGCAGATGGGACATCTGGGAGGCAAAGGGAACACCGAGTCAGTACTGGGACCTTTCCCTTGGCAGCACCTGCCCTTCCAGCAGGGAAGGGAAAATCTCAGAGCCTCCCCGGGAGGGTTGGGAAGAACAAGCAGGCCGAGCGAGCCAGCGTGTGGCGAGCGCAGGCGCGGCGGGACTGTCCCGCAGCCCCCGGCAGCCCGGCACAGCTCCCGGGCCCTGCCGGCACAGCTGCCTTGCCCAAGGACAGCCCCTGTGCCGGCCGGGGCAGCAGCGCTGAGCAGCCCCAGCACGGGCAGGGGCCGCTCCTGCCCAGCCGGGCAGCGCCCACGGCCAAAGCCCACGCCTCCCTCACCCCCGCCCGGCCTCACCGGCCCTGGGGCTGTGGCCCCACCCAGGCTCTCGGGTGGCAGCAGCACGTCCCCGTTCACTGCTCTTGCTCGTGGTCTTCAGCTTCTCCCCGGTGGCTCCTGGCAGTGTCTGGCTGTCCTCAAGGTCTTCAGGGCAGCTGTAGCAAAAGCGGAGGCTCTGGAATTGGTTCCGAGGCCTGGCAGAGCTGCAGTCCCTGACCCCTCCGTGCTCCCTGCTGGCCCCCTCCATCCCCTCAGCCCCGCCGTCCTCTCGGCAAACCCCCAGCCCCTCCTTCAGTTTCTTCAGCCCCTCACAGTCCTCTCACCCCGCCCAGTCCCTTCTGACCCGTTCTGTCCCCTCAGAGCCAGCACCCACCTCAGCCTGTGCCTCTGTCACCTCAGTGCCACCATCGCCCTGTGCTCCCCCACAGCCCCCAGTGCCCCCAGCAGCTCAAGGTCACCGTCCCTTCAGCGTCACCGCCTCCTCGGCCCCCTCAGTCTCACCGTCCCTCAGCAGCTCCTCAGGGGACAGTGCCTGGGGCCAGCGGCAGCTCCCACCGCTCCAGGGACAGCCGGGGCTGGAACTGCTGTTCCGCCTGGCCCAGCCCCAGCTCGGACCCAGCACAGGGCGACTGAAGGGGCACAGGGCAAAAAACAAGAGGTGAAAAAGATAGCTGAGGGGGAAAGATGTAAATATGCAGCCTAGGCCTACACATTTATCAATCTATCCATCTAAACATCAATATAGTTCTAACTACATATCTATACAAATTTATAAATATAACTTTATATATGTATAAATATTACTCGACACATATATAAATGTACTCTGCTCATCTATAAATGTAACTACATGTATTTAAGTACAATTCTATCACATCTAAATTAAATATAAGCATTTGTCTATACAGATCAATATATATATATATATATATATATATATATATGTATAAATGCAACTCTATAAATGTAAAGGTATGTATATATAAATATAACTATACATTTTATAAATCTGTGTATAAACAGAGGGATTCCACCTGCCTGGTGGTCACAGGCTCTCCCTCGGTCTCCTTTTCCCACGCAGGGCAGCCCTCCTGGCAAGGTAGATCACATGGATATCTGGGAAGGAAAGGCAACTCTGAGTCAATGCTGGCCTCCATGCATCTTTCCCTTTGGAAGTAACTGTCCTTCTAGCAAAGCCTGTAAAAGATGGCCTGAAAGGCACACTCTCACTTGGGAATTTGAAGCCTGCTCTTTAAAGAACAGGGATCCTTCCAAGTTTTCAAAACTGTGTTTCAAAATATTGAAATATCTTGATAAAGTCTTAGCACTCACAGTGCAAATGGCACCCATGAGAGCTTGAAACACAGTCCCAGCTCTCGCAAAGAAGCCCAGCCTTGTTCTTTGTCTGGGCTGACGCAGAGATGTCAGTCCTCACTGCAATGACTGAAGCTGAAGGCTGCTGTGAGCTATGAACCAAATTGGGACACACAGGTTGGTGACACAATTCCCACCAGCTCAGGTTTATTTCCGGCTCTCTTGCCACAGCAAAGGACTCAGTGTCCGAGCCTCTGGAGAAGTGTGGATGGCAGGGCTCGGGGAGGTTGTGCCAGGTTATGGCATCAGCCATAAGACTTAAGTCTTACTTTACTGGTAACGCATCTACTTTTTTATCTTAGGCATTTGTTAGAAGTGTTCCCATTCCCCAGCTCTATTTTCCTTTTGCTTATCCCATCTTTCCTACAAATGCTTTGACCCCAGTTAACTTCATCTGGCTGCTGTCTCTTTCTTCACCATAGGTGTCACAGAAACATGTATGACCTACTTCTCCTTATCAAAGGAAAACATCAGTCTGTAGCACTTTAATCATAATTCTCTGCAGGACTCCTCAGCCTTCTGATATACTAATCCAAAACCAGGGAATATCAGGTTCTATAATGCCAGTGAGAGCTCAGAGCCTTCTATGCCTCCCACAAGGCAGCAGCTTCACTTCACCAAGAGAAAACAAAGGCATGGCTCACTTTGTGTTTGTTTCACAAGGGCCTGTGTTTGCAGACCCAACTCCTTCTCTCTTGTTCCAATACTGCTCTGCAGTAAGTGTTTCTTCTCCTCCAGCTTACGTACAACCTGCAGCTGGGCATCCACCTTGGAAAGGGAGACAGAAGGAACAGAGGGAATGAATGCATGCTCTGGTCGGGTTTTCAGAGCTGTCACTCAAGCTGCAGGTTAAAACCACCCCTGCTTCCCCATCACCAAGGAGCACACCTTCAGCTTGCCTTTTCCTCCCTGAACAGCCATGCCTGTATCCAAAGAGCCCTAGCCAGATCTCTCTGGTCAACACTTTAAAACTTAGCAGTCAAATATTTGCAACAAAGATGTCTTAATAGAATGGCCTGGATTGGAAGGGACCTTAAAGATCACCTAATCCCAGCCTCCCTGGAATAACTCCCACTAGGCCACATTTGTCTCATCCAAGCCTGCCCTTGAACACTTCCAAGGATGCCGCAGCCACAACTTATTTGGGCAACTTCTAGCAGAAAAGAATTTCTTCCTAACATCTAACCTAAGCCTGTCCTCTTTCAGTTTAAAACCACTGCCTCTTGTCCTATGATTATATGCTCATATAAAAAGTTCCTCTCCCTCCTTTTTCTAAGCCCCCTTCAGAAGGCTGCAATGAAGTCTCTCCTGAGACTTGTCTTCTCCATGCTGAACAAGCCCAGCTCTCTCAGCCCGTTCTTGTAACAGAGGTGCTCATTTCTTCTAATCATCTTTACAGGCTCCTCTGGACTCCCTCCAGAGGTCCATGTGTCTTTCCTGTGCTGAGGCCCCCAGAGCTGGATGCTGCACTGCAGCTAGGGTCTCATGAGGGCAGAGTAGAGGGGGAGAATCCCCTTCCTCAGCCTGCTTCCCACGCTGCTTTGGATGCAGCCCAGGATGCAGTTGGCTTTCTGGGCTCCCAGCACGAGCTGCTGGGTCACGTCCAGCACGTCCATCCACCAGAATCCTTCTCTGTTCCAGTGTTCTCAGTGACTTCTCCTCCCAGTCTGTGCCCATGTCTGAGGCAGTTCAGACTGAACCATAGTTTCCAACTCCTCCTGCTTGTTACCAATATATACAGGTAAAGGTAGAATATGCAGGTGGAAGTTGCATTACAACAGGAAAAGGACTTCCCACTTTTCCTCACCCATCTGTTCTCCATAGCAGTGAACCCGTAGGACATTTTAATGCTCATACAGCAGTTTCAGCTTCTTACAAAGACAGGCCCCTTTGAAGCCTGCTATGCTCCTAGGCTGGTGAGAGGAACATCCCATCCTGGACTCATTTTGGTGAGGATAGTTACTTCTCTTCAAAGCAGCTCACATGCTGCTCTGTTTTGCATTTTGGAGCAAAACACTGTCAGTAACACAGCACTGTTTTAGCTGTTGCTGAGCAGGACTTACACAGCACCAAGACCTTCTGTGTCTCATGCTGCTCACCAGCAGGTAGGCTGAGGGTGGCCAAGAAGCTGGGAAGCCACACAACCAGGACAGCTGATCCAGCTGACCCAAGGGGTGTTCCGTACCCTACAATGCTGTGCTCAGCAGTAACAGCTGGGGAAAAGGAGGAAATGGGAGGATGTTCAGAGCTGCAGCGTTTATTAAGTAACAATAAGGCATGATGAAGCCCTGCCTTCCTGGAGATGATTAAAGTCCTGCTTGCCACAGGAAGTAATCAATTAATTAATTTTTTGTTTTGCTTGTATGGACATCTTTGCTTTAACTGTTAAACTGCTTTTATTTCATCTCACCTGTTTTCTCATTTTGTCCTTTCTGATTCTTTCCCCTTCCCCTCAGTGGCAGAGCGAGCAAATGCCTGTGTGCAGCTGCCTAAAACAAATAACCCACAACACTTCCACCTTCTCCACCAGCTCTCTTGTCCTCTCTCGTTTTTCATTACTACCTGTGTTTTCACTGTCAAAACTTGCTCTGCCAGCTCCTCCTTTCCCTCTTTCAGCAGCTTATGGATCTGGTTGGACTTGATACGTTCTGACATCAGCCTGAAGTTGGCATCATCCTTCTCCTGCAGCTGCTGCATCAGGCAGATGTTCTGCTCTTGCATGTCTTCAAAGGCTTGGCCTGTCACATCCATTTCCAACAGCAGGGCCTCCTCCTCCTGCAAAAGAATCACAGGCTCTGGCCAAACTGTGCCCTGGACCCCCTACAGTGAGCCTGAATCTCATATTCAGAGACACCAAGCCTAGTGAAGATGAAGAAAGGTTCTTGGTTTCAGGGAACACCGTCATAACAACAGCCACAAAAACGTACTCCCTACAAGTCTGCACCAGAGCAGAGATACTCAGGATTTGAAGGTGCAGAGGAAAGATGGTCACATGTCGCTTGTCTGGCAGAATCAGTTTTGACACAGTCGTTGCCAGAGCTGGGAAGAAACCAACTCCCAGTTACCAGCAGCTGAACAGCTGGCCACTGTTACACCACTGATACAGCAGGCCAAAAACTCTACATGTGGACAGCTTGACAGCTTCCAACTAACAGGCTGCCAAGCCCCTAAACTCACTTTGGCCACTTCAGCCTTGACAAGGTAGAGCATGTCTCTAGAGGATTGGCAGGGACCTTCTTCGACATGTACTGCCTTGGGTCTTTTTGTTTTACTAAAACGAGCTATTGAGAGGTACCTGGCTAAATAGCCAGGCTACAAGGGAGACTGCGAGGCAGGGAAATGATCTTGGCCCTAAGTCCTTCCCAGGGATGTCGGGCATATTCTGCTAAGACACCCTGGGCGAGAGGGCTTCGATATCCTCTGGTAGTGGTATGCTGTCTGGCAGGGTGGCCAGAGGAGTTTCTAGCCGCTTCAGCAACTATTTGATCAGTTAACAAATGATTTCTAAATGTGGGTTGTGAAGACAGTGGACTCAGGAGGGGGAACTCGTTTTACAGGTGGATCCTTGAAGGGAGGATGGCTGCTTTGAGAATTCAATGGGACCTCCTTACCCCTCGGCATCCTGAGAATTCAAACAGAGTAGAAAGGATGAATGGAGGAATAAAGAAACAGCCTTTGAAGCTGCTGACGGAAACCATGATGCCATGGGTACAGCTTTTGCCATTAGCTTTGGCAAGAATAAGAGCCAAACCCAAGGGAATATTCAATTATTTGAGCTTTGAGCTGTTTGGGAGTCTTACCTTGTTAATTTTCAATGTAGCAGGGAGGGGGAGATGTATATTTAAACCACTGTGTGGCCAGGATACCATGTCTCATGAAATCTCTTTGACAGTGTTAAAAAGGACCATATCATACTGGCTTTTGCATTTATGTATTAGCTTTTACATGTTCTTATTGATCATAAGTATTTGGATATGGTACAATTTGTAACTCCTTCTGGCCACTTATTAGTATAACAAAATCTATTCATTTGGCACCGTATAGCTGGTAGAAATAGTGGTGTGATGAATGCATTCTATTGTAGCCCTTAGCAAAACACGAGATGTTAAAATGCTCTTACATAAATAAGAGAATGCTGTAAGGCAATTAGGCTTGTTTCCCCCACATCTGCTGAGCCACCTCTTTAAGTGACAAGATAACAGTGACACAAACCAGAGCACCACAAAAGAATTATAGAAGAACTTGTTAACTCCTTCTCAGGGAGTGTGAAACAACTGGATGGAAACACAAGAAGAAATAAAATACATGGACTTAACCCGCAGGATGTCATGCAGGTAAGTCAGAGTGTAAAATCAAACAAAAGAGTTCCTGAAACATCAAAAAGCTCATCAGAATGTTCCAATAATGTATGAAATACATGGATATGCATGCACCTCAATAATGTAACAGTACATGGATAATGCTATCTTAATCTGCCAGTGTGTTCTTTGGCCAATAGCCAGAAACACCCCAGAGCTGGACATTGTCCAGCCTTTTTATCCCCTCATTAAACTTTTAAAAATTCAAGAGTAGACTCCATTTTCCACATCAGGAAGCCCAGTTAGCACAGACACTGCCTTGGGACTTTTGCTGCTCCTAACATCCAACCAGGACTGCAGAGACAGCAGCCAGAGCAGCTGAACACGAGTGGACCCATCACACTCAAGTCAAGGTCTCAAAAGCCCCAGAGATTTGGACTTCTCAGCTGGAAGAAAAGAATGGGAGACCTCAGCTATCAGTATCCACTGACAAAGACCTCTAGCGATTAATGGGCAAATATGAACTGTCATTGTCTACTTCATTCTCTGTATTTATTTGCCACACTTGGTGTGGAGACCAGACCTGGAAAAGTTGGGAGAGGGTGTTTCAAATGTTCCAGGTTGTGAAAAAAGGGTTAATAATAACTAGAGTTTGTAAAGACAAATTGAGAAATGAGGAGAGATTGAGAAGAAAGATGTGTGCTAATATCTTCATAAGTAACTGGATGGGTGAAGGTATGGGTGTTAAGTTCTTTGAAATGGGTCTTAAGGTCTCTACTAATTTTGGGCAGCAGGTTTGTTACCGGGCCGACAGCTTGGCTCCTGAGAGAGAAGGGTCTGCACAAGCCTGAACTTCGGAACTTTGGGGTAAAACAGGAGGTTCAAGGGGGAATGTGGGGTAGGTGGTTTGGGAAGGCTGTACCTTCCCTAGTGTCTCAGCCAGTGGGGAAAGGAAGAAGCAACATGTGGCCTAGAGTTCAGGATAAAAGGAGGATGTGCCCTCGAAACCTTGAGAGAGAAAAGTGTGCGGGCATGTGCCCCGATGGACTCTCCCTTTATTCAAATAAAGTTGAAGGGACTTCTCTGTCTCCTTTTTGGACATAATCCTCTGGCGCTCGTGGATTTTCCTGACACCAGGGAGAGCGTGGAGTTCCCCCTCTGGAGACATCCCAAACCTACCTGGATGTGTTCCTCTGTCACCTGATCCAGGTGGGACTGCCTTGGCAGGGGGCTTGCACTGGGTGATCTCAACCCAAACGATTCTGTGATTCAGCTTCCCACACACACCAGATGCTCCCACACCTCCTCCGCTCTCCCACATCCCGCGGGGGTCCTGTCCCTGCCCCCTGCATCTTCCCACAGCGCCAGGCAGACACGCCATGGGCCCGTCCCTCCCTTCCTGGGTGTGCACTGTCTCCAGCCCCCAGCGACCCCTCCTTCGTCCACAGGGCCCCCTCCTGGCTCACCCCACCTGCCCCCCCTGCCGCGACCTCCTCACCACCTCCCCCGCCATCACGCCCTGTCCCGCCAGCAATGGCCTCCGCCGGTCAACTCCTGGCCACTCTTTCGCCCTCACCCTTCATGGAGGCGCCGCTTTGCCCTTGCCCGACGCCACCAATGGCTGTAACCGCAGCAAAGATGGCGGCGCGGGCAGAGTCGCCCCCGCCCACACGCGGCCCCGGGGGAGCAGCCACCCCCCTGCCCACCTCTGGAGCCGGGTCTCGGCCGGACAGGGTGGAAAGGGATTTGGAGCTGCTGAATGGGAGCGAAACGTTCTGTGCCAGCCACGGTGTGGCTGCCGGGCCAGGGCAGTGGTTATCCCCTGCGTTTGGCACTGGAGAGGCCACGCCTCGAATGCTGTGTCCAGTTCTGGGCCCCTCAGTTCCGGGAGGACACTGAGGAGCTGGATTGTGTCCAAAAGAATGTCTTCAAATCGCTCTTTTTCATAATTTCCTCTTCTCCTATTTGGCCTGTCTGCTTGGAAGTCAGAACTCTTGCAACCCCAGCCAATATAGGGAAGTGTCAGGAAAATTAATCCGCAAACACCAGAGGTTCATATCCAAAAAAGGAGACAGAGGAGTCCTGCAATTTTATTCGAATAAAGGGAGAGGCCATGGGGCATTTTTAGGGGACATAATATCCTTTTTATCCTCTTTTCCCAGTCGCATTTCCCTCTCTCTTTCCCCACTGGCTGAGCTACTTGAGAGGTGCAGACTTCCCAAACACCTAATACCTAAGACCCCTTCTAAGTATAACCCCCCTGATTTTTCTTTTCCTTTGTGTCTCTGTTGTTTTTCTCTAAAACCAGAGATTTAGCACAGTCTTGAGTGAGTAATGTTATAAATGTGTGATACATAGCATGAATAAATTCCTGCTAAAGTTATAATCTTGTCTGACAAGAATCCTAGCATATTTCCAGGAAACCTTTCCTGGTGAGATTATAGTGATGTGCAGCAAGGCCAACATGAATATTCATCTGCAAGGGGCATATCTCCAAGAAACCTCCCTCCAATAAGATTATAACGATAAGCACTCATAAATATTCATCTGCAAGAAGTGTATTTCCAAGAAACCTGACGAAATTACAACATATATGCCCAAAACAGCATGAATATATGTCTGCAAGCAGTGTATTCCAAAGGACCCCCGAAGAGCCTGAAAACATATAGAAAGCACCTTGGGACAGTTGCTGTTTGTGAAGCATGGTGGAGAAGTGCTGCAGATAGCCTCCTCCCTGTCTCACCTGGTGCTGTTCGCCTGGCACAGCACCAAACTGATTTTTGCTTATGATTTCCTTTTTATGATTGTAATTTGATTATAGAATAAATTTCTTCTTTTTACTAATCAAATTGGCTAATCATTTATAACAAATGAAATTAGAATTTTAACAACTAGGTCCCTTGAGTTAATAACAGTTTAATTAAAAATTAATACAATTTAGTAAATTGAATAGTAATTTGGTATAAAAGAATATAGTTTAGTAAAAGAATACAATTTAGTAAAAAATTACAATTTATATATATAATTTTCCAGTAATTAAGTATGATTAAAGGATAAGCAAAAAATAAACGGGGGTATGGGGAGGGCTTGTTACCCCACCTCACATACATAACTGACCGGGGTATGGAGGCTTCCCACCCTGCCTCACGTACAAACAAAGCACTTCAAGCTAAACTTATATACTGTATGCTTCTACAGATTCATTAATGTTTGCCATAAGTTTCCTCCTCTTTCTGATTTTTCTGATTTTATGTCACTATTCTTCACGGTACATGCTCCACTTGTTGTTAGGGGGTCTTCAGCCTTATTTTGGTGGTCTTTTAGTGAAGGTTTCTCCTCTTCCTTGTTGTCCTTTGGATAACCTTTCAGGTTTGTGCGTGCGTACTAAGCCTTGTTATGTAAGTCTACTCATTAGTGTGATATTTACTGATTTTTAGGCCCAATGCCTAAAGTGGTTCTAATTTTGTCCATCTCAAGGCCATTTTCATCTTGGGACACATCACTTGTCTTCCAAACTACATCCCGTACCTCAGTTTTAACATGTAACATTTGTAAAGGGGTGCATCTGCCTTGTAACACTGATTCTTTTGATTGTTTCTAAAAATAACTTGAATAGCAGTTACAATTTAGTTAGCAAAAATCAATTCCATTTATTACAGTAAAAATCTTTGTCAATGTTGTGGTTTTAAACCAGTAACAAAAAAATTACTTATTTCTTGCTGTGAGATATGGATTAAAATAAGAGCAAAACAGGCTTAAAACTTAAAAGGAATAAAGACAATTTATTAACAAACTACAAGAATAAGAACACCAGAATATACTTTCAGAAAACCCTTTTACTTCTCACTACTTGACCATTTCTTTGTACACATAACAACATAGAGACAAAAACTTTAGAATCTTGGTGGTCAAAAACAGTCCTAATTTTCTAGAGTCTTTTCATCAGTCTTTGTAGAGAAACAGAAGTCTCTTTCTGCCAATCTATGGAGTTTTTAGAGTTCACTCCTCCCATTCTACACCACTCTGAGGTGTGCATGGGTCAATGAGTCCAGGGATGCTATTTTTAAGGATAAGTTATTCAAAGGTAGAAGTCTTCTTCATCTGTTTCTGTGAGCCTTCCTGGAAAACAGCCATCCCCTTGCCCCCTCAAGGCTTTAAAATCTTCACTTTACACATTTCCAGCAACCCACAGTATCACAACCACTCTCTCTTTTCTCTAAAGTCCACACTTTGAATACTCTATTCCTCCCATACTCTAGTCATGAATTAAAGGAGTCTTTTAAATTACTATTGTCCATCTCCATAGCTGTAACAGAAAGACATTTCAGCGACAAGCATCTTCTTTTTCTCTCTTTCTTATTTAAACTTAACTCTTTTCCTCACTGTTTTTGGTGGTTTTATGATGTCTTACATGTTGATTGTCTCTCTTTCTCTGTCTTTCTGGGGAAAAAAGAATAGTCTGTATGTTTATCCAGGTAGTAAAAGAATTAAAAGCTTTAGAAAGCTACAAGAGTTCATGGTGTCAGGTTTCAGTCCAGCAGCAGAAACTGAAAAACCAAGCTCGGGTGACCAGCTCTGCTTCCGCGCCCCCCCCCCACCCTCCCCCCCCGCAGCCTTGTTCCGGCCTGGAAGGGGGGGAAAGCCAAGACAGAGCTTGTTACCTTGTCAGAAGTCGGAAACTAAAGAGGGCGAGAGAGCTCTGAATGTACTTCTTAAGGGGGTGTTTACAAGTTGAATTCACTTTTTAATGGTCAGATCTGCTGTCAATTCTTGGAAATGACTGATAATTGGTCAGGAGGAAAAACTCCCATCAGCCACTAGCAGCTTCAACTTCCCCTCTTTCTAATCTGTCTTAAAGGTAAAGCTACCCCATGACAGTCAATTAGTGGAATTCCTATGTAATTTATAATTTCCCACATGCATTCTTCACCTCCTCTTACCTGGCCTTATCTATCCTCAGGCCCGCAGTTTGTACGTAAAGATACCTCCTCCTCATTCCTTTCAGAAGTTGCGTAGCCTGAGGCCTTTTTCCTCCCTTCGACTATGCAAAACAGAGGGATTTCACTTTAGCTAGACGATGCGGAAGAGTTTCCTACAGTATTACTCAGTTTGGACCCCTTTCTGAAAATTCCTGCAGTTGCCATGGTGGTTTTGTGTTGTGCAAAGCAAAGACAAGGCAAGGGCAAAGCGGCGCCTCCATGAAGGGTGAGGGCGAAAGAGTGGCCAGGAGTTGACCGGCGGAGGCCATTGCTGGCGGGACAGGGCGTGATGGCGGGGGAGGTGGTGAGGAGGTCGCGGGGTGAGCCAGGAGGGGGCCCTGTGGACGAAGGAGGGGTCGCTGGGGGCTGGAGACAGTGCACACCCAGGAAGGGAGGGACGGGCCCATGGCGTGTCTGCCTGGCGCTGTGGGAAGATGCAGGGGGCAGGGACAGGACCCCCGCGGGATGTGGGAGAGCGGAGGAGGTGTGGGAGCATCTGGTGTGTGTGGGAAGCTGAATCACAGAATCGTTTGGGTTGAGATCACCCAGTGCAAGCCCCCTGCCAAGGCAGTCCCACCTGGATCAGGTGACAGAGGAACACATCCAGGTAGGTTTGGGATGTCTCCAGAGGGGGAACTCCACGCTCTCCCTGGTGTCAGGAAAATCCACGAGCGCCAGAGGATTATGTCCAAAAAGGAGACAGAGAAGTCCCTTCAACTTTATTTGAATAAAGGGAGAGTCCATCGGGGCACATGCCCGCACACTTTTCTCTCTCAAGGTTTCGAGGGCACATCCTCCTTTTATCCTGAACTCTAGGCCACATGTTGCTTCTTCCTTTCCCCACTGGCTGAGACACTAGGGAAGGTACAGCCTTCCCAAACCACCTACCCCACATTCCCCCTTGAACCTCCTGTTTTACCCCAAAGTTCCGAAGTTCAGGCTTGTGCAGACCCTTCTCTCTCAGGAGCCAAGCTGTCGGCCCGGTAACAAACCTGCTGCCCAAAATTAGTAGAGACCTTAAGACCCATTTCAAAGAACTTAACACCCATACCTTCACCCATCCAGTTACTTATGAAGATATTAGCACACATCTTTCTTCTCAATCTCTCCTCATTTCTCAATTTGTCTTTACAAACTCTAGTTATTATTAACCCTTTTTTCACAACCTGGAACATTTGAAACACCCTCTCCCAACTTTTCCAGGTCTGGTCTCCACACCAAGTGTGGCAAATAAATACAGAGAATGAAGTAGACAATGACAGTTCATATTTGCCCATTAATCGCTAGAGGTCTTTGTCAGTGGATACTGATAGCTGAGGTCTCCCATTCTTTTCTTCCAGCTGAGAAGTCCAAATCTCTGGGGCTTTTGAGACCTTGACTTGAGTGTGATGGGTCCACTCGTGTTCAGCTGCTCTGGCTGCTGTCTCTGCAGTCCTGGTTGGATGTTAGGAGCAGCAAAAGTCCCAAGGCAGTGTCTGTGCTAACTGGGCTTCCTGATGTGGAAAATGGAGTCTACTCTTGAATTTTTAAAAGTTTAATGAGGGGATAAAAAGGCTGGACAATGTCCAGCTCTGGGGTGTTTCTGGCTATTGGCCAAAGAACACACTGGCAGATTAAGATAGCATTATCCATGTACTGTTACATTATTGAGGTGCATGCATATCCATGTATTTCATACATTATTGGAACATTCTGATGAGCTTTTTGATGTTTCAGGAACTCTTTTGTTTGATTTTACACTCTGACTTACCTGCATGACATCCTGCGGGTTAAGTCCATGTATTTTATTTCTTCTTGTGTTTCCATCCAGTTGTTTCACACTCCCTGAGAAGGAGTTAACAAGTTCTTCTATAATTCTTTTGTGGTGCTCTGGTTTGTGTCACTGTTATCTTGTCACTTAAAGAGGTGGCTCAGCAGATGTGGGGGAAACAAGCCTAATTGCCTTACAGCATTCTCTTATTTATGTAAGAGCATTTTAACATCTCGTGTTTTGCTAAGGGCTACAATAGAATGCATTCATCACACCACTATTTCTACCAGCTATACGGTGCCAAATGAATAGATTTTGTTATACTAATAAGTGGCCAGAAGGAGTTACAAATTGTACCATATCCAAATACTTATGATCAATAAGAACATGTAAAAGCTAATACATAAATGCAAAAGCCAGTATGATATGGTCCTTTTTAACACTGTCAAAGAGATTTCATGAGACATGGTATCCTGGCCACACAGTGGTTTAAATATACATCTCCCCCTCCCTGCTACATTGAAAATTAACAAGGTAAGACTCCCAAACAGCTCAAAGCTCAAATAATTGAATATTCCCTTGGGTTTGGCTCTTATTCTTGCCAAAGCTAATGGCAAAAGCTGTACCCATGGCATCATGGTTTCCGTCAGCAGCTTCAAAGGCTGTTTCTTTATTCCTCCATTCATCCTTTCTACTCTGTTTGAATTCTCAGGATGCCGAGGGGTAAGGAGGTCCCATTGAATTCTCAAAGCAGCCATCCTCCCTTCAAGGATCCACCTGTAAAACGAGTTCCCCCTCCTGAGTCCACTGTCTTCACAACCCACATTTAGAAATCATTTGTTAACTGATCAAATAGTTGCTGAAGCGGCTAGAAACTCCTCTGGCCACCCTGCCAGACAGCATACCACTACCAGAGGATATCGAAGCCCTCTCGCCCAGGGTGTCTTAGCAGAATATGCCCGACATCCCTGGGAAGGACTTAGGGCCAAGATCATTTCCCTGCCTCGCAGTCTCCCTTGTAGCCTGGCTATTTAGCCAGGTACCTCTCAATAGCTCGTTTTAGTAAAACAAAAAGACCCAAGGCAGTACATGTCGAAGAAGGTCCCTGCCAATCCTCTAGAGACATGCTCTACCTTGTCAAGGCTGAAGTGGCCAAAGTGAGTTTAGGGGCTTGGCAGCCTGTTAGTTGGAAGCTGTCAAGCTGTCCACATGTAGAGTTTTTGGCCTGCTGTATCAGTGGTGTAACAGTGGCCAGCTGTTCAGCTGCTGGTAACTGGGAGTTGGTTTCTTCCCAGCTCTGGCAACGACTGTGTCAAAACTGATTCTGCCAGACAAGCGACATGTGACCATCTTTCCTCTGCACCTTCAAATCCTGAGTATCTCTGCTCTGGTGCAGACTTGTAGGGAGTACGTTTTTGTGGCTGTTGTTATGACGGTGTTCCCTGAAACCAAGAACCTTTCTTCATCTTCACTAGGCTTGGTGTCTCTGAATATGAGATTCAGGCTCACTGTAGGGGGTCCAGGGCACAGTTTGGCCAGAGCCTGTGATTCTTTTGCAGGAGGAGGAGGCCCTGCTGTTGGAAATGGATGTGACAGGCCAAGCCTTTGAAGACATGCAAGAGCAGAACATCTGCCTGATGCAGCAGCTGCAGGAGAAGGATGATGCCAACTTCAGGCTGATGTCAGAACGTATCAAGTCCAACCAGATCCATAAGCTGCTGAAAGAGGGAAAGGAGGAGCTGGCAGAGCAAGTTTTGACAGTGAAAACACAGGTAGTAATGAAAAACGAGAGAGGACAAGAGAGCTGGTGGAGAAGGTGGAAGTGTTGTGGGTTATTTGTTTTAGGCAGCTGCACACAGGCATTTGCTCGCTCTGCCACTGAGGGGAAGGGGAAAGAATCAGAAAGGACAAAATGAGAAAACAGGTGAGATGAAATAAAAGCAGTTTAACAGTTAAAGCAAAGATGTCCATACAAGCAAAACAAAAAATTAATTAATTGATTACTTCCTGTGGCAAGCAGGACTTTAATCATCTCCAGGAAGGCAGGGCTTCATCATGCCTTATTGTTACTTAATAAACGCTGCAGCTCTGAACATCCTCCCATTTCCTCCTTTTCCCCAGCTGTTACTGCTGAGCACAGCATTGTAGGGTACGGAACACCCCTTGGGTCAGCTGGATCAGCTGTCCTGGTTGTGTGGCTTCCCAGCTTCTTGGCCACCCTCAGCCTACCTGCTGGTGAGCAGCATGAGACACAGAAGGTCTTGGTGCTGTGTAAGTCCTGCTCAGCAACAGCTAAAACAGTGCTGTGTTACTGACAGTGTTTTGCTCCAAAATGCAAAACAGAGCAGCATGTGAGCTGCTTTGAAGAGAAGTAACTATCCTCACCAAAATGAGTCCAGGATGGGATGTTCCTCTCACCAGCCTAGGAGCATAGCAGGCTTCAAAGGGGCCTGTCTTTGTAAGAAGCTGAAACTGCTGTATGAGCATTAAAATGTCCTACGGGTTCACTGCTATGGAGAACAGATGGGTGAGGAAAAGTGGGAAGTCCTTTTCCTGTTGTAATGCAACTTCCACCTGCATATTCTACCTTTACCTGTATATATTGGTAACAAGCAGGAGGAGTTGGAAACTATGGTTCAGTCTGAACTGCCTCAGACATGGGCACAGACTGGGAGGAGAAGTCACTGAGAACACTGGAACAGAGAAGGATTCTGGTGGATGGACGTGCTGGACGTGACCCAGCAGCTCGTGCTGGGAGCCCAGAAAGCCAACTGCATCCTGGGCTGCATCCAAAGCAGCGTGGGAAGCAGGCTGAGGAAGGGGATTCTCCCCCTCTACTCTGCCCTCATGAGACCCTAGCTGCAGTGCAGCATCCAGCTCTGGGGGCCTCAGCACAGGAAAGACACATGGACCTCTGGAGGGAGTCCAGAGGAGCCTGTAAAGATGATTAGAAGAAATGAGCACCTCTGTTACAAGAACGGGCTGAGAGAGCTGGGCTTGTTCAGCATGGAGAAGACAAGTCTCAGGAGAGACTTCATTGCAGCCTTCTGAAGGGGGCTTAGAAAAAGGAGGGAGAGGAACTTTTTATATGAGCATATAATCATAGGACAAGAGGCAGTGGTTTTAAACTGAAAGAGGACAGGCTTAGGTTAGATGTTAGGAAGAAATTCTTTTCTGCTAGAAGTTGCCCAAATAAGTTGTGGCTGCGGCATCCTTGGAAGTGTTCAAGGGCAGGCTTGGATGAGACAAATGTGGCCTAGTGGGAGTTATTCCAGGGAGGCTGGGATTAGGTGATCTTTAAGGTCCCTTCCAATCCAGGCCATTCTATTAAGACATCTTTGTTGCAAATATTTGACTGCTAAGTTTTAAAGTGTTGACCAGAGAGATCTGGCTAGGGCTCTTTGGATACAGGCATGGCTGTTCAGGGAGGAAAAGGCAAGCTGAAGGTGTGCTCCTTGGTGATGGGGAAGCAGGGGTGGTTTTAACCTGCAGCTTGAGTGACAGCTCTGAAAACCCGACCAGAGCATGCATTCATTCCCTCTGTTCCTTCTGTCTCCCTTTCCAAGGTGGATGCCCAGCTGCAGGTTGTACGTAAGCTGGAGGAGAAGAAACACTTACTGCAGAGCAGTATTGGAACAAGAGAGAAGGAGTTGGGTCTGCAAACACAGGCCCTTGTGAAACAAACACAAAGTGAGCCATGCCTTTGTTTTCTCTTGGTGAAGTGAAGCTGCTGCCTTGTGGGAGGCATAGAAGGCTCTGAGCTCTCACTGGCATTATAGAACCTGATATTCCCTGGTTTTGGATTAGTATATCAGAAGGCTGAGGAGTCCTGCAGAGAATTATGATTAAAGTGCTACAGACTGATGTTTTCCTTTGATAAGGAGAAGTAGGTCATACATGTTTCTGTGACACCTATGGTGAAGAAAGAGACAGCAGCCAGATGAAGTTAACTGGGGTCAAAGCATTTGTAGGAAAGATGGGATAAGCAAAAGGAAAATAGAGCTGGGGAATGGGAACACTTCTAACAAATGCCTAAGATAAAAAAGTAGATGCGTTACCAGTAAAGTAAGACTTAAGTCTTATGGCTGATGCCATAACCTGGCACAACCTCCCCGAGCCCTGCCATCCACACTTCTCCAGAGGCTCGGACACTGAGTCCTTTGCTGTGGCAAGAGAGCCGGAAATAAACCTGAGCTGGTGGGAATTGTGTCACCAACCTGTGTGTCCCAATTTGGTTCATAGCTCACAGCAGCCTTCAGCTTCAGTCATTGCAGTGAGGACTGACATCTCTGCGTCAGCCCAGACAAAGAACAAGGCTGGGCTTCTTTGCGAGAGCTGGGACTGTGTTTCAAGCTCTCATGGGTGCCATTTGCACTGTGAGTGCTAAGACTTTATCAAGATATTTCAATATTTTGAAACACAGTTTTGAAAACTTGGAAGGATCCCTGTTCTTTAAAGAGCAGGCTTCAAATTCCCAAGTGAGAGTGTGCCTTTCAGGCCATCTTTTACAGGCTTTGCTAGAAGGACAGTTACTTCCAAAGGGAAAGATGCATGGAGGCCAGCATTGACTCAGAGTTGCCTTTCCTTCCCAGATATCCATGTGATCTACCTTGCCAGGAGGGCTGCCCTGCGTGGGAAAAGGAGACCGAGGGAGAGCCTGTGACCACCAGGCAGGTGGAATCCCTCTGTTTATACACAGATTTATAAAATGTATAGTTATATTTATATATACATACCTTTACATTTATAGAGTTGCATTTATACATATATATATATATATATATATATATATATATATTGATCTGTATAGACAAATGCTTATATTTAATTTAGATGTGATAGAATTGTACTTAAATACATGTAGTTACATTTATAGATGAGCAGAGTACATTTATATATGTGTCGAGTAATATTTATACATATATAAAGTTATATTTATAAATTTGTATAGATATGTAGTTAGAACTATATTGATGTTTAGATGGATAGATTGATAAATGTGTAGGCCTAGGCTGCATATTTACATCTTTCCCCCTCAGCTATCTTTTTCACCTCTTGTTTTTTGCCCTGTGCCCCTTCAGTCGCCCTGTGCTGGGTCCGAGCTGGGGCTGGGCCAGGCGGAACAGCAGTTCCAGCCCCGGCTGTCCCTGGAGCGGTGGGAGCTGCCGCTGGCCCCAGGCACTGTCCCCTGAGGAGCTGCTGAGGGACGGTGAGACTGAGGGGGCCGAGGAGGCGGTGACGCTGAAGGGACGGTGACCTTGAGCTGCTGGGGGCACTGGGGGCTGTGGGGGAGCACAGGGCGATGGTGGCACTGAGGTGACAGAGGCACAGGCTGAGGTGGGTGCTGGCTCTGAGGGGACAGAACGGGTCAGAAGGGACTGGGCGGGGTGAGAGGACTGTGAGGGGCTGAAGAAACTGAAGGAGGGGCTGGGGGTTTGCCGAGAGGACGGCGGGGCTGAGGGGATGGAGGGGGCCAGCAGGGAGCACGGAGGGGTCAGGGACTGCAGCTCTGCCAGGCCTCGGAACCAATTCCAGAGCCTCCGCTTTTGCTACAGCTGCCCTGAAGACCTTGAGGACAGCCAGACACTGCCAGGAGCCACCGGGGAGAAGCTGAAGACCACGAGCAAGAGCAGTGAACGGGGACGTGCTGCTGCCACCCGAGAGCCTGGGTGGGGCCACAGCCCCAGGGCCGGTGAGGCCGGGCGGGGGTGAGGGAGGCGTGGGCTTTGGCCGTGGGCGCTGCCCGGCTGGGCAGGAGCGGCCCCTGCCCGTGCTGGGGCTGCTCAGCGCTGCTGCCCCGGCCGGCACAGGGGCTGTCCTTGGGCAAGGCAGCTGTGCCGGCAGGGCCCGGGAGCTGTGCCGGGCTGCCGGGGGCTGCGGGACAGTCCCGCCGCGCCTGCGCTCGCCACACGCTGGCTCGCTCGGCCTGCTTGTTCTTCCCAACCCTCCCGGGGAGGCTCTGAGATTTTCCCTTCCCTGCTGGAAGGGCAGGTGCTGCCAAGGGAAAGGTCCCAGTACTGACTCGGTGTTCCCTTTGCCTCCCAGATGTCCCATCTGCTGTCCCTGTCCAGGAGAGCTGCTCTGCACGGGAGGAAAAGACCAAGGGAGAGCCTGAGAGCATCAGCAGCTGCAATCCCTCCCGATTTAATTCTAGTTACAGACGTGTAGATTTAGACTTCAATAGTTACAAATATAGGGATATTTACATATGTAGACTGATATTTGTATAGGTATATTTATGTATGTGCATCTAGTTACATTTACAGATGCATGTTTTTATGTATATATGTACATGTATATATACACACACACATATATACGTGTGTAGTTATATGTATGTGTATCTAATATTCTGTTTACATCCTTTTGTTATGTTCACATATGTGTGCAGTTGTACAGCTATATAATTCTGTTGATGGAGTCATATGGATTTTTGTTGCTACACTGATACTTGTATATTTATAGATAGGATTCCTATGTATATGTTTCTGTGTATCTTGTTATATGTAATTTGTAACACTTAATACATATTTTCACTGTACATTGTTACGATTGTTTATTTACTTAGTTATATTTAAATACATATGGAGTTATATAGTTTTAAAATTGCACTAATTTCATTCTGAACCTGGAGTTAGTTAGAGAGGGGTATTGATATTTCTGTATTTGTACATGAGCTGTACGGTTGTAGTACTATGTAATAAATGAAATTGTTAAACCTCAGTTCTTATTTGCTTATAGTGAGTGACTGTGAAGGGTTATGATAAAATTAATTTTTTAAATGAAGTTGATATCTGTATATATTTATATAGCATGATTGTAACAATAAATTAGTTTCTTAAAATGTAATTGATATTTGTATATTTACATGTTGGCAGCACGGGTGTAGCAATTTAAAATAAATTTCATTTTTAAACTTAAGTTGCTTTTGTCTACTTGTACATTAGTAGTTTGGTGTCGCAATGTATTAGGAATGGCAGAAGCACGACACAGACTCTCTTAGCTTTGGTTGCAAAAGAGAGCAAGTTTGAGTCTTCCAGCTCTTCTTTTATAGACAGTTCCAAGAAGGTCCGAAAGGTAAAACTCTGATTGGTCATTAAACTAACACATCACCATCACTGGACAATTGGGAACAACACCCCTTGACTGTTTCTTGCAAGTAAACAACAAGGATCCAAACAACACCTGCAAAGATTGTTTTCCTTCTCTAAGGACTGTTTGGATTCCTCCTTATGGCCAGGCCAGAGTGAGAACTAGTTTCACACTGGCTCAAGCTAATGCCTGAAGCCTAAAAATCTCTTATTTGGCTGTAGTCAGGTCCCATAGTGTGGGTGTAACAATCTGCACAAAATTCAGTGTTTCAACTGAAAGAAATGTAGATTCGTGCTATCTAGAGCAATGAGCCAGATGTAAACAGGATGATGCTGGAGGATTTTGGTCATGAAAATCTCCAGCCATGCCCAGCGCATGTCCCACTTGCACTCAGGCTGGGCAAGGAAAGCACTGATTTGGGATGGCAGCAGAGCCACACGTTGGCTAAGAGCTCGCTGCACAGGCCTGCTGAGTAAACTTTGTATTGTGGTTTGACACTGGCCCAACACCAGGCACCCACCAGAGTTGCTCGCTCACCCTCCCCTGACACAGCTGGGCAAAGGAGGGCAAAGGGAAAAAAATGTTAACAAAGGCTTCATGGGTGAGATAAGGACCGGGAGAAATATTTCAAGGGCAAAACAAGCGCGATTTTAGTTGCAAAGTGAATTTATTACTAACGGAATCAGAGGAGGATAATGAGAAGTAAAATAAGCCCTTAAGAGACCTTCTCCCACCCAGCCCCTCCCTCCTTCCCACAGACAGTGCAGGGAGACAGGGCACGGGGATTTTGGTCAGTTCATCACCGAGATCATCTTCCACTGCTCTGGGAGAGGAGTCCTTCCCCTGGGCTCCCTCCCACGGGAGACAGTTCTCCATGAACTTCTCTGGCGTGGGTCCACTCTCACAGGCAGCAGCTCTACAGCACCTGCTGCAAACGTGAGTCCCTCCCACAGGCACATAGTCCTTCCAAAACTGCTGTGGCATGGGTCACTCTTCCCACAGGGTGCAGTTCTCCAAGGACAGGCTGCTCTAGCCTGGAAGCAAGGACCCTCGCTCTCCACTGGGTCTTCCACCATATCACAGCCTCCTCCAGGCATCCACCCACTCTGGCATGGGCACCCCCGCTCATGGGCTGACTGTGGATCTCTGCATTGCCCATGGATCCATGGGCTGCAGAGGCACGGCTGCTTCACCATGGTCTTTACCACGGCCATGCAGGGGAACTTCAGCTCCAGTGCCTGGAGCACCTCCTGCCCATCCTTCTCCATTGACCTTGGTGTCTCCATGTTGCTTCCCTCACATGTTCTCCCCTCCTCTTCTCTGCCTGGAGGCAAACCCCGTGATTTTGTTCCAATTTTCTTCTTAAATATGTGGCCACAGAGGCATTACCATCCCCTCTCATTGGCCCAGTTTTGGTCAGCAGCATGTCCATCTTCAGAGCCATCAGCCATTGGCTCAGTCAGACACAGTGGAAGCTTCCAGCAGCTTCTCACAGGAGCCATCGTTGTGGTCCCCCTGCTACCTAAAAGCAGGCCTTGCAAAACCAATATACTCCGGGACTCCACTGAGCGTAGAACTCCAACTAGGAGCCACGTGGGGAGGACAAATCCACCCCCATCCCACAGGCAGCCCTTTAAGAAGTGCTCCAAGTGTCCCTCTGAATGTCATCCTGGAGACCAGAATCCAACAGGGATCCTTGCTGCCTTTGGCAGCACTTTGGCAAATGAGCTGGAGCAAGGGGGAGGGCAAGTGACTACAACTGCTGCAGGCTGGGGGTGAAGGAAGGGCCATGGACACAGGTGCTGAAATGGTCCAAAATCCAGAAGGATGCTGGAGAACTGGAAATCAGCAAGTTCTCACAAGTGCTGAAATGATTTTTGTGTGAGGTTCCCTGAAGAAACTCCCAGAGAAGCTGATGCTGTAATAAGTAGTACCAGAAGGCACAAACACTCCTAACGCTAGGAGATGGTCTATATCACCTACAGGCAATGGCTTAGGAAAAGATCAAGTATACATTTCATATAACCTATTTATTATAGTATATATATTAAAACCTATAATGTGTTGTGTTATAGATGATAAATTACTTATATGATAAATAAGTATGCATTATTTGATACATTTCTATATATTTTGATAAATATTTTCATTTCATACAGACTTGATATACTCCTCCAACTTGGAAGTTGAAGATGTACTACTGTCCAAAACTTTCTGCCTACACAGCAATCAGCCCACAGGTGTGTACACTGTCCTTGCTCTTCTCACCATCTCGGGGCTGCTGTTTGCACAGAATTGGGATGAATTTAACTCGGCAGACCCTCAGGTGGGGTGTCCAGCTTGTCATGTACACTGATGTGGCAAGGCACAGCACAGCTCTGAAATCACTTGCATTTATCTCATGTAGTTTCATTCCTGCTGGGCACTGAGGAACTCTTAAAAGCACCAAAGATACAGAAAAGAGGTGCAGAGAATTGGCATCCTGCCACTGCTGGTATCCTCATGGAGGAAAATGTGTTGGTTTTTTTAAGGTCGTAACTTTCCAAAATCTAGGAAAGCTGCTCAGCATCAGTAGTCCAGTTGTGAATGGTTTTCTTGACTTGGCAAAATGGGGGTGTTAGCTGTTACTGGAAAACTGCTCAGACTAATCACTGAGTCTTCACAGAAGTATAACGAATATCGTCTATTTCTATCTTTAGCACATTTTTATAGGGTCTGACAGGGTTCGTGGGCTTAGCATACTGTTATTGGTTAATACATACTGTTTTACATTCTTTTCCCAGTACACAATGCCATTGTTTTTCTTTATTCTCACTGCTCCAGGAGAGTTTCAAGGACATTGAATTTGTTATTGAATAATATTGTCGCCTGGATTGAAAGCTGGCTTGTGCAGACAGGCTTTTACTAAAATATCATGGCCTTGTTCTGCTAAAATATTCTCTACAAACTGTGGACTCCACCCTTGGTTCAAATCACCTGCCCTGACGTGCAGACAAAAGCAGCACCACCAGAAGAAGCTCCGTCAGTCACTCTTCTCAAAAAGCTGCCTTAAATTTGCGAGAGAAAAAGAAAACATGTCAGACACTGGAGATTAATGGCAAGACTCTGAGAAACATTTACAAAGCAATAGGCAGCAGCTTCTCTGGGATACTCCTTGTGCTCCAAGGCAGCCAGGCTCTGTGCTCCATGGGCTCTGAGGAACTGCAAGCAGGGAGGCAGCTTCGGGCACCTCAGCCCCTAGGCAGGAGTGGCTTTCTTGCTCTGGATGGCTGCCTGTGGGCAAATGCAGGGTGCTGGACTTCTGCTCTTAGCCCTAGCCCAGCCTTTCAGTGCAAATCCTGTTCCTTGTCTGAAATGTGCTAAAGAGGGACTTGTTTGTTTCCAGCTCCACACTGCATTGGTTTGCACCACAAAATACTGAAGGACTAAGGTCTGAACAACAGGCCCTGAGCCAAAGCTGCTCTCTAGATGACTCTTCCAACCAAATATTCTATGTATCGGCTCCTTAGTAGTACTATCAACAGGATCCATGGTGATTTCATTGGTGAAACACATCTTCACCTTTTGGCAAGGTTAAGAAACTGGACAAGGCCACACCTGGCCTTGGTTCCTCCTTGTGTTGAGGCCAGGCTCAGGGATAAAACCAAGAGGAGAATGAAATCAGATGTCCCACACCAGAAGCTCTGTCAGATCACTCGTTCAGCACTATCAAAGCCAGGCTACTCTCCCAGCGCAGTCAGAAGCCTTGTGACCAGAAAAGGTAGAGGCACTGCACGATTTCCCAGTTCCCAGCTGTGGCTCTCCAGGGCTTGGCTGGGAAAGCTTTCTCCAGCTGATGTGTGGATCTGGATGAAGAGGAAAGGATTTTTCTTAACCACTAGAGGCAACCTTTTGTAACAATGATGAGGTGCATTGGTTAGCTTATCCTTTTATGGGGATTTTTTGCATTCTTGTATGACAGTAAATAACACTATTGCTTCAGCTGCTGTCTGCATCTGTGTCTCTGACCCTCCCCATGACTGAAACACAGCCAGCTCAGCACAACACCTGCCTCTCTCTGCCACCCCATTTCTTGGAAAACACCCCTGATCACCATTTCCGCAAATGAAATTCCCACTTTGCAACTTTTGTGCAAGCAGGTGAGCAAAGTAGCTACTCACAGCTCTGGGTTCCTCTGGAAACCAACTGCTCTCAGCAAGTTTACAGGCAATACAAAACTGGCAGGAACAGCTGATACACCAAATGCTTGTGCCATTCAGAGGGACCTTGGCGGGCTAAAAAATTGGCCTGAGGGAAATCTGATGAAGTTCAACAAAGGGAAATGAGAAGTCCTGTACCTGGGACATGCATCAATAATATTGTATGCATCAATAGCTGCTGGAGGCTGACTGTCTGGGAAGCAGCTTTTTTTTTTCTTCTTGCCACGGTGGTTTTGGGTTGTGCCGCAAAGCAAAGGTAGGAGGATGCATGCAGCCAGAGAAAGAAAGGCTTTGCCCCGCGCCCTGCCGGGCCGTGTCCGGCCAGACCCCGGAGCCGCTGCGCTCGTCCCCGCCGAGTCCGGCCCGTGCCGGGGCCGCGCCGGGCGCGCGCGGGGCCGAACGCAGCGGCCGCGGCCGTTCCGCCGTAGCCGTTGTGGCAAACAGTCGGAGACAGATCGGTGCCATGGCGGAGTTGCCGCTGCCCGCCGGACTCAATGCCAGCACCTTCCCCGCCAAGCTGTGGCGCCTGGTGAACAGCCCCCGCATCCGCTCCGTGCGCTGGGACAGCCAGGCCCAGGGGCTGCTCATCGACCGCTTCCTCTTCGAGCGGGAGCTGCTCAGCCCGGGCGGCGCCCACGGAGGGGGCGGCGAGGGGGCGGGGGCGGCCCCGGGCTCCTTCAAAGCCACGCACTTTGGCAGTTTCGTGCGCCAGCTCAACCTTTACGGCTTCCAAAAGGTGCCGGGATGGCTTAGCTCAGCTGTGCCGGGCGATGCCGGGGGTTGGCTTCACTTCCGGAATCCCAACTTCCGCCGCGACCGCCCCGAGCTCCTGCTCCATATCAAACGCCTGACCAGGGCCAACAGGCAGCGGCTGGTGGCGGGGCAGGAGGTGTGTAGCTGCCAGCCCAGACGCTTCCAGCGGCTCTCCACGGACCTGTCGCTGCCTGCCTTCCGCACTGGGGAGCTGCCCAGAGCCGGTGAGACGGGGTGGGAGCTGCGGGCGCGGAGGGAGGCGTGGGCTTTGGCCGTGGGCGCTGCCCGGCTGGGCAGGAGCGGCCCCTGCCCGTGCTGGGGCTGCTCAGCGCTGCTGCCCCGGCCGGCACAGGGGCTGTCCTTGGGCAAGGCAGCTGTGCCGGCAGGGCCCGGGAGCTGTGCCGGGCTGCCGGGGGCTGCGGGACAGTCCCGCCGCGCCTGCGCTCGCCACACGCTGGCCCGCTCGGCCGGCAGCCGGCCCAGCCCTGCGCCGTGGCTGGCGCTGCTCATTGGGCACGCTCGGGGAGGTCTCCGTGAGTGCGTGTGAGCCGAGGGCTTGGTCGTGCTCAGGCCCAGCGGGAGGGATCCTCCTGTCCCATTTGGAGCAGAGGGGAGCAGAGCTGGCAGTTGGGTTTCTGGCAGCTGCCTCCTGCCAAGGGTTGAATGGATAGGGGAGAGCTCAGTAGACAAGGAGCTGGTTGTTGCAAAGTGATACACGAAAGGTAGTCTGGGAATAAAATCCCATAGACCTGTGTCTGTAGAGCAGGTATCTGTTTATTTCAGTGCTGGAGGTGAGGAGGATTTCTCCTCCTAACTTGCCCATCTCTGTCAATTGCTGTGGTATATTTACTAATTATTGCTTGGTGTTGCTATGTCATTATAACATCATCATATACACTCTGGAACTAATTTACATAGTATAATCTCATAGCTATAGATAGTTCTTTTTCACTGTGCTTGCGCCTCCCCAATTTGGGGGTCGTTGGGGGTCTTTGACGAAGGCTTCCAAAGTCGTCTCTGCATCTGAACTTTTCAACTTTGTCTTCAGAGCATGCATAGTTACGGTGTTCCTTGGTCTGTCTGGTCCTAACTGGTCTAATTTCTTTGTTTTGTGGCTAATTGGCTTGATGTTTGCTAATTTTTCATTAGTATTATACTTACCTATCTCTGAAACTGACCACCTGGTGAGTTTTTCGTTTTTTGGTTTTTTTCCCCTTCTCTCTTCAGCACTGAGCAACTAGTTAACCATATACTAGCCACTACAATGTATAGAAAGACGTTTATATCAGGTTACGTAGATACATGAAGTTATGATTCAGGTTATATTGATATCTGGTGATAGAGATATATCAGGTTATATTGATATCTTATAACTCAACCTATATAAGCAGCTTGTAACTTTGACTTAAGTTCTATAGGCATCAAACCCCCCAAGACATGTGGTGATATTTTTCTTTCTCACCCTGTTTTGGGACCAGGTGAGCTTTTGTCTTCCCTGATGGCTCAAACTTCTCGAGAGTGGCCTGGCTAGCTCAGTGATGAGGTTTCTCTTCACTCAGGTTTTGAGCCAGCATATGTTTGTGGGGTTCACTGATTTTCTTCAAGAATTCAAGTCTATAGAGCGAGTAAAGAAATCAGGGGGGGACTCTCTCTCTGTTTTGCATTCCACAGTTTATTTCTGTGAAGGGGAATCCAAAGGACGAGGGACCAAGGATCTTTTAACAGGGTTTCTCAGAGGGAGGGAACATCAGAGAGAGAACCAATTCTTTTTCTCAGCTAGTACATCTTACAAACTTTCTACAAATCAAGGTTACACACACCAAGATAAGAAAGAGACACCAAAGATAAGAACAGACACCAACTTCTTCAAATGCCCACAAAGGTGTAGGAGTATTCTCCACAGAGGGGCAGAGGGGGAGAGAGGGGGGAGGCTGGTTTCCTGGCAACACAGGGGGGGAAGAAAGGGAAGGGAACGGAAGGGAAGCATGCTCTCTCAGCTTCCATAGCTCAGAGGCATTCTGAGACAGGAAAAACAGAGTTACAAACTTCTGTGTTGGAAAGAAGGGTCTCTCTTCTCCCAGCCCCGTGCTTTCCTGGGCTAAAGAAACTTCAAGCAGCTGGAAATGCCAGCAGGGTCTTCTTTTTACTCTATCCGGCCTCTCGATGTGGAGCTGAGGAGAAAAACTTCAGTAACCATGGTAACTTGACGCCAGGTAAACAATTAGGAGAAAGAGAAGCTGGAGGGGATAATCACAACTAAAAGATGGGAAAAGATACATTTCAAGCTATCAGCTACAACACCCTGACAAAAGCACAGTTGCTGCCAAGGGAAACATACCTGAGGACCAGTAGTGACCCAGCCTTCCCTTTGCTTCCTTTCTTCTTCCCTCACTGCTGCACAGCTCCCTTGCGCCAGAAGCGCGATGCTGCCTCACCTGAGGATTCAGAGCTGCCTCCAGGCCCTTCCAGGAGAAGTGCAGGTGCTCAGGAGAGTGAGGCTTCCCCAGCACCTGCCAAGAAAGTCTGTGCCACCTCTGGACTTGCTGGGGTTTCACCAGTGGAACCATCAAGAGAGCTCATCCAGAGATTTCATCTCTGCAAGCTCACGGTTCCACTGGTTCGCATGGACCTTAAACGGCATCCTGTGGTCATGGTTCGCCTCACTCAAATCGACCCTGAAGCTGCTTGCAGGGCCCTTCGACAGAGCAACAGCTGCCCATCTTCTCAGCAGCACAGCCCAGCCTGCAACCCATCAGGTAGGGAAAGAGTTTCTACCCTTCCTTTTCAAATAGGTCCTGGCAACTGAGCCTTTAAAGTGTTTTCCCTGAGTGCTCTGTCATGGGTAGATCTCAAGTGAGAATAAGGTATAAAGTGTTAAGTGTACTAGGAAGTGGGACTGTGAATGCCAAAGTATTCTCTGCTCTTCCTGTCCTTCCTGCAGATGTGGAGGTTGTTCCGTGCATTTTCCAGACAGCCTGTCTGCTGATGTGCAAGGGCAAGGTGAAAAATATTGCCCGACAAGTGGTCAGTGTTAGGTGAACTCCCCTGTTTCTTAGAGTGAAGTCCAACTAGGACAGTGATAGGATATTGCAGATGTCTCAGACTGACTGGCCTGCAAATCAGGCCGTGCCATTGAAATGAACTCTGTGTTCCTCAGAACAGCTGTAGCTGCAGAATATGGCCTCACCTACGAGGTTGCTTTTAGAATAAACTCACAGTTTAATTTCTCAGTGTGTGCCTGAAGATCTGGGCTCTTCTTGGGTGAATGCACATTCTGTGGCCTCCTGTGATGAGAGACTCAAGCAGCCAAATCTAAAAGCTGTTGGGGAGATAGGGAAGGCTGTGATTATAAAGTTTTTGTGTGCCTTTGGAGCAGAAGGGAGAAGAGCTGGCAGCTGGGTTTTTGGCAGTTGCCTCCTGCCAAGGAATAGCAGTGGGACACTTTTCCCAGACAGATGAATAAGTACGGGAGAGCTCAGTAGACAAGGACCTGGTTGTTGCAGAGCTTCAGAACATGTGGGGAATTTTCTCCTTCTCTCCCTACTTGGGAGGATGTGAGCTTCTGTCTTCCTTGGGAGAAGTACAGTTGCTGCCAAGGGAAACACACCTGAGGACCAGTAGTGACGCAGCCTTCCCTCTGCTTCCTTTCTTCTTCCCTCACTGCTGCACAGCTCCTTCATGCCAGAAGCGCGATGCTGCCTCACCTGAGGATTCAGAGTTGCCTCCAGGCCCTTCCAGGACAAGTCCAGATCCTCAAGAGCGTGAGGCTTCCCCAGCACCTGCCAAGAAAGTCTGTGCGACATCTGGACTTGGGGTTTCATCAGAGGAGCCAGGCACACACAAATTTCAATTCCAGCCAGAGCTCGTGATTCCACCATTTCCTGCGGACCATCAAAGCACTTCTGCAGCCTCTCCAGAGAGCAGCAGCTGCACTTCTCCAGAGCAGCACTTGCCAGCCAACATCCCGTCAGGTACGGAATGTGTTTCTCCCCTGGCTTTTCAGAAAGATCACAAAACGTGACTGAAATATTTTGCCGTGGTGCTCTGTCACGTGTACATTTCATTGTGAGAATCAGGTAGCAAGCGTCAAGGGTACTAGGAAGCAGGATCGTGAATATCGAAACAATCTCTGTCTGCTTTTCCCGTCCTTGCTGCAGATTTGGAGGGTGTTCTGGGCATTTTCCAGACAGCCTCTGTGTAGAGGTCAAAGGGCGAGGCAAAGAACATTTATCCACAACCGGTCGGTGTCAGGTGAACTCCCATTTTCCTTTGAATGAAGCCAAACTAGGACTCTGATAGGATATTGCAGAGTTTACAGATTGTCTCTTGTTGAGATGAAATACAAGGGATGGGACCATTGTGCTTTGAGATGATTTATTGCTTAAGTAGCCCAATAAGATATCAGTCTCGAGGCGTGAGATTTATAGGCAACAAGTCAACCATAGCTCGAGGAAGTTACGAGTTTCTTCTCCGCATGGCAATATATAACTTTTTCGTCCAGTAGACAGTTGACACAAAGTTTGTTTTCACTTATTAACCTAACACCTTTACTTGATTTTCCCACACTGCGTCTGTCTTTAACCAATAAGGTAACAGGTCATGTATTCACACACACTTCTGTTATAGTTTCTAGATCTCTAGAATCTCTAACTTATAAATCACACTCTTACAGTTTATACCTCAAACTATTTTACTTAATATAATTTCTTACTTACTCTAGGCATATTCTTACTTGCAACTATAAGAACATAGGTTTATAATTTCTCTGCCTGATGTCTGTGTACTTTCATCACTACATCAATCCAGGCTTTTTCTAAGGCTGCAGATTTTCCATTTCCAACAGTCTCTCTTGCAAATAATGCTGTTACATTTCAGTGCACGCTGTGAGTCCCCAGAACAGTTGCAGCTGCAGACCACGGCCTCACCCACATGATTGCTCTTTAGAATAAACTCGCAGTTTAAGTTTAGCATGTGTGTCTGCACCTCTGGCCTCTTCCTGGGTGAATGCACTTTCTGTGGTCTCTTGTGATGAGAAACTCAAGCAGCCAAGTCCCAAAGCTGCTGGGAAGATGCAAAAGGCTGTAATTAAAGGTGATTATGTCTGTGTGTATGTCTATATCAGTTTCACAATCCATACTTTAATCTGTGTACACGTCAATTAGGATAAATACTTTTTAAGGGGAAGAGCTCACTCTTCCAATTCCCTGGGCAGTTTGAATACCTTTCTGGAATTGAGGTTGCTGTGCACTTCCTGTGATGTTTGATCCAAGGCAGCAATAAAGCTCTGCGTCCCAAGGCCTGATTTTGGAGCCTCACTGATGTTTTTGGATTCTTCCAGCCACCCCGGGCACTTCAGTCCCCAGTGCTCCAGCTGGCAACGCTGGTTATGCAGCATGGAGAGCCCCAAGCTGGGTATGGAGTACTCCTGGGGAAGAGGAATTGCCACCGCTGGATCTGGACCTTGTTCTTGAGACACTGGAGGAGATGCTTTCACCATCTCTGCCTGAAAGGTCTCCCTCTGCTCAGGTAACTCCATTAGACAGGAATGAAAGGGGCTGGACTGAGAGCTTTTGAATGTTGTTGCATGGCTGAGAAGCAAAGGCTTCTTGAATTCAGCTGTGAATGGACAGGGTAAAACAAGATTTGCTAAGGAAGAGGGAATGAAAAGGAGGGATACCCCTTAAGTGAGGATGAGAGGTGTTTGCCAGGTTTGGATGCTCCTTTTTCTGGGAAGAATCCCTCGTGCAGGGGCATTTGTGGGGAGGAAGTGGAAGCTTTGTGGGTTCTAACAGGCTTTGTTTGATGGGAAAGAAGAGAAGGGCGTTTGGAGAATTGCCACTGAAGGCAGAGTGGGGAGGGGCATGCGAGAGGTGCCAGCAGCAGATGTGGGCTCTGCCTTTCTTGGGCTGGAAGGCAAAGGCAAAGCAAGGGCTGGGCTGCAGCTGCTCCTGCAGCTGCTGCTGCTGTGTGAGCCCTGCTGCGTGTGTAGGTGCTCCCAGAGCCGTGTGTGGGGATGGGCTGGAGCTGCAGCTTTCTTGTCCTCTCAGTAACCTGGTGCCTTGCAGTCCAGTTTCCATCTGGGAAATCCTCAGCTGGGTAAACTGGCCAGTCTTGCTCTCCATGTTCCAGAGCTCAGTCACCATGCTGTTGGGCATCTCTGTGGGAAGAGATGTGTGCTTCCAGACAGTGCTGCAAAGCTGCAGCCTGCATGAGACTGTTCTGCTTAGGGCTGTGGGAGGAGCACATCCCTGTGCCAGCAGCTGGCAGGACTCCATCCTTAGCGCCCACTCCATGGGTTGAGTGTCATCCCCATGCTCAACAGCGTCAGCTTTGACAGCTTTTGGACCGTGTTTGAGAAGTCAGTGTCTGTGACTGTTGAAGGCCTCTGGGGCCAAGACCTCCTTGTTAGGAGGAAGGGATTAAGTGTGTGAGCCGTGGAGTCTTCAGGGGGCAGATGTCTTGGCTTTGAGGCCCCATCACTTGTGTGATTGGTGAGAAGGACAATGTTGGTGCTGGACATGAAATAGTTAATGACTCCTTTAAGCCCAGGGGCTCCTCCTGTGTTGAAGAGCAGTTCAATCAGGGCCCATTAGTCCTTGTAGCTGACAGATTCCCTCTTTGACTTTGGAATCCCTTTTTTCTTAAGTCTTGTCTCTTCCCAGATTGGCCTGGAGTGTTCAGTTTCTGCATTGGCACAGGCCTTTTTGCATATTATTCTACAACTTTGCCAAAGAATTTCTCTTATTTCATTTAATATGCAGACCCATTGCATGGGTAGATTTATTATTGAGGAAGGGCAGACTGGAGGTGGGGAGGGGGATTTTTTGGAACTGCCCATATCTTATTGCCAAGCGCCATGACCCTTTGTCTTCTGCAAACTCACGCATACCAGTTTTCAAAAGCAATTTGTTCATGCACAGAAGGAAATATGGCAGGCTCTGATTGTATCCCCGCAGAATATATTGATTGATCTTTGCGTTTCCTTCTTTCTGTTTTTCTTTTCAGGTCAATATTAGTGTTGCCCGTGGGTCTTCAGGAGGGGAGGCTATGAACAAGGCTGCAGCAGAGGGAGCTTTGCCTGGTTGCGGGAGCTGTGTGAACATTTCCCAGGAGCCTGAGGAGCTTGGTAAGGCGTGAGTCCACACTGGTTTAGAGAGATGTGAGACAGCTGCTCTGAGCCTGCCTCTGACAGGAAGGGAGATCAGAAGAGTTGAGTTCTTGTCTGCAGGGTTGGTGCTTCCTGGTGCCTTTAGTTCAAATCCTGCACTGGCACAACCTCCCCGAGCCCTGCCCCTCAATGCTGTTCCAGAGGCTTGGACACTGAGTCCTCTGCTGTGGCAAGAGAGCCGGAAATAAACCTGAGCTGGTGGGAATTGTGTCACCAACCTGCGTGTCCCAATTTGGTTCATAGCTCACAGCAGCCTTCAGCTTCAGCCATTGCAGTGAGGACTGACGTCTCTGCATCAGCTTAGAGAAAGAACAAGGCTGGGCTTCTTTGTGGGAGCTGGGACTGTCTGTGTTTCAAGTTCTCGTGGGTGCCATTTGCACTGTGAGTGTTGTGAATTGATTGGCATACTTCAAAACTTCAGAAGACTGGAAGACTTGGAAGGATCCCTGTTCTTTAAAGAGCAGGCTTCAAATTCCCAAGTGAGAGTGTGCCTTTCAGGCCATCTTTTACAGCCTTTGCTAGCAGGACAGTTTACTTCCAAAGGGAAAGATGCATGGAGGCCAGCATTGACTCAGAGTTGCCTTTCCTTCCCAGATATCCATGTGATCTACCTTGCCAGAAGGGCTGCCCTGCGTGGGAAGAAGGATCCGAGGGAGAGCCTGTGACCATCGGGCAGGTGACATCCCTCTGTTTATAGATATATTTAGAGATTTTTTATCTTTATTTATTTATCCATATAGTTACATGTATAGATTGATAGAGTTGTATTTATATGTTTATCTATTTATACATCTGTATAGTTATGGATGTGATAGAATTTTATTTCTATGTATGTAGTTGCATTTATAGATTTTCAGATTTGCATTTATATACGTAGAGAGTAACATTTATATGTACACACAGTTATATTTATAAATGTGCATAGTTATTTAGTTAGAGCTATATGGATGTTTAGGTACATAGATGGAGCTGTGTAGGCCTAGGCTGCATTTTTACCTCTTTCCCCCCTTTGGCTGCCTTTTTCATCTCTTGTTTTTCCCCCTGTGCCCCCTCTGTGCCCTCTTCCTGTGCTGGGTCCGAGCTGGGGCTGGGCCAGGCGGAACAGCAGTTCCAGCCCCGGCTGTCCCTGGAGCGGTGGGAGCTGCCGCTGGCCCCAGGCACTGTCCCCTGAGGAGCTGCTGAGGGACGGTGAGACTGAGGGGGCCGAGGAGGCGGTGACGCTGAAGGGACGGTGACCTTGAGCTGCTGGGGGCACTGGGGGCTGTGGGGGAGCACAGGGCGATGGTGGCACTGAGGTGACAGGGAAGTGGCACAGGCTGAGGAGGGTGCCGGCTCTGAGGGGACAGAACGGGTCAGAAGGGACTGAGCGGGGTGAGAGGACTGCGAGGGGCTGAAGAAACTGAAGTGGGGGCTGGGGGTTTGCCGAGAGGACGGCGGGGCTGAGGGGATGGAGGGGCCAGCAGGGAGCACGGAGGGGTCAGGGACTGCAGCTCTGCCAGGCCTCGGAACCAATTCCAGAGCCTCCGCTTTTGCTACAGCTGCCCTGAAGACCTTGAGGACAGCCAGACACTGCCAGGAGCCACCAGGGAGAAGCTGAAGACCACGAGCAAGAGCAGTGAACGGGGACGTGCTGCTGCCACCCTGAGAGCCTGGGTGAGGCCCCAGGGCCGGTGAGGCCGGGCGGGGGGGAGGGAGGCGTGGGCTTTGGCCGTGGGCGCTGCCCGGCTGGGCAGGAGCGGCCCCTGCCCGTGCTGGGGCTGCTCAGCGCTGCTGCCCCGGCCGGCACAGGGGCTGTCCTTGGGCAAGGCAGCTGTGCCGGCAGGGCCCGGGAGCTGTGCCGGGCTGCCGGGGGCTGCGGGACAGTCCCGCCACGCCTGCGCTCGCCACACGCTGGCCCGCTCGGCCTGCTTGTTCTTCCCAACCCTCCTGGGGAGGCTCTGAGATTTTCCCTTCCCTGCTGGAAGGGCAGGTGCTGCCAAGGGAAAGGTCCCAGTACTGACTCGGTGTTCCCTTTGCCTCCCAGATGTCCCATCTGCTATCCCTGTCCAGGAGAGCTGCTCTGCATGGGAGGAATAGACCGAGGGAGAGGCTTAGAAGATGGGGCAGCTGGGATCCCTCTGGTTATAGCTCTGTTTAGAGATGTATGGCCTTGCACATAGGCAGTGATAATTACGTGAATATTTATATATGTGTGTTGCTATTTGTATAGGAATATTTCTGTATGTCTGTTGTTATCTTTATGGATGTATGATATGTATATATGTGTGTATATATGTACATATATGTTTGTAATTGCATATATGGTCATACATGTACCTAAGTATACAAGTTTGTTGTTATAACTGTCTTTAGTTCTATTTCCTGTGTATAGAGTTGTGTAGGTACCTATTTCTATTGATGTGGTTGTAGGTATATGGCTGTTTAAATAGGTTTATTGGTATTTATATAGGTAAGGTAGATACATCTATTTTTATATGTACATCGATGTATTTCTAAATATAATTCTTTTTACATGTGTAAATGTAAACATGTGTTTTACATGTGTATCCAGATGTATAGGTGTATATTTGTACTGATGCAGTTGTATGGATATTTAGATTGGGACAGTGACATTTGTATATTTTCAAATAGTTTTGTTTTATGTATATATATATATATGTGTATATATGTATATATATTGTATGAAATATGTAATATATAATCTGAATTTCCATCTGTAGATTGTTATATATGTATATATAGAGGTATTTAGTTCTATTTAAACATGTATGAAGTGGTATAGTTGCATAATTCTATCTACTGAATTCTTAGTACAGGGTTATTTAGAGGGAGATACTGATATTTTTCTATTTCTGTATGGGCTGTAAGCTTGTAGTAATCTGTAATAAATTAAGTTGTTAAACACCTCATTGATCTTTGTCTATAGTGACTTGTAGATGTTAGCAATAAGTTAAGTTTTTGCTAACTGAAGTTGGTATTTGTATATTTTTACGTGGCATTGTTGTGCTAATATAATAAATTACTTTTTTAAACTTAATTGAGATTTTTATAGTTCTGTATTGTCAGCGCAGGTGTAGCAATTTGTAATAAATGACATTTTTCAACTGAAATTGATTCATGTGTATTTGTAGATCAGCTGTGCCGCTGCAGCAATCTGCAAGAAATGACATTTATCAGCTGAGATGGGTGGTTTGTGATTTGTGCTATCCAAAGCAATGGGCAGATGTAAAGGCGATGACGCTGGAGGATTTTGGTCATGAAAATCTCCAGCCATGCCCAGCGCATGCCCCACTTGCGCTCAGGCTGGGCAAGGAAAGCGCAGATTTGGGATGGCAGCAGAGCCACACGTTGGCTAAGAACTCGCTGCACAGGCCTGCTGAGAAAACTCTGTGACTCTGCTGTGTGTAGAACTCCAAGCAGGAGGCACTGGGGCAGGAGAAATCATTCACAATGAAAAAAAAAGAGAAATTGTGTCAAAACAGATGTGAGGATACTCTGGGAGTTTGATAAAATGCTCTAACTCACCGCTGCCTAGGCTCATCTTCAGCAAAAATAGTTTGTTAAAAGCTGAGCACCTTCCAGGAAAGGTAGATTGCACTTTCCCCTTCACTCGCCTTGCTGTGTGAGTGGAAGATGTCCTTACCACAGGGAATTTTTGCCCTTCAGCACCTCCCTCACTCACATGAAATCAAAGATTATGTACTACCACATGGCACCATAAACGAAAACAGCCCTGCCCTTGTGACAGTGTTTGCAAAGTCTTCCCTCCTCCTGTCCCCACATTGCACAAACTGAACCATCCCCTTCCTGTCCAAACTGCGCCTGAGGTGAGTGAGGGCTCCTGGAGCTCAGGAAGGTGCAACACCACCACAGGTGGGAAGGTTTTGCAAAGCTTCCTCAGCATCAGTGAACTCTGGGTTTGCCGGTCTTCCCCTGGAATATTGTCCTACTCATGAATGGTCTTGGAGGACACCGTGCCGCCAGCTCACGCAAGTGAAGTTTGTTTTCTTCAGGGCTTGAATGGAGGAAAATGCAAATGGTTATTTTTAGAGTGAAATCTGGGATTTGGTGCAGCTGGGTGAGCGCCATTATTTGCTGTGGAAAGTAGAGTAAAAGCTTTAAATTTGCAACAGAAGCTGACTGCCAGCCCACACAGAGACCTGAATGAGGCCCAGGTGTGCTTGCTGCACGCTGGTCCAAGGGAAAAGCTGGAGCAAAGTCCCCTTTTATTGCAGATTGAGCCTCTGTCCTGATGGGACACTTGTGGTTGGGTTCTTTTCCCCCCTTGGACTGAGGTTGATGAGAGAGAGGCAGTTTTCTCTTGTTCGGACTTGGCTGTTTATTCTTCTTTTGTCTGCATTACATGCGTACAAGGTACAAAGAGCTACGTGCACTAAGATATAGAAAGGTGCAAAATGGCTAACAAAGATCTTCTTCAAGGTTTTTTCTATGTCCATTTACCCAATTAACAAATGCCAAGTAAATTATTTTTCTTAGTGACCCCATGACCCAACACCTGCACGCTGCACTGCGGCATTCTTTATCCAATCACTTACTACTACCTGTTATAAATGACTTTAAAGTTTCCAAACAATCAATCAAATTAACTGATAAAATACTTTAATAAATTGGATACAAAATAATAAAAAAATACAATTTTGTAAAATAATACCATTTAGTAAGAAAGATACAATTCAGTAAATATATTCAGATATATATTTCTATATGTAGATATAATTGACCCGTGGTTACAAATGGTTAAGGCATAAGCAAAACCGACCAGGGTACGGGGGGGTGGCTTCTTACCCCACCTCATGTACAAAACAAAGCACTTCAAGCTAAACTTATATACTGTATGCTTCTACATATTCATTCATGTTTGCCATAAGTTTCCTCCTATTTCCGATTTTTCTGACTTTAAATCACGTTTCTTCACGGCACATGCCTCACTTGTTGGTAGGGGGTCTTCAGTCTTCTTTTGGCAGTCTTTTGGCAAAGGCTTCTCCTCTCCCTCGTTGTCCTTTGGATAACCTTTCAGGCTTGCGCATACGTACTAAGCGTTGTGTTATGTTAGTCTACTAATTAGCCTTACATTTTCTAGTCTTTAGGCCCAATGCCTAGGTTCATTCTAATTTTGGTCCATCTCAAGGCCGTTTTGGTCTTGAGACGCCATTTATCTTCTAAACTACATCCTGTACCTTAATTTTGACATGTAACATCTGCAAAGGGGTACATCTGCTTTATAACACGGATTCTTGATCGTTTCTAATAATAACTCTACTAACAGCTACAATTTAGTTAGCATGAATTAATTCCGTTTATTACAATCCCCCATTTCTCTTATTGATCACATTGATTCATGCTTCTCAATTTTAGTACTTTTTTATATTCTTAATTCTGTTCCTTGTGCTCTCCTGATTTCCACTTCTAATTTTTCTAACATTTCTCTTGTTGCATCAAGCTTTTCACACTCTCTTTCAAATTTGGTTAACATCTCCTGAGCTATTATAGTTTCTTTTTGTTCAGTTTACCTTTTTTTACCTTTCTTTTGAGTGCCTGTAGAATTTGCCTTTAATATCATCAAAGAGTTTGGTTTCCCTCTTTCTGCTGATTCTGGATCAGTGGGTATGGCTGTAACTTGCATTCCTTGGATTACTGAATGAATAAGTCTAATAAAGTATGGAATAATACAAGATAAAAACAATAATCCTAATGTAGAACACAGTATCATAAATCCTAACTTTTTCCACCAAGTGCCTCCAAAAAGGGTATCCCACCAGTCAGTCTTCAGAATGGAATTCCATTTCTGGACTGGTACACTACTACTGCTACTCTTTTAATTTCCTCAGCAATTTTAGTAATGGTTTCCCCATGACCATCTATTTCCACACAACATTCAGATTCATTAAACCTTCCACAAACTCCTCCTTCTTCAGCTAACAGATAGTTCAGAGCAATTCTATTTTGATATACAAATGCTTGCATTTGCGAATGCTGCCTAGCCAGCAATTTCAGGGCAGTAGAGGTATGGTTTGAAACTACTTCAACTACTACTTGTAGCCTTATTAACAGGTTCAATAGATAGATCAGGGTTCTAAATCCCCAAGATCCATCTTCATCCCAAGAGGCTGGGTTGTAATATGCTATTATTCTCTCTGCAGGCCATTCATCCTCACCCCATTTTTGTTTTCCCCCTGCCTTTGGAAAGTCAAAGTTCAAGTCCCGTTTATTCCTTTCTAGTGTTTCGTAAAGTGGTGTTCCTAACATATTACTCCTGGACCTCAGTATAACAAAGAAGGAAGGTTGTATAATTCCTAAGGTACAAGTTCCTTTCCACTTTTGGGGTAATTCACTATATGCTCTCTGCCCACAAATGCAATATATCCCATCAGGGGCTTTCCATTTGTTACTTGTTCTACCTGGTTGTTCCAAATAAAATTTTAGGTTACTTATGGATTGGTAAGGGTTAGCTCCAGGACTTTTATACCAACACAAATCAATATTGTTATCCCACTCACAATTAGTTTCTTTTACTCTTCCCCAGTATCCAGCAGGAGTTTTTGGTTGCCAGATTTTCGTATTGTTATATGAATTTGCTACTAGGGTAGATGTACAAGGGGTATATCCTACCACTTCACTGTATTTCTTTCCTTCTCAAGTTACACAAACTGTCCCAATTACTTGGTGACTCAAAATCCATCCTCCATCTCATTTTAATGTCTTGGAGTATGATTCCACTTTAAAAATCTCTCTGGAGCTAGACTCTCGCCTCTCCATGGCCACTTCTCATCCATTCTGAGCCCCCCACAAACCCAGCATTTGGATATTCCTGGTTCTGTAGCAATCTCTTGCATCAGGTCTACAAAAAGGGTTTTTAGTTGTAGTTGGCAAATCCCAGTCGCTATACTGCTGCTTTAATTGTTTATACAATTGTTTATTCAATTCTTCTGATTCTTTCTCTGGAATCATTTTCACATTTCTTTTTCACTTTTCTCTATTTCTTTTTTCTCTTTTAATGCTGTATTTATATTTGGCTCATTCCCATTTTCATCTTTCTCAAAACAAAAGAATTTCTCATATTGAGGACAGATTTGATCATTATGAGGATATGGAGCTTGTCCGTTAAATCCCAGATTTTTCCCTACCCAATACATTTTCCTGTTCTTAACATGGACGTCCAGAAAATTCCTGCAATTGTAACAGGCCACATTAGCATATGGATGTGCTACAAACACAGACTCCATCTTATCTTTGATCCACATAGAGTGATTGCATTTGTCACATGGGTTGGAATTACTGATACTTCATTTTTGCATAGTTTGCTTTCTTGTGGCTGGCCCTTGTGCTGCTTCCCATTCAGCTTTACAGCTTTGGCCCATCACCTAAGGTATCATAATAAACACAGTGAAAGTAATCCTCAGGAGTCTTAACTTTCTACCTTCCTCAAGGCCCCTTGGGTTGCAGCCAAGGGCCGAGGTGCCAGTCTTCTTGGTAGCAAAGTTTAAGTCCTGGGATCTAGCCATTGACATGTTCCATTTCACTGGGACCTTTGGTCTCATTATATTCACGTGAGCCATTTTAATGGTGTGTTTCAAGAATGGCACAGATTTTGCAGCATTGACTTATCCCTTCCTTTGAGCTAGCCTGCTATTTATTAATTTCCTTTTAAAGCCAAAACTTACCTGCATAAACCAAATTTACTAAATTATCAAAGCTCTAGAGATGTGCCAACTACAACTTCAATTTACAACCCAATTGGTCAGGTTATCTTCTTTTCTGGACACTGGGGTGATTGTTATGCCTTCGTTGCCACCAATAGGCACACTCACGATGCCAGTTTTTATCAGAAATGTGTCTGTGGCACTGTACACAAATCTCTTCTCCACAGCAGCTGTTAATTATGACGCTCTGGTTTATAATATTATGAATTGTTCTCTCTTTTACCCATTCAAAAGCTAATACAGCAAGGATTCGTTGGTCCAAATTCTCTATTAATCGAAGGGCTGCATCCAGAGATCCGTCCTCGTGTCTTAAAGATATTCCTAGAAAATCACTAAAAAACTTTCCTAAAGTTAACTGATGATGCACACGATGTAAACAAGCTGAGCATATCAATTGTCTTTCTCTTTCATTTGCTCTGGTTACTCTCCCACCATGAATCAAGGCAATTATTACAAACAACATGAATCCATGGGCAACACTCTAAACCATGCTTAGTACAATTCCATAGTGTTATTTGTTCTTGTACCTTTTTGGTAACAGATGTTACTGGTTTCTTTCTATGGAGTTGTAATTCACTGACAAAATCTATTAATGTTATTCTCTGAGGGCGTCTTAGAAGATTTTCAATCCATCTTGGTTGGATCCAAAAAGCATCGGATTCTTTCCCACCTGCATTGTTCTGCTTCAAGATGTAATGGAATTCCTGTCAGCAGCCAATCCAGAATGCCTATTTTGTCTAATAGATTAAAGTTAGTTGCAATCATAAAGCACAAACTCTTTACTGATTAATTATTAGAAGAAATCTTATTGTATCCACATCTCACTTGTATTACTCTTTGTTCCTCTTGTAGTGTCCTTAAAGCCACTATTCGTTCTGCATAGTAAGCTAAATAAAAAAAATGCTCTTTGTGCTTGATCTTCTATTATAAACTGCTGTGAGTGTTAATGCTAACTTGTGCTGAAGCCAAATTGCTCAGTCTAAAGTCCCTCTCTACCCTGCTAAAACATTGTATACAATTGATTACAAAAGCTACATCTCCTTGATTACATGCATACAAGGTACAAAGAGCTACGTGCACTAAGATATAGAAAGGTGCAAAATGGCTAACAAAGATCTTCTTCAAGGTTTTTTCTATGTCCATTTACCCAATTAACAAATGCCAAGTAAATTATTTTTCTTAGTGACCCCATGACCCAACACCTGCATGCTGCACTCGGCATTCTTTATCCAATCACTTATTACTACCCAAAAACCTCTAGAAGAAGAAAATGAAGAAGGAAGAAGAAGGAAAAGGAGACAACACCCTAATTCCTCCATCTTGCCTCTTATTCCTTAAACTAGCTTAAACCTTAAAGTTTAATTTTCTCACCCAGTAACTTAAGAAAACTTTCTAATTTACACACTTGCACTCCTAGTTTTTCTATTGAACTGTAACAGTTGTTTTAATGGTGTTATATGAAATTCAGTGCTTTCTTGGATGTCAGAGGCAGGTATCAAAGATAAGGGCACACACTCTGTGCCTCTCACTCCACAACAATCCTCTATGTACTGTTGTCTCCAGGGCTGTCTGTGGTAAGACACGGTAATGCAGGCAGAAACTGTGGCTATGTGAGTTCCAACAGCAACCTGCTTCTCCAGAGTGAGGAACGAGGCCAGCCCGAAAGCCTGAAAGGTGTTCTGGGTGCTGGAGAGGCTGTCCTTGTGCAGGGCTGGCATTCAAAGGGGACCTTCACACCTTGTGCTGCTGACAAAGGGCAGTTGGCGGCCTTCCACAAAACACTTCTTTTGTCCAGCTCTTTGAAATGTTCCAGCCAACAGCAATTGCTGCTGCTCACACCAGTGCCTTTCCAAGCAGGAGGACTTTTGTATAGGCAGCCTGACAGTTCTCTTAGGCAAGAGAGCAAAATACTCAGCAGAGTGTTACGAACTCAGTCAGAAGTGGCATCCTCAGTCCCTTATCTCTTGTTGTTGTCTCAGACATGGAGGAAGCGGCAGGAAATCACTGATCCTGGAAGGGAAAGCAGAAGGAGGAAAGGCAGTGGCCATCCCTGGGGCCTTGGGAGCAGCGAGAGCCATCCAAAACAGGACCTCTGCTGGGTTGCGGAGATAGGAGCGACCAACTCAGCAATGCACTGTGTGAGAGTGGAGCCATCTGTGAATATGAGCATGGAAATAATGTTGTAAAACAGAGAAAAAGGTGTTCTTGGATATTTGCCAAAGCTTGGGCAGGGTCTGAGCCACCTGATCTAGTGGAAAGTGTCCCTGCCCATGGCAGAGGGGCTGGATCTAGAGGGTCTTTAATGTCCCTTCCAACTCAAGCTCCTCTGTGAGTCTGAATTACAAACCCAGAATGACAAAGAGAACACAGCAAACTTGGGTCCCTCCACTACATTACTGGAGGTTTCTGTAGTCACTTGTTGGAGACTAGTTTGTATCTGGAGAGATTTTCATGGTCCTGCAGTATTTATGTGTGACTTTCCCTGGTTCAGTGCCCCAAAAGATGCCAGAACAGGTTATTTGCACAATAACCAAGCACAGAGCTGGTTAAGCTGCCTGTGAATCTGATGGGAGAAGTGTACTCATGTTACTGCAGTGTTTCCCCTGTACAGGTGATACTTGGTTTTCATGCTGAATATGCAATGTTCATGTACAATGCTTATATATGCATAAATACTGGCTTTAAATGCTTGTTCCCTCTTCACATGAGGATACGTAATCCATCAGAAATATTTAACAAGGAGCCATATTAGGTTTGGGCTTGATGGTATGGGTTGTTTAAAGTGTGTGATGAATAATGGTGTCTCTAACAAACACCACTCTTGTTAATTCAGGTTTGTCCTTTATCAACCCGATTGCATAGAAATCACTTATTTACAGCAGACACTAAGTGAAATTCCTTAATACAACTGAGAATTGTCAATTCAGGCTGATTAAAGGGGGAGTTTCCTGTTATTGTGAAAAGACAATCCAGATAACCTTTTTGCTGTACATCTTGGAGGAGGCTGTGCAGTTAAGAATGAAAAGACATTTCTTTTAAGAAGTATCTTGAAAGAGCTTTTGGTATTATCAGAAGCAGCTACACTGATATTGACCTCCACAATTAAAAATGCACAACCATTCATGTGTCTTATTCTGGCCACAATTCAGAGCTGCAACTCCAAAATCTCACAAAATATGTTGCTATACTGTAAACAACGAAGGAGAGCAGGAATACCAACATTTCTCATCAGTCTTTTGTGTTGGAAAGACCATTTAATTTATGCTCCCTTAGCTGTCAGCCTAAACTCTGCTGTGCAAACCTTAGGTCTATGTTGGACCTTTATAAACTTCTTTAGCACCAGCTTAGGTGCAAAGTTGATATAAAACCCTTGAGGCATCACCCTGATTTAGGGTGACAGAACTTCACTGTTCCAGCACAGAATTTACTTTACTTGCTTCTGCACCAATACAACCATAAAATTTTAGGAATTGATCACAAAGTGGTCTTGTTCCCCAGGGAGTTTTTTGACGTAAGTTGTCAAGGATCTGTCAGGCCAGAGACTTTGGTATCATATTCCTACCATCAGGAAGAGTCCATTTTTCTTCCTTAAGGGTGGCTCCCAGTCTCTTTATAGCTTCTACTTCTGCCTCAGAAAAACATGGTGTTTAATTTTGTATTTCTACTTCCTGAAAAGTCATAATTACACTTCTATTCTCCTTTAGGGATGCTTTCTTTGCCTCTTCATCAGCTAAATTATTTCCCCATGTCTTAATGTCTCTCCCTCTCTGGTGGCCTTTTACACGAACTACTGCTATCTTTTTGGACCTTTCAAAGTTTCAAGTATCTGAATTATTAATCCTTGATGTATTAATTCCTTCCCCTGAGTATTTATAAGTCCTCTTTCTTTCCACATTTTTCCAAAAGTATGCACTACTCCAAAGGTATATTTTGAGTCTGTATAAATAGTCCCTTCCCAATCTCTTAATAACTGCAATGCACGTAATAGTGCATAGAGCTCACAGGCTTGTGCTGACCAGGACGGGCTAAGAGGACCAGTTTCTTTTACTTCCAGTTTTTCTCCACTAATAGTGGCATACCCAGATTTTCTTCTTCCATCTATTATTCGAGATGATCCATCTATAAACAATTTATCCCCTGTCTGTAATTCTTGTTCTCTTAAGTCTGGGTGTATTTTTGTTTGTAATGCTATAACTTCTATGCAGTCATGTATTAATCCCTCCCCTGGGTCTCCATATAGAAACTGAGCAGGGCTTTGTACATTTGTCACTTTTAGTTCCAATTCTGGGGAAGTTATCAAAATAGCCTCATATTTTAATATTCGGCTATCAGTCAACCATTTTTCAGCTTTCTGAGCAAGAATTCCCCTAATATTGTGAGGGATGTATACTTCTAGCGGTGCTCCAAAGGCTACCTTTCGGGCCTCTTCCACTAACATAAGCAGTTGCTACCAGAGCTTGTAAGGATGTTGGCCAACCCTTACTAACTGGATCTAATAACTTGGAGTAATATCCCACAGGTTTTCGGCTTCCTGCCCAATCTTGGGTCAATACTCCATAAGCCGTTTGATCGGCTATATTAACAAATAATTTAAAAGGCTTATCTAAATCGGGAAGGCTTAGTACAGGGGCCTGCAATAGTGCTTCTCTAACTTGCTCAAAGCATTCCTGGTCTTTTTTAGTCCATTTCAAGTGATTTGTGGTTAATTTTTCACATAGAAATTTCACTTTTCCACTAAACCCTTCTAACCACTGCCTACAGTACCCCAAAAGACCCAGGAACTGTCTTATTTCTCTTTTAGACGTTGGGGGTCCCATGTTTAGTATCCCTGAAACCCTTTCAGGGTCTAGTTTTTTCTTCCCCTTACAAATCCAATGATCTAAATACCATACTTCTGATTTCACAAATTGCAATTTTGACTTGGATATCTTCAGCCCATTTTCTCCTAAAAAATTTAAAAGCTTCATAGTACCCTTTCTGGTTTCTTCTTCTGTTTCTCCTGCTACTAGCAAATCATCAACATACTGTAATAACTTAATTCCTTTGGGCATTTCAAAGGACTTTAAAAGATTTTCTAATGCCCTCCCAAAAAGATTCAGTGATTCAGTATAACCTTGGGGTAATACAGCCCACCTTAACTGCTCTCTCCTGCCTGTGTCAGGGTCTTCCCATTCAAAAGCAAAATAATCCCTACTGCCCTCGTCCAGAGGACAAGCCCAAAAGGCATCCTTTAAGTCTACTACACTATACCAGGTGTAATTAGCGGGTATTTGACTTAATAATGTGTATGGATTGGCGACTACTGGAAAGTGTGTAATGGTTCTTTGATTTACTGCTCGGAGATCCTGAACAAGTCGGCAGCTACCATCAGGCTTCTTCACCAGCACAATGGGGGTATTATGTGGTGACATACAAGGTTCTAAAACCCCTTGATTAACTAAATTCTCAATTACCAGCTTCAATCCCTTCCGACTTTCTAATGATATTGGGTATTGTTTTACTTGAATTGGAATTTCCGGATTCTGTACTTCAATTCTGATGAGCTTCAGTTCTCATATTTCACCAGAATACCACACAGTGTCACTAATCTCCAATTTATCTTCCTCGGTTAAAGAATAAATTCTAAGTTTTCCTTCATGAGGTTTTATTTTAATCCCCAAGGCTATTATTAGATCCCTTCCTAATAAATTATTATCAGCCTCAGGCATCAACAACAAATCATTTAACTCAAACTTTTTATCTGTTTCTATTTGCACATTCTTAATTACAGGAACTTGTAAAGCTTCTCCTTTAACACCAATGATCGGAATGGATTCATGAATTAATTCACATCCCTGCAGTAATTTTTTTACTGTAGACCTAGAAGGTCCTGTATCAACTAAAAATGTAATTTCTTCACTATGAGGACCAATTTTTAATTTTACCAAGGGCTGTTCTGATGTTTCAGTCCTCACTAAATGGAGATGGAGCCCCTGACTTCCCTAGTCCTCCTGAAACATTTTTTCATCCTGTTGTCTCTTTTTGGAGGATTTCTTCAGATGTCCCTTTTTGTGACAATGAAAATATGTAGGTCCTGTACCCCCTGAGGCAGGACAGGAATTTTGCAAGTGTCCTTTTTGGTGACAAGAAAAACTTACAGTTCTTGTATCTCCAGAGGCGGAACCCACTTTTTTCTGTTGTTTAAACGTTTCTGTGAGCTTCCCTGTTTCCATAGTTGCCTGTGTTTCTTTAACTGCTGCTATCAAAATCCGTGCTTTTGTCTTTTGCTTTTCCTCATCCTTTCTCACATACACTTTCTGTGCTTCCCTTAACAATTCCTGAAGCCCCCTCTCTTGCCAATCTTCTAATTTCTCCAGCTTCTTCCTAATGTCCCCCCAGGACTTACCTACAAATTGAGTCTTCAAAAGGACCTGCCCTGCTGTGGTGTCAGGGTCTATGCCTGGATATAATTGCAGGTCTTTTCTCAGTCTCTCCAACCAGTCTGCCAGGGATTCATCCTTTCCTTGATGCTCATTCAAAGCTTTCCCTATATTTTGTCCCCTAGGCATTGCCTCTTGGATTCCTCTGATAATCATCCACCGAAGATCACTCATATTCTGTCTATCTCTCGCCTCCTGATTATTCCAGTTGGGATTTTGCACAGGCCATTTCTGGCCTCTTCGGTCTGGCCTCTGATGCTCCCTATCCCAAACTCACATTCCAGAATGCCTAATCATCTCTCTTTCTTCCATGTTAAACAAGATTCCTAAGACAGACTGTAGTTCTACCCAGGTGTATATGTTCGGCCCCAAGAACTGATCTAATCTCTCTGCCACTCCAATAGGATCCTCTAGCAACTTGCCCATCTCCTTCTTGAATTCTCTGACATCCCCTGTATTCAGAGGAACACTCACATAACTGATAGGTCCCTGCTCTGGCCGCGGATTCGCCATCAGACTTCCCTAAGTGGGTATAACCAACCTTTCCTTTCTGTCTCCCTGTCTCCCTCGTCCCTTTCTTCTCCCCCTTCCTCTCTACCTCTAGTTCTGTGTGCTACTGGCTCTTCCTGAATGAGGTTGCATTTGCATTTACAGGAGGAATTTTGGGGGCTTGGGGCTGAACAGACTGATCAGGTTGCCTGTCAGGGGTGGAAGATGATCTACTGGATCTCATGGTTCCTGTCTATCTTTTTTGGCTACTTGCCCTTTAGTTTGCAAAGGATACAACAAAGAACCCTCACTTCCCTGTTTCCTAGTAATCACTTCATCCTTCCCCCAGGGAAGCCACAGGGCAGCATAATCACTCTCTTCCTGATTAAAAGGCTCTTTTGAACTCACATACTGATTTAAAGCTTGACAAATCCAATCTTCAAATGATCCGAACTTTGGCCAATATAAATTATCTTTTCGGATCATTTATTTTGTCCATTTAAACATGCAATAATTAATCATTTTCTGTTTACTTTTTCCTCTCTGGGATTCCTATGTTTCCCAAAATCTTAACTTCATCCCCAGTGGACTGTCCTGAGGGATGCTCCCCCCTGAGAAACCCCCTCACGGTCCTCAGATATCCTGGGCTCTTGTGAATTCCCCTTATAATTCACATCCCCTGGGTTCAAGGACTTACTCTCCCTTGAACCCATTTCTGGTAGCAACCAACCAAGAAATCTCCAGTACCAAGAGAATCTTGATTACCCTCACTCACTCTGTGGTTCAATCTTCCCCTCCTTTAATATTATTCTGCTCTTTTTGCCAACTATTTGCCTCCCACCTAATTCTCTCTCGTTCTTCTTTCCCCTCTTCGACTCTTTTTGGCTACTTTCCTTCACAGTCCCTCTTAACTAAGTACTTAAATTGCTACTATTCTCTTTTTCTTCCAAAGAAAATTGAACCTGACTCAATCACTCTCCTCCTGAGTCACTTCACTCAGCGATCAGATTGCTCCCTCCTCCACAAAGACTTTGCTGTAGGTTTTAAGACTGGGACTCTCCCTCCTGTCCTTCCTGGGGATTTTCACTCATTCTTCTCTTTCACTTCCCTCCTTTCCTGGCCAGTCTCCTCAAGGAGAGCCGAAAACTCAGTACGTCAGAGGTCTGCACTTGCTTCGGGGGTCCAGGCTGCCCAGCCCCCATCTCAGACACTCCACACATACACACAGGCGCACAGCTGCCCCCCCGCCCAACCCCATGGTACTCACACAGTCCGTTTTCCCACGCGGTTCTTCTGCACAAGACATTTTACAGGCCTCCGGCCTGTATCTCTGTATCTCTGTACTGCGCTCCTACAGGAGCTCTTCTGCGCACTTCCTACAGCTAGTTTCTTTTGCTTCTGCTTTATCCTGATTGGAACTCCTATCTCTAAGGGAGCACGAACTAAGCTTGGGACCACCTTAAAAGATTGGTGGGGAGCTCCTTCCCATGATTAGCTGTTCTTCCCCTAGATTGGAGCTCCCGGGTTTTGGCACCAAATTGTTATAAATGACTTAAAAATTTCCAAACAATCAATCAAATTAACTGATAAAATACTTTAATAAATTGGATACAAAATAATAAAAAATACAAATTAGTAAAAGAATACAATTTAGTAAGAAAGATACAATTCAGTAAATATATTCAGATATATATTTCTATACGTAGATATAATTGGCCGGTGGTTACAAATGGTTAAGGCATAAGCAAAACCGACCAGGGTACGGGGGGGTGGCTTCTCATCCCACCTCACGTACAAAACAAAGCACTTCAAGCTAAACTTATATACTGTATGCTTCTACATATTCATTCATGTTTGCCATAAGTTTCCTCCTATTTCTGATTTTTCTGACTTTACGTCACTTTTCTTTACGGCGCGTGCCTCACTTGTTGGTAGGGGGTCTTCAGTCTTCTTTTGGTAGTCTTTTGGCAAAGGCTTCTCCTCTCCCTCGTTGTCCTTTGGATAACCTTACAGGTTTGTGCGTGCATACTAAGCATTGTGTTATGTTAGTCTACTAATTAGCCTTACATTTTCTAGTCTTTAGGCCCAATGCCTAGGTTCATTCTAATTTTGGTCCATCTCAAGGCCGTTTTGGTCTTGAGACGCCATTTATCTTCTAAACTACATCCTGTACCTTAATTTTGACATGTAACATCTGCAAAGGGGTACATCTGCTTTATAACACTGATTCTTGATAATTTCTAATAATAACTCTACTAACAGTTACAATTTAGTTCGCATGAATCAATTCCATTTATTCCAAGGAGAAAAGCAAGAACCCCTAAGTACCAAGATGCTGCTTTAGAGAGCAAGACAATGGCACGAGCATTCAGAAGACTGAATTCCTCAAAGGGGGGAAGTGGTGAAGAGGGAGTGGGTGAGAGAAGAGTCCCATCCCAGGTGAAACTTCTGGATGCAAAGCTGATAAAAACAGGGCCAGGAGACCTTCTTCTCCTGTTTTAAAAGCCTTTATTAAAATCAGCTTAGGGCGGGGGCCCGACGGGTCGCGCGCAGACCAGCGCCGTTGCTCCCTAAAGTGACTCAGAGGAGGAGGGATACAGCTCTTCCTACGGGGTGCAATGTAGGGAAAGCCGGGATCTCCGCCCTCACGGGTACACCCAGAGTCCCTTTGGCTCGTCAGTCTGGGGGGGTGTCATCCCTAATGAGTCTCTTAAACATCAGGGCGAGGAAAGCGGAGTTGGCGGGTAGTGTCTTTTAGTCCTGCCCCTAGGGCATCATTCTCAGTTTCTTTATCCAGTGCTTCAATGCTCCTTAGATTGGGTTTTCCGTCCGAGGTGGTGTTTTTCGGCAGCTGATTTGCATAAGCCCCACTCGTCACCCTGGGAGCTCTTCTGCTCGGGGTGCTGGGAAGTTTCTGGCTCCAGGCGCCATGTTGAGGGGGCTTCTGGCTCCGGCCGTGGCAGGACAGGGGCAACAGGAGCTGCCTGGACAGGAACTTGGAACTGGAATGTTTTAGAACCTGAAATAGACTAGAGAAAACGTGCAAACCCCGGCCGGCGGCTCCGGGTGGGACGGGACGTCCCCGACCCCAGGCGCGGCCGGACAGGAGCAAACGAGGGGATAGTTCAACACGGGCTCAGAACTGGGATGCCTAGAACAGAGGCTGGGGAGAACACATGGCTTACAGAACATGGATTGCAGGTATGACTTATTTATCTCAAGTCCCCCCTCTAATTCTTTGATCGGGTTGTAAACCCACATCAATTTGGTGCTTCAGGATCTGATATATATATTTCTTTCAGTCTTTGAAATCTAAGATAGATTTCCTTAGCGTCCCCCTGTTCTGGGCTGTCAGGAGTTTTTAATGCCATGATTTTACTTACTTCTCTTGATTGTTTCAATCCTCCAGGGACTTCAAGGCTGGCTTTCACTGAGGCAGTAATCAATCGGGTTAGACAGGGAAATATGCATGGCAAGAAGACCAACCCAGCAATAGCACATATGATGAAAAAGGCTATTTTCTTCCACCATTCTCCCTTCCAGGACCAAAACCCATCCCACCAGTTCGTGTTGATCAACGGTGTCCACTGTTGGGTTCCCACATAGGCGATTTTTCTGATTCCCTGGGATATATTTTTGATTACCTCACTCCTGTCATTTATCTCCAGGCAGCATTCAGAGTTGTTAAACTTACCACATATCCCTCCTTCATCAGCAAGTAGATAATCAACCGCTAGCCTGATTTGGTAAATTACAGAGCGAGTTTGGGTTAGTTGGTCACTGATGTGATCTAGAGCCAGGGCGGTCTTATTGGATACTACTTCGAGTACTGCCTGTAGCCGAATTATTCTATTCAGCATATAAATTGGGGTCCGATAACCCCAGGACCCATCTTGGGCCCAGGTAGCGGGTCCATAGGTTTTGATGATCTCTTCTGGGGTCCAGATCTTTCCTTTCCATTCTTGGTCACCTCCCATTTGGATGGTTCCTCTCTTCTGTCGGTTTAGGTCCTTTTTTAAATCATCAAACAGTGGAATCCCCAGATTTGCCCCAAGTTCTTTTGGCAATAGGAAGAAAGCTGGCTTCACTATTCCGATTGTGCATGTTCCTGCCCAAGTGCCTGGAAGTTTTGTGTATGCAGTATCTCCACAAATCCAGAACAAATGTTCTGGAGTTCCCCAGAAATTGCTACTGATCGCTGAGGGGGACTGCCAAAATTTAGACAGTTCTTTCATTGCCCAGAAGGGGTTTGTTTCCCCACCTGCACATTCATATAATTGATGTCCCTCGTGAAAGGTGCACTTGTGGGAGTCTTTCTCCATAGACCAGTATTTTGCAGGGGCCTTAGGTACCCATCGAGTTATTCCCTTTTTAACCTTCAGATACCGTTTGCATGCCATGTCTCCTACCGGGATGTCAAACATTTCTCCTCTCCTCAAAATACATTCTTCCCCTATTACCTTGTTCTTTAGGCTCCATTGTTCTATCTTTCTTATTCCTAAGGATGGGAGTTTTGGATTACTTTGTTTCCACTTGAGCAATTCCAAGGGTCCTAAACTGATACCTTCCCAAGGCCAGATGTCAGTCATTTGGGTGTTACCACACACCCAACAGTTGGTTACATTTAGTTCTTGACTTATCCTTTCCACAAGATCCACAAATAAGTTTTTTCCCTTTGGGAAGTCCAATTCCTCCCCTACATCTTTGGGACGGGTTATTTCTTTTTCTTTTATCAGGTCAATGGGTCTATTCTGCCTGAATTCATCTCCGAAACACAGCCATTGTCCCACAGGACACTCCCCCAGTAGTCTCTGCCGGTATGTGGCAGTGTTTTTAGCCATCCAATATCGCTGTCCATCTTCCTGGCATGGTATGGCCAGGGAAGAATTTATGCACTTAGGGTTCAAATTCATATGGATTTGCAGCAAGGAACTTCTCTCCTCTTCGTAATAAAGAGGTTGGTAGCACCTGGTGCATGGTCCTGATGGATCTCCTTCAGAGACCCGAATCAACAAGAGCCACACCACACTCCCTAGGAGTCCAGTATAGGCCATCATTAGAGATCAGCCTACCTGGTCTTGCCTCCTGGGATTTTCAAAGGAGTGCGCGGGAGGAGTTCCTTATTGTTCCTTCTGCTCTGAACCTCTTCTCAAACTTCTCTATGGGGAGATCCTAGCGGGAGTTTTGGCTTAAGTCTCAGAGAGCCCTAAAATACTTCTTGTGGAAACAAAGTTCGCTTCTCCCACTGAACAACTTTGTAACAGTTTCCAAGTCAAAAGTATAACCACAACCTTACAACAACTTTACAACTTGGGGGTATGACAACAACTTTACACTAAAAAAATGTTAACAGTTTTAACTTCAGGTTAAAGTCTTTTATACTCCTTTCTTACTGGGAGTCTTCGTTCTGAAAGTTAACTTTAAAGTCTCTGGGTCCTTGGACACTGTCCATTGAGGGGGGTCCGCTGTAGGTTTGGGATGATCCTGTTCCGGGTCAGGGGGTGTCACCGGTCCCTTCACCCTAGTGATGTGTGTCCATCCTTTTTCTTGTGTCCGGACTGCAGTGTTCGTCGTGAGGAGGACCTGAAAGGGGCCCTCATACTTAGGAGTCAGTGGGGCAATAGTCCAGGATTTCACTAGCACCCAATCTCCTGGATTGATATTGTGTACTTTAACATCTAAGGGGGAAGTTTGAGGTAGATAACCTTTTTTGCGTAAGTCTTCTAGAGCTCTCCCTATAGTTTTGAGGTACTCTTGGACAGCTGTTTCTCCATCTGCATAATTCCCGACCCCAAGGGACGTAGTGAGAAAGGGAAGCCCGAACAGCATCTCATACGGGGAAACTGCTAAGTCCGCCCGAGGCCTGGTCCTGACTCGTAGAAGGGCCAAAGGCAAGCACTTTAACCAGTTCATTTTGGTCTCCTCAATCAACTTAGTAAGCACATTCTTTAAAGTCTTATTCATTCACTCCACCCTGCCAGAACTTTGAGGGTGCCATGGGGTATGTAACTCCCACTTTATTCCCAACGGTCTCATGACCTGGTGTAAGATTTTCACCGTGAAGTGTGGACCCCGATCTGAATCTATGCGATTTACCAAACCATATCGTGGGATGATGTCTTCCAAAAGGATCTTAATTACCACTTGGGCTGTCTCCTTCCTCGTAGGAAATGCTTCCACCCAGTGGGTTAGGTGGTCAACTATGACCAAGAGGTGCTTATAGCCTTGCAATGGAGGCATTTCAGTGAAATCTCTTTGCACGCTCTGGAATGGTCTTTGAGCTATTTCCCTTCCTCCTGGTTCTGTTTTTCTCATTGCCCTCTGATTTACTTTTTGACATGTCAGGCACCCCTTAGTGATAGCTTTAGCTAACCCGTACACTCCCACACATAGATTCTCTCTCAGGAAATGGTCACATAACCCCTGTACTCCCCAATGTGTTTGTCCATGCAGTTCGGAGAGTACTCTCCTGGCTAGGGGCTGATTTAAAAACTGTCGCCCGTCTGGTGTCAGCCATCTCCCTCCTTGTTCTTGGTGCAGTCCCAGTTCTCTGATTGCTTCTTTCTCCTTTTCACTATATATAGGTTGTATGTCCCTTCCCTTTTGTTCCTGTGCCTCTTTCAAGTGGAAAGACTTAACTGGATCTTCTAGCCCTAATGCCGCTTCTTTTGCAGCTTCATCAGCCATCTTATTTCCTCTTACCTCCAGGGTATCAGCCCTCTGGTGTCCTTTTATGTGAACTATGGCTATTTCTGCTGGTTTTCTTAAGGCTTCTAGGAGTAGTTTAACTAATTTCTCATGAATTATATTCTTTCCTTTCGAGTTGATATAACCTCTTTCTTCCCAGATCTTGCCAAATACGTGTACTACCCCAAATGCGTACCTCGAGTCTGTGTAGATGGTTCCAGATTTCTCTTCCAGCAGTTCTAAGCCTCTTTTTAAAGCATAGAGTTCACAACTTTGTGCTGACCAATTTGATGGCAATTTCCCTTTTTCCATTACCTGCATTGTCTTTCCATTCACTATGGCATACCCTGAGGCCCTCATTCCCCCTGTCATCCTTGAGGATCCATCTATAAACATAATTTCACCATGTGGTAAAGGTCTGTCTTCCAGGTCTTCCCTCACTTTTGTTTGTAATGATATAAGCTCAATACAGTCATGTTCTAGACTTTCTAGGGGTTCCCCAGAAAGAAACTGGGCTGGGTTTAAGCACTTGGAGGTGGCAATTTCCAAATTATCCGTATTCATCAGAATGATCTCGTATTTCAGAATTCGGGCATCAGTAAGCCATTGCTGTGCTTGCTGGCTGAGCACTGTCCTCAAATCATGTGGGGCATGCACTCTTATTTTCCCATAGAGGGTTAGTCTTTGGGCCTCCTCTAGTAAAATAGCAGTAGCCGCAATTGCTTGCAGACACACCGGCCATCCCCTGGCCACTGGATCCAGTAGCTTAGATAGGTATGCCACTGGTTTGTTACAATTTCCCCATTCCTGGGTCAGTACCCCATATGCTGCTCCACCCTCTGTGTTTATAAATAGATCAAACTCCTTACTTAGGTCTGGAAGGCTCAAGACTGGAGCTGTGGATAACTTGCTTTTCAAGTCCTGCAACTGTGCTTCATCTCTCTCTGTCCAACATACAGGTTCCGGACTAGTCAACTTCTCATATAGAAATTTCACATGCTCTGAGTATCGTTCTATCCACCACCTGCAATATCCCACCAGCCCCAACAGTTTCCTCACATCCCTCTTAGTCTTTGGGGGCTCAATAGACAGGATTCCCGAGATCCTCTCCGGGCTCAGTTTTTTATAACCACTCCCAATCAGGTGGCCTAAGAACTTTACCTCTGATTCTACAAACTGTAATTTACTTTTTGATACTCTCAGTCCTTGTTTTCCCAAGAAATTTAAAAGCCGTATGCTGGTATCTTGTACTTGGCTTTGGCTCTTTCCCGAGACCAGTAGGTCATCTACGTACTGGAGGAGCTGTACCCCTTCCTCCAAATTAAATTGTTCCAACAACTTCTCCAATGCTTGTCCAAAGAGATTGGGAGACTCTGAAAATCCTTGGGGGAGACGTGTCCACCTAAGTTGTTGTTTCCTTCTGGTAATGGGATCATCCCATTCAAAGGCAAACCAGTCTCTACTCTCCTCTGCAAGGGGACAGGTCCAAAAGGCATCTTTTAAGTCTATGGTGGTAAACCATTGATGTTCTCTCGGCACTTTGCTGAGGAGTGTATAGGGGTCTGGCACAACAGGGTGCCTGGAAACAGTCTTTTTGTTGACTTCTCGTAGATCTTGGACTAGCCGATAACTTCCATCGGCTTTCTTTACGGCCAAAATGGGTGTATTGTGAGGGGACATACAGGGTTCCAAGACCCCTTCTTCTAACAATTGTCTGATTATTGGGGCTAACCCCTCCCTTCCCTCCGGTGAGATGGGGTATTGTTTAACTCTCACTGGTGGGGTATCTTTCACCATCTCCAGCACTATTGGGGGTATCCCCAAAAGTCCTCTCCCTCCTTGGCCAGCCCACATTTCTGAGTTAATTTTCTCCATCTCGTTTTGGGTAAGTGCCATAATTTTTACCACCATCTTCCCATCTTCAGGGATTACTCCCACACCTAAACGGACTTGCAGGTCTCTCCCTAGTAGGTTACTCTCCAACTTGGGTAAATAGATAAAATTCACCTTGCATTGTTTGGAGTTTCCTCTTATCTCTACATTTTCAATCACCGGAGCTCTAAATGGTCTCCCCTCTGCCCCTATTACCTCACAGGTCTTTTCCCCTATGATGACTCCTGATGGCAGCTTGTTTATACTAGATCTTTCAGCCCCAGTATCTATTAAAAATTCCATGTCCTCTCTCAATGGACCCACTTCAAAGTTTGCCAAGGGCTCTGTCAGGTGTTTCATGGGGTCCTCTACTACATAAAGCCCCTGACACCCCTAATCATCCCCTTTTAAAACCTTCTCCAGAACATCTTGTTCTCGGGCAATGGCTTCATCAACCTGCAACTTTTTACAGTCTTTTTGAAAATGTCCAACCTCGTTACAGTAGAAGCAACATCCAGCCCACGATTTCCCTGTTGTCTCTGGATACCTCTTCCAGGGTTTTGCTGGCCCTGGTCTCTCTTGACCTGTTACTGCCGGAGCTCTTTTCTCTGATCCTGCACTTTCTCTGGCAACTGCCACCATTATCTTTGCCTTTGTTCTAGTTTTTTCTTCTTCTCTCCTTAGATATACTCTGAGAGATTCCCTCAGAAGCTTGTTGATGTCTTTTTCCTGCCAGCCCTCCATCTTCTCCAACTTTCTCCTGATATCCGGCCAAGCCCTTGTCACAAATTGCACTTTCAGGAGCATCTGGCCTTCCGGGCCATCTGGGTCAATACTTGAGTGCAGCTGAAAGTTCCGTTTTAGCCTGTTTAGCCAGGCTGCCGGAGTTTCATCTTTCTCCTGCGAGCCATCGAATGCCAATTTGGCATTACTCCCTCTGGGGACCGACTCTTTTATGCCCCTCACCATCAGAGACCTGTACTCTCTCATATTTCTCCTCCCTTCCTCCTCATTGGGGTTCCAGTGGGGATCTGCTATGGGTACTTTTTGATCTCCCGGGGGTCCTGGTCTATTTTCTCGTTCCCAAATCCGTATTCCTGCCATTCTGATTAGCCGGACCTCCTCTGAGGTGAACAGTATGTTGAAGATTGAATTAAGTTCCCCCCATGTATACGTGTTGGGCCCCAGGAATTGGTCCACTTGTTTGGCTATCCCCACTGGGTCCTCCACCAAGTTCCCTATTTCTTTCTTAAAACTCCTGACCTCCGAAGCGGTCAAAGGAACGTTCACAAACCCAATGCCACCAGTTGCCCCTCCCATAGGAACCTCCCTGAGAGGGAACAGTTTGGAAGTCTTGGACCGAGTGTTACAATATGGTCCATCATCTGCCTCAGGGTCATCTGCTTGGGAAGTAAATCCCTGTTGAGGGCTACTCTGGGCATCAAGCTGTGGGGTGACAGTAGGTGGGCAATCACCAGAAGGTTGTGGAGGTGACAGTGACAATGGTGGTGTTGGTCTGCTCTGACCCCAATTAGGAGGAGGTAAGGGAACAATAGCTGGAGAAGGAGTCATAGGAGATGTAGTCGTTGGAAAGGGTGGAGGTGGCGGAGGGAGGGTAGCTGTAGGAGGAGTCCCGTGGATCTGAGAGGGAGCCAGAGGTGCATTTTGGGAGGCAGCAGGGGAATTTGGAGGGGGCAAGTAGTCAAGAGGGTCCCACTTCTTGTCCTTCCTCCCCTCCTCTTCACTCTTCTCCCCTTTATGCTGCAACTTACAGATCTTTACTTCTCTGTCCCTTGTTACATTCTCCAGCCAACATGCAGCATACTGTATTTCCTCTAGGTCAAACCCATCCTGTGCTTTTAGATGTTCATTAAGTTGCTTACACATCCATGAGTCTTGTGTCCCAACCCATGGCCACCGTTCTGGTAGGTTCAAGTTAGGCCACACCTCCACACAGAAGTGGATCATCTTTATTTTGTCCAGCTCTCTTGTTACTTCCCAGTCGTCCCATTTATCCAACAATCTTGCTAAAGGACTGTTGGGAGGAATACTCTTGGCTCTGTTAGTACTCTTTTTGCTTGCACACCCTCCCATATTTCCAGGCCCCTAAACTAAATGGATAAGGTGCCCCTACCCGAACTGAAATCTAATGACGGGCAACACAAATCTGGACTGCAATTAATCTCTCCTGGCCTCTTAAAAAAATTCTCTCAAAAAAATAAAAATAAAAAAATAAAAAAAGTTTACCTTTGCTTCTCTCCAAATGAAACCTCAAAACAACTCAACTTTCCTACTCCCTTACCTCGGTACTCAAACACCCGCTATGTTTTCCAGGCCTCAAACTATAATGGATAAGGTGCCCCTACCCGAACTGAAATCTAATGACAGGCAACACAAATCTAGACTACAACTAAACCTTCCTGGCCTTCTTTCAGAAAGAAAGTATCTCCAAAGAAAAACTACTATCTCTTAAAGAAAATTACCTTTGCTCCTTTCAAACAAAACTTCAAAACAACTCTCTTAATCTTTTATCGAAATCAGGGTCTACTTAACCCTTTCTCTGGGGTAAGGTCTTAGCGGGGTTCACGGCTGCCCCTCCCTATACCCCTCTCAAAGTGTTTTTAGGGTCCACCCGACCCTGGGGTTAGGTCTCAGAGGAGTCCACAGCGGCCCCTCCCTATACCCCTCTCCAAGTGTTTTTAAGGTCCACCCGACCCTGGGGTTAGGTCTCAGAGAGGTCCACGGCGGCCCCTCCCTATACCCCTCTCAAAGTGTTTTTAGGGTCCACCCGACCCTGGGGTTAGGTCTCAGAGAGGTCCACGGCGGCCCCTCCCTATACCCCTCTCAAAGTGTTTTTAGGGTCCACCCGACCCTGGGGTTAGGTCTCAGAGGAGTCCACAGCGGCTCCTCCCTATACCCCTCTTTCAAAGTTTAGGGTCCACCTGACCCTGGGGTTAGGTCTCAGAGGAGTCCACAGCGGCCCCTCCCTATACCCCTCTCAAAGTGTTTTTAAGGTCCACCCAACCCTGGGGTTAGGTCTCAGAGAGGTCCACGGCGGCCCCTCCCTATACCCCTCTCAAAGTGTTTTTAGGGTCCACCTGACCCTGGGGTTAGGTCTCAGTGGGGTCTGCTGTTCTACCCCTCCTATACCCCTATCCAAGAGGCGCCTCAGTCATCCATCCTCCACTCGCTTCCCCCTGCTCCCGGCCGGCCCCCTCGCGGGAGTCCGGAAACGCGGTACTGAGGGGTCCGCTCTCGCTTCGGGGGTCCGAGCTGCCGGCCCCCGTCTCATACACACCCCACTCGCACGCCTCTGTACCCGCCACCGAAGGCTCTTACCCCTCCAGCGCTCCTCTGCGTCGCTTGTCCCTCGCTGATTCCGGGTCCGGGGGTCACCAGCGATTCCCAGGGGTCCCTCGAGGCAGGCGGCCGTCCTGTCGGGGGTTTCTGGTGGGCGTGGTGATCCCGGACAAGCCCCCAGCTGATAAAAACAGGGCCAGGAGACCTTCTTCTCCTGTTTTAAAAGCCTTTATTAAAATCAGCTTAGGGCGGGGGCCCGACGGGTCGCGCGCAGACCGGCGCCGTTGCTCCCTAAAGTGACTCAGAGGAGGAGGGATACAGCTCTTCCTACGGGGTGCAATGTAGGGAAAGCCGGGATCTCCGCCCTCACGGGTACACCCAGAGTCCCTTTGGCTCGTCAGTCTGGGGGGGTGTCATCCCTAATGAGTCTCTTAAACATCAGGGCGAGGAAAGCGGAGTTGGCGGGTAGTGTCTTTTAGTCCTGCCCCTAGGGCATCATTCTCAGTTTCTTTACCCAGTGCTTCAATGCTCCTTAGATTGGGTTTTCCGTCCGAGGTGGTGTTTTTCGGCAGCTGATTTGCATAAGCCCCACTCGTCACCCTGGGAGCTCTTCTGCTCGGGGTGCTGGGAAGTTTCTGGCTCCGGGCGCCATGTTGAGGGGGCTTCTGGCTCCGGCCGTGGCAGGACAGGGGCAACAGGAGCTGCCTGGACAGGAACTTGGAACTGGAATGTTTAGAACCTGAAATAGACTAGAGAAAACGTGCAAACCCCGGCCGGCGGCTCCGGGTGGGACGGGACGTCCCCGACCCCGGGCGCGGCCGGACAGGAGTAAACGAGGGGATAGTTCAACACGGGCTCAGAACTGGGATGCCTAGAACAGAGGCTGGGGAGAACACATGGCTTACAGAACATGGATTGCAGGTATGACTTATTTATCTCAAAGCAGTTTGGAGCCATTGGTGAAATAGCTGTGACACACAGGTGAGATCACAGAGATGGGTGCAAGACTGTCTGTAGCACAAAGGGGGATTTTTTATCAAATGATTGGCATTTTGCAAGTTGGAGAGAAACCATTTTCTAAGAAAAAAGTGAAAAAATTAGTGAATTGGGTTTTTTTTTAACTTTCCTCAAGTGTCTCCTGCAGATGTAACTTCTGTTTCCTTTTGGAACAGAGTGGGGACAAAATTGACTGAATCTGTGAATGCTGGAGATAGTTTAGCAGAGAAAGTAATCCATTTGTTTGTTTTAATCAGACTAAACCTTATTGAAAAAGAAGAAAAGGAGAAAAGATAACCCAAATATAACCCTGATAACCCTGTTTCTTTACCTCAACCCTGTTACCCTAAGCTGGGGGAGTTCTCTCAGCGCCCCTGTTCCAGTAGCTCTGGCCAAGCTGTTGGTTGACCCTTCCCTAAAACCCGTCCCAGCTCCCTCTCCGACCCCTCTTCATATTCAATATCCCTCTCCTTCTGTTCCTGGCAGTCCTTTGGGTGCATAAAATGGAGGAGACCACATGGTGGGCCTCCCCCCATGTGTTACACAAAGGGCCCAGGGGTTTCAAAATGGTGGTGAGCACATGGTCTAAGCACCTGTTGCTTCTTCTTCCCACAATCCTTTTGTTTCCCTGTCCCACTTCAACCCTTTCCTCCCCCAAGACCTCCCCCTTCCTGGTCCTCTAGACCCTCCCTCCTCTGTCTTCGCCCCACCCCTCAGGGGTGTCTCCCTCCCAAGGCACCCCACCCCTGACCCCTCCCACCCCCCCTGCAACCCCACCTACCCTCTCTCTCCTGCTGGTTCCTAGGCCACGCCCTCCAGTCCACCCAGCGTGGAGAAGGGAGGGCGTGAATGGACAAACCAGGAACAGAGGCCTGCCTTCTTTGCAGCACCTGTAACTTATGGGAGGGGATGAACATTACCAGAATGGAATGCAATGTCATTTTGATTGAAAATGAAATTATGCAAAGCAGCAAAGGAGTTTTGTCGTAGTGCACATTCCTGGGCGTTCCTTAGTTTCTGTGTAAACCCTCCCTCCAGCTGTGATGTGTTTTTCCCTTCCCCTCCCTGTCCCTGAAATGTTATCCCATTGATTGGTGTCATATGTCTACCTGCCCCTCTCCCAAGGTTTGAAAGTACCCAGGAAATGTTTCCTCCTCCTCTTTTTCCTCCTGGATTCCAGCCTGAATAAACATCCGACATTATCCTGGAGGGAAAAGCAGCCCTTTGGTCTTTATCTTGGTCGTGAAGAGCCCCCTCCCCTCGACATAGCTAGCCAGGATTACTTCAGGAGGGACAAAGGGGTGTTACTTCAGGTGGCGCCCAAATTGTGGGGGCTTCAGGACCCCACGGGATGGCTGGAAAACACCCCATGGTGTTTTAATAAGCCTTGGGAACGTCATCTCCCCCTCCATCTTACTGATGGGGGTCGGGTTGGTAGCTCGCAGAGAAGATGAGTCAACTCGGATCAAGAACCTTTTTGGAGCACCACCGTGTCCTTCAGGAAACAGGCCCCCCAGGGGGGGCGCGGGGACACAGGAGATCCAGCGGTTGTAGCGGGGTTTAGAGGGACATGGTGGTGGTGGTGCCAGTGCCAAACGAGCCTCCCCCCGGTATCGGGACCGGGTGAGCCCATGTGGCAGCACACGTGGGGGGTGGGTACTGGTGGTGCATCCCGGGATCCGCAGCAGTTTTTAAACTCTGACCACAGTTTGGGTCTTTTTCTGCTCTTTCTCGGTGGTAAAAAAGGGTAGACCAGTCTGTGTAGCAAAGCCTTAATATCGACCATGGGTTCTCATTTTTCTACACAGCGAAGGTTAAACTATTCCCATATTAAGAATATCTTAAAGGCTGGAAATATTACTTTCTCAAAAAATAAGCTGAAAAAATTCGCAAAATGGGTATTTTTGCATTTTCTGGATTTGAATATTGATTCCCTCTCTGAATGGGACCAAATCGGACAAGCACTCACTATGTAAATTGAACAGGGAGAGAACATAGCTGGTAAATATATCCCATTGTTCCTTTTAATTTGGAAAGCAATTCTAAAAAGACACGAGAAAAAGCTAGAAAAATCTTTGGTTCCCTCCCCTTCTCCCCCTCCCTCAGCTCCCTGGTCAGAGGGTTCATCTGAAGCATATTCTGTGAGAATTCCAAACGCTTGCCTCTCAGGGCTCAGACTATCCCCCGAGCGTACTGACCCCGTCTGCTTTGTGCAGACAGACGGAAGCTCCTTCCCATACCCTTCCCTCCCCTCAGAGAATCCCGAAAAGCATAGCTTAAAATCCTCCCTGCAAGGAGGGGGGGGCATGGCTGAACTTACACAGCAACATGTACCAGACCATCAGGACGCTGACCACGTGCTCTCCTCCCCCCTCACCCATCCCATAACCCTTTCCTCCCTCAGGTTCCCGCCCCCAAGCCTCTCTCCGCCCATAACCCCTCCCATCCTCAAGTTCTTTCTCTCTCTGGGTGCCCGCCCTGCGTGACATCACCCTATAACCCCTCCCCTCTGCCTGCTTCTTACAGGACGGGGAGCAGAGTGGGGGGCGGGAACAAGGCGGGAGTCAGGGCGGGAGCTGGGAATGGGGTGGGAGGCGTGGGCAGGGCTGGGAGCTGGGTCGGGATGGGGGTGAGGGGTGGAGCCCCTCCTAGTTCCCATGGTCTGGGGGGCGGGCCTGGGAGTGAGCAGGGAGGTGAGATTTCCTCACCACATTCCAAAGGCAGGTGTGGTTGTGCTGCTGCAATCTGCCTTTATGGCCCCGGGGGATGCCCCGGGGGATGGGAGGGTGGGTCCCCTCAGCCTGCTCCCACTGTAGAGCCACGCGGCGCCCCTGGGGGATGGGGAAATGCTAGCCTTCCCAGTTCCCAGGCAGGACAAGCTTTTCTGGGGTGCTGAATTAATACAATTCCTGGGAATGGGGAACCTGGAAATTGGGACTCAGTTTTTTTCCCTACTGTTGCACCAGTAACTTTTACTGGAGCAAGACCGCAAAATCGGCATTACAAGCCCTTCTCATATCAGGACAAAAAAGAAATTTTCAAAGTTCAAAGAGAATTTGGTCATAATAGTGAGATATTTAAAAGCATAATTAAAATGACATTAACTTCCAATTATTTAGTTCCCACAGATATTAAGGATCTTTTCAGGTGTTTGCTTACACCCTCTGAATTTGATTTATGGGAGAACACATGGAAATGGTTTCTAAAAAATCTACTGGTAGAATTATTAAAAACCAATCACCTAAATGTAGATTTGTTGAATTATGCTATTACTTCTGATCATTTATGCAGTGAAGGAGTATGGGAAAAACCTGATGACCAAACAATGGCTTTACCACAAGCCGTGCTACATCAAATCACTGCAGCTGCAGAGAAAGCTTTTAACCAGCTACCAACAGCTGAGACTAAGGGTAGTTATATTAATGTAAAACAAATGCCTTCAGAAGGATTCCTGCAATTCTTAGACCGATTAAGAGAACAAGTCTCCTGTCAGGTAGAAGACCCCATTGTACAGGCAGAATTAATCAAAGAAATTGCTCAGAGAAATGCTAATGAGTCTTGCCGTAGGGTCATTCTAGGCTTGCCAATTGATCCCCCTCCGACACTCACACAGATGGCAGAAGCCTGTGCAAGGAAAGCAGAGACGTTTTCACAGGAAAAGAGACCTCCTTGGACCAACCAAAAAACTGTTGCTGTGGTTTCATCTGAAACAAGGAGTGAACACATGACGTCTGACCAGCAACAGCGAGTTTGTTTTCACTGCACAAAACTGGGACATTTTTCTAAAAACTCCCCTTTAAAACAATGTAGAAACACTGATACCAGCTTGCCAAAAAACTTGGGTCACAGCGCTTGCCCGCCCTGCATGAAGCGGGGACTCTGTCCTTTAATAAAAAAGGGAGAGTGGGGTGGGAGACTGCAGAAATATAATTGTGAGGAATGTTTGCCTAATAAGATCTGGCAACCGCAAAAGTGATTCAGACTTGTAACTGCTAAAGCTTTTTGTTTCAGATCTAATCGTTGGACTGTGATTGGAGTGGACTTGCAGGACAATTCTCAAGACCTGGCTGGACTGGATAGTAGATATTTTGTTATTGGAGACACAGCACACACACCGATAGAGATTGAGGTAGCTCCCATGACAATTATGGGAGACCTAACACGCCTCATTCTCTTGGCAAGATGTCCTCAACCACCCTTCTATGTTGCCAAAGGGCAGGTAATAGCCCAGGTGATCCCTGTTCCAACAGAAGTCCCAGTAGATGACAAAGCACCAGGAGTCTACTAGGCAGAAGTGGTGGGTGAAGACAAACCATTATGGGGTGTAACTTAACACACAAATCAGAACATCTCCATGTAGAAGGGTCAATTGACACTGATGTGTCAATCATACCTGAAAAGGTATGGCACTCACATTGGGGACGGCAACCTGTGGCAGGAAAAATACAGGGTGTTGGAGGGATGAAACTGGCAAAAATCGCTAAAGATACCGTCCAGATTGAAGGTCCAGAGTGTAGGATAGCTAGTGTCCAACCTTTTGTCACTGATTACAAGTGCCCCCTGTGGGGAAGAGACACCATGTCCCAGTGGGGAGTGAAATTAACAATTCCTGAGACACCTCCAGATTTTTGATAGAGGCCACTGTAGAGCATCCGGTCCAAAAGCTATGTTGGTTAGATAATAATCCAATTTGGGTGAACAGTGGCCTCTCAGCAGACAAGAACTTGGGGCGCTAGAAAAATTGGTGGGAGAAGAATTAGCCAAGGGACACATAGTAGAAACAACCAGCCCTTGGAATTCCCTGGTGTTTGTAATAAAAAAGCCAGAGAAGGATAAGTGGCGCCTCCTTCAGGATTTGAGAGAAATAAACAAAAAAATAGAGGACATGGGGTCTCTTCAACCAGGTATGCCATCCCCAACTATGTTACCACAAAATTGGCTATTAGCATTGCTAGATATTAAAGACTGTTTTTTTACAAATTCCTCTGTAGCCAGGTGATGCACCAAGGTTTGCCTTTTCCATTCCTACAATTAACAGGGAAGCCCCAATGAAACGTTACCACTGGACAGTATTACCTCAGAGGATGAAAGCAAGCCACTTCATCTGCCAGTGGTATGTGGGGTCATTGCTGTCCTCAGTGGGTGCTGAAAAAAGAGATGCCATCATTTTGCATTATATAGATGATGTCTTAGTGTGCTGTCCCAATAACAACATGCTGCAGGACACCCTTGGCCTAGTGGTTAAAGTTTTAACCTCTGCTGGATTCCAATTGCAGGAAGACAAGATTCAAATGATGCCCCCTTGGAAATACCTGGGCCTGGAAATTACTGCACAGACTGTTGTTCCACAAAAATTGGAAATTATTAGTAATCCTAAAACTCTAGCAGATCTCCATTCCCTATGCAGGTCACTAAACTGGGTCAGACCCTGGCTAGGTCTCACAAATGAAGATCTGAGCCCCCTGCTCAATTTATTGAAAGGGGAGAGAGAGCTGCTGTCTCCCAGGGAGCTGACTCCAGAAGCAAAAACTGTGATTGAAAAGGCACAAAAGGCCTTGACAGAAGGACAGGCACATCGTTTTAAACCAGAGCTGCCTTTCAAATTTATTGTCCTGGGGAAATTGCCACATCTACATGGGTTAATATTCCAGTGGGCCGAGGGGCAGAGAGATCCACTCATAATAATAGAATGGGTCTTCCTTTCCCATCAACGACCCAAAACTATCACCAAGCCACAAGAGCTGATGGCTCAGCTGACTCAAAAAGCCAGGGTAAGGCTGCGGGACCTGGCAGGTTGTGACTTGATGTGTATTCACCTCCCAGTCAGGCTCTCTGGAGAAGGCAAACACTTCTCTGAGAGACTGACCAAAGAGATGTTTGAGCATCTGCTGCAGAGCAATGCTAATCTCCGGTTAGCTCTGGACAGCTATAGTGGGCAAATATCAGTTCATGCACCATCACACAAATTGTTTCATGAGGAATTCCACCTCATTCCTTATGAGAAAAGGAGCCGAAGGCCACTCAAAGCTCTCACAGTGTTCACTGATGCATCTGGGACATCCCACAAGTCGGTGATGACTTGGAGAAATCCACAGACTCAGCTTTGGGAAGCTGATGTTGAGTTTGTAGAAGGGTCACCCCAGATAGCTGAACTAGCTGCAGTCGTGAGAGCCTTTGAGAAGTTTTCAGAACCAATTAATTTGGTTACTGATTCAGCCTACGTAGCAGGAGTGGTGTCCAGAGCGGAACAGGCAGTTCTCAAGGACATTGAGAATGAACATCTCTAGATTGCTTTCAAAACTGATTTATTTGATTTCAAATTGAGAACATCCTTTCTATGTGATGCATATAAGGTCGCATACCCCATTGCCAGGTGAAATCGCTGAGGGGAACTGGAAGGATGATTTCCTTGCTGCCCCAGCTGAAAAGGCACGTCTCCCAGATGTGTTCCAACAGGCAAAGTTAAGTCATCAGCAATACCATCAAAATGTGCTAGGACTGATTCGTCAGTTCCAGCTGACACGGGATCAGGCTAAAGCCATTGTGGCTACCTGTCCCTATTGCCAGCTCCAGGTAGTGCCATCATAAGGCATCGGAGTTAATCCCCGAGGAATTGAAAGCTGTGAAGTGTGGCAAACAGACATTACACATATCCCCAGTTTTGGTTGCCTTAAGTATGTACATGTGAGCATTGGTGCATACTCAGGAGCAGTGTATGCCTCTGCTCATGCAGGAGAAAAATCTGTACATGCCAAACAACACTTAGTACAGGCCTTTTCTGTATTGGGAATCCTTAAGGAAATTAAAACTGATAATGGCCCCGCGTATCAATCCAAAGAATTCCTAGAATTTGTCCAGCAGTGGGGAGTGGAACATAAAACTGGCATCCCCCACTCCCCCACAGGTCAAGCGGTGATTGAGTATACACACCAGACGCTCAAACAAGTCCTAGCCAGGCAAGGTAGCGAGGCAGTATGGATGTCTCCACAACAGAAACCCTGTAAAGCTCTGTTTACCATTAGTTTCCTAAACTGCTCGTTTGAAAACATGAATCCTCCTGTAACTCAGCATTTTAACAGTGGTGATCAGTTTAAATTGTCACAGCATCCACCGGTTTTAATCAGGGACCCTGAAACTTGGTCAATCAAGGGCCCCTATGAACTTGTCACCTGGGGGCGTGGCTACGCGTGTGTATCCACCCCTGCAGGCCCCCCATGGATTCCTCAGAAATGGGTAAAGCCTTTTGTTCCAAAGAATCCAGCACCAACAAGAAGAGAAGAGAAGCAAGTGGCTGTTGCTTCCAAGAGAAGATGCCGCCGGAGAGAGCAATTAAAACCTTTCTAGCTTCTGACCTGCATACTTCGGCTGTAAACATGTTTTAAAAAATGCCTGTTTCCTTTGCTTTAGAAATAACCTACCTCTCACTCAAATCCATGGTGAGCCTTAACCCTGCTGTCACCCTGCTCACACTGAGCAGCCTGACAGCGGCCTGGATCATCCCACAGCCACGCCAGAACATCTGGGTGACCCTGGCATGAACACTCCAACAAGAAAACATATGTCTATCTACTGCAGCAGTGAAAAATCCTATGTCCACCTGCCTGGTAGGAATCCCATTGCAGCATGATGAGTTTACACACAGCTTTAATACACTGACTCCTGAACCAGGTAATAAATTACACAACACTCAAATAGAAGCAGAGTTAAAAAACCCCATCAAAGAGTGGCTGCCACATTTTTCTAAGGCAACACAGGAAGCCCAGGAGTTAGAGCTACTGGGTTCCTCTCCAGCATTATACTGTGTACACTTTAGGGTCAGTCCTCCAATTAATAAAGAAACCTTCCACAATATAGTACAGTATCAAGAAGAATTCACAGCAAAAAGGTGGTGCCATGTCCTAAGCTACATCAAAGTACACTCCTCAGCTCAGACACATCCCAAAAGCCTCCCTAAAAGACTGTTCCTCATTTGTGGGGATCACGCATGGGCAGGAATTCCATCCCATCTTCTCGGAGGGCTGTGTACCATAGGGCGTCTATCACTGTTACACCCAGTCAAACATTAACTGGCGAATGGACCCATAAAAATAATTTGACTAGGAAAATTCAGAAGAGAAGTGTTAACAAATTTAGATGAGAATTGTGATTCAGAGATTTTTCATTAGTCCAAATCAAAAAGAATTGCTGCATCCATTTTCCTTCCTTGGGTGGCTGCAGCCAAGGCCCTGGGTGAATTGGAACACCTAGAATGCTGGGTGGTAAAACAAGCGAATTTAACATCTAACGCCATAAGTGCCCTTCTAGGAGATGAGGAAGTTACCAGGCAGGCAACACTTCAAAATCGTGCAGCGATAGACTTTCTCCTATTGCTCCACGGGCATGAGTGCCAGGAGTTTGAGGGACTCTGCTGCATGAATCTGACATCGAAAGCTCCTAACATGCATGCCACACTCTGAGAGATGAAAAGCATGATTGGACAAGTCAAGCAAGAAGCAGATGACTGGTTCAATGGACTGTTTCAAAACTGGGGACTCTCGGGGTAGTGGGCTTCAGTAGTGAGAACTATTCTGTTGCTGCTAGTCATTGTTTTGCTAATGGTGTTAGTGTTCGGAGTTTTAAGCAAGATACTCTATAAAAGCATAATTAAGCTGATCTCAGCTACCTCAGACGTCAACCATACAGAGTTGGCAGACCAGAGTAACCCTCACTGGCCTGCAAATGGGAATTGGTGGGCCACTTCAGGTCAGTAAGTCATAAAAGCTCGTTACCTTTCATTAATTATATATAACGAAATAGGGGGAGATGTGGTAGTGCACATTCCTGGGCGTTCCTTAGTTTCTGTGTAAACCCTCCCTGCAGCTGTGATGTGTTTTTCCCTTCCCCTCCCTGTCCCTGAAATGTTATCCCATTGATTGGTGTCATATGTCTACCCGCCCCTCTCCCAAGGTTTGAAAGTACCCGGGAAATGTTTCCTCCTCCTCTTTTTCCTCCTGGATTCCAGCCCGAATAAACATCTGACATTATCCCGGAGGGAAAAAGCAGCCCTTTGGTCTTTATCTTGGTCGTGAAGAGCCCCCCTACCCTCCCCTCGACATAGCTAGCCAGGATTACTTCAGGAGGGACAAAGGGGGGTTACTTCAGAATTTGGCAAGGAAAGCCAATTTTTTAAAAGTTTTTTAAAGGCAACCCTCTCCTCCAATCAATTTGTCCCACATGAATTGAAGGATTTGTTTTCCTGCCTTCTATTCCCAGAAGAATATTTGCTCTGGGAAGGGGCTTGGAAAAGATTGTTGAAAATCCTTTTGGGAGAACTACTGAGCAGTGATTTTGAGGCTTTAGGTGAAAGGGGTAAAATAATTACCATGAATCACTTATGTGGCGAAGGTGATTGGAGCAAACCTATTGACCAGGCCCAAAATTTGCCAAAAGGAGTTAGAGAGAAAATACAGAAGGCTGCAGAGAAAGCATTTTTCAATATTGCTCTTTCTGAATCTCTTGTTCCCTATGCTCAAGTTACACAATGTTCTGATGAAAGATTTGTAGATTTTGTGAATAGATTAAAGGTACAGATTGAAAGACAAGTGCAAAATACCACCCTGCACTCTGACTTGATGTTGGAAATGGCTCGAGTGAATGCAAATGAAGCCTGCAAAGCACTGATTCGGGTGCTGCCAAAGGATCCACCACCAACCTTGACAGCTTTGATTGAGATGTTGTCTTGGCTTTAGAAGACAGGTGTCTGCTAGGGAGAGCAGGAGCTTCCCTTGAGCTGAAAGAATGTAGAACCCCCTCCCTCCGAATTATTATAATTTTGAAATCAAGGGGCTTTCAGGCAGAGATCTGGGGATAGGAATAACAGTTCTTTACTAGTATAACCAGGCAAACAAACAACAATAACTCAGAAATAACAAGAAAACAGAACCAGGGACCCCGTGACAGCTTTCTCGGCGGAGATGGGATGGGGGAGAGGCTTTGTTTTCACAAATCCCCTCGGGCAGGCAGTCCCAGTGCTCCTGCAGGACTCTGAGGAACACTTAGCTGGAACAGCAGAGATGAGCAGAGATCCTGGGCTGGTGGCTGAGGTGTATCAGCAGCTCCGCGGCAGTGCCTGGCACTGCCACACGTCCCAGCAGGACAGGGGGTGCGAGGCCACCAACAAAGAGGGAAGAAGAAGAAGCAGCAGCTCCGTCTGGGTGGTGGCCAAAATTCCCTTCTCCCCACTGCAGCAGCTCCACGATCCAGCAAAACGAATGTCTTTCCCCAAAGCCGAAGAAAAACCTGCTAAAAAACTGTCCCCACCCTCCTTTTCTGCCCCCTTCTCCCCGCCCTGGGCCCGGCTACTCTTTGTCCGTTTTAAGCACCCTTAAGTACCGGTAGTTAGGTTGTCCCAGCACATAATGGGTAAAAATACCCCGGGCAGGCCAGAAGGACAAAACAAAAAAAAAAGGACACCTAACACTCAACAGATGTGTACTGATGAAATCAGCACTTCAATCTAAGCACTGAGGATTTCCAGAGAACCCCAGGAAGGATTGCAGCCACAACTGTACCTACTCTGCCATCGCCAGCCAAGCCAAAGGGACTGTTCACCTGTCATCAGTGTGGACAGCCAGGATATTTTGTAAAGTTCCGCCAAGTGCCATATCCTAACAAGCAAGGGCAGGGAAACCAGGAAAAGGGAGGGGGTCCTCAGAACAAAAAAAACTACGTACACAGCATGAGTCTATTCCGCACAGAGACACAAGTGGAATAGAAGTCACAGGGGGAGGGAAAATTGAATGTGATAACACTCTTAAATGTGATATTTTTCACAGGACCGACTTCTGCCACTGAAATAACACCAGGGGTTGTGAGGTTTGGAAGCCAAAATTACCTCTCAAATTGTTTAGTGTGGAAGATAATTTTTTCAGGTCTCGCTACTGGACAGTTGTTTCCATTGACCCGCTGAGGGAAAAACTGACCCCCGACCTGAATTGTAAGTTTCTTGTTATTGGGGACACAAAAAATACACCCCCGGAAGACTGAAATTTCTCCTGTCACTCTTTCAGCTGACTTGGATGCACTCATCCTTCTGGCACAGTGCATCAACCCACCATTCTACCTGGCACAAGGGCAGGTGATTGCTCAAGCTATTCCCATTCCATCAGGGATCCCAGTAGATGATGTAGCACCTCAGATCTACTGGGCTCAAGCAGTGGGAGAAAACAAACCCATCATCTCATGCCATTTGAAGAAAGGTAGTGAAGGCATGGGAATGACAGGCGTGATAGACACAGGAGCAGATGTGACTGTCATCCCTGAAAGGAGATGGCCACCGCAATGGGAACTGCAACCGATCGTTAGCCACATCCAGGGTATAGGAGGAGCCCAATTGGCCAAGATATCAAAGGAACCCATTCAGATTAGAGGACCTGATGGGCAAATAGCATCTATTCGCCCCATTGTCACTGATTTCCAGGTTCCCCTGTGGGGAAGAGATGTCATGTGCCAATGGGGAGTCTGCATTGAAATTCCGAAAACATCTTGGGATTTTTGATTGCGGCCACTGAGAAGCGCCAGACCCAGAAATTAGAATGGACTACAGATTCCCCAATTTGGATACCCCAGTGGCCGCTGAGTAAAGACAAATTAAAGGTGCTAAACAAGTTAGTAGATGAGTAATTGGCCCAAGGCAATATTGAAGCTACTTTCAGGCCTTGGAACTCCCTTGTGTTTGTCATTAAAAAGCCAGGGAAAAACAAGTGGAGATTGGTTCATGATCTGAGAGAAATTAACAAAGTCATTGTGGACATGGGACTTCTTCAACCAGGGATGCCGTCCCCTGCCATGCTTCCTCAAGATTGGGAACTGGCTGTGATTGACATCAAAGATTGCTTTTTCAAAATTCCTCTAGACCCTATAGATGCCCCCAGGTTTGCTTTTTCTGCGCCTTCCCTCAACCAAGAAGCCCCAGTGAGAAGGTTTCATTGGAAATCCCTCCCTCAAGAGATGAAAAATTCACCTGTGATTTGCCAGTGGTATGTGGCTGCCTTGTTATCCCCTGTGCAAGCTGAGGTGGGGGAAGCCATCATTCTGCATTATATGGATGATGTGCTAGTGTGTGCCCCCCAGGAGAAATTGCTCCAGTCCACACTGGACGGGGTGACCGAAGTTTTAACAACTGCAAGACTCACCCTTCAGGAGGAAAAGGTACAAAAGATGCCTCCTTGGAAATACCTAGGTCTGGAAATCACTGCAAAAACAATTGTTCCTCAGAAATTGGCTTTTAACAGCAATCCCAAAACCTGAGCAGATTTGCACTCTCTGTGTGGAACATTGAATTGGGTTAGGCCTTGGCTAGGCATTGCCACTGATGACCTAGCCCCTCTTTTCAATTTATTGAAAGGGGGAGATGAGCTGAGTGCTCCAAGGACTCTGACTCCAGAAGCCAGGGATGCTTTAGAGAAGGTAAGCAGCATGATGGAGAAGAGACAGGCACATAGATGCCATCCAGAGCTGCCTTTCAAATTTATTGTAATGGGGAAATTGCCACACCTTCAGGGGTTGATTTTTGGGACAAGGACCAGAAAGACCATTTTGTAATTATAGAGGGGGTCTTTCTCAGTCACCATCGGTCCAAAAATATTACAAGGCCACAGGAATTGATGGCCCAGCTGGTTGGAAAGGCCAGACTGAGAATGAGAGAACTTGCTGGTTGCGATTTTTCATCTATACATTTGCCCCTTAGCCTCTCTGAGGAAGAAACCTCCTCAGTGAAGATGACCAGGGAAATGTTTGAGCACCTCTTGAGGAATCAAGAGTCCCTGCAAATTGCTCTGGAAAATTTTACTGGGCAGATTTCAGTTCATGCCCCTGCTCACAAATTGTTTAATTCAAAATTTAATTTGGTACCAAAAGATAAGAGGAGTCAGAAGCCCCTTGAGGTTTGACTGTTTTTACTGATGCATCTGGAGCATCCTGAAGGTCAGTAATGACCTGGAAGGATCCTCAGACGCAGCAGTGGGAAACCAATGTTGATTATGTGGAAGGATCCCCTCAAATTGCTGAGTTAGCAGCAGTGGTTAGAGCATTTGAGAGGTATTCAGAACCATTCAATTTGGTCACTGATTCAGCTTATGTAGCAGGAGTGGTTTCCAGAGCAGAAAATGCAGTCCTCCAGGAGATCTCAAACAGAACTTTGTTGGAATTGCTGTCAAACTTGATTTATACAGTGTCCCATCGAGAACATCCCTATTTTGTTAGGCATACCCGGTCTCACACGGAATTACCTGGTTTCATAGCAGAAGGGAATGACAGAGCTGATTCCCTAGCTGCTGCCCCTCTTGGGCTGGCCAGACTCCCTGACCTGTTTCAACAGGCAAAATTAAGCCATGAGATGTTTCATCAGAATGTACCAGGTTTGAGTCAACAGTTTAATCTGAAACAAGATCAAGCCAAAGCCATTGTAGCCACATGTCCCCACTGTCAGCACACAGCTATGCCATCCCTGGGTGCTGGAGTCAATCCAAGGGGACCTGAAAGCTGTGAAGTATGGCAAACTGATGTAACACACATTCCTGAATTTGGACAAGTAAAATATGTACATGTATCTATTGATACCTTCTCGGGAGCAATTTTTGCCTCGGCCCATACAGGAGAAAAGGTGTGCATGCCACAAAGCACCTGTTGCAAGCTTTTTCTGTGCTAGGAATCCCTAAAGAAATTAAAACAGATAATGGACTAGCATATATTTCCAAAGTGTTTAAGGATTTTTTTGCAGGAATAGGGAATGAGACTTAAGACAGGAATCCCCCACTCCCCAACAGGTCAAGCAGTGGTAGAGAGAGCACATCAGTCACTCAAAAGAGTGTTGAAAAATCAATGGAAAGACTAAGTAAACACCACAGGAAAGATTATGCAAAGCCCTATTCACTCTCAATTTTTTAAACTGTTCTATGGAAAATCAAAACCCCCCCAATGGTTAAGCATTTCTCCCCTCATGGCAAACACAAGCTCAAGGAGCATCCACCTGTGTTGATGAGAGACCCTGAAAGTAGAAGAATTGAAGGTCCCTACAAATTAGTGACATGAGGAAGAGGATACACTTGTGTATCAACACCCCTGGGTTTGTGGTGGGTCCCACAGAGGTGGGTAAAACCGTACATTGAAAAACATCCCACAAGGCCACCTAATATTTCCGTGGCAGAAGTTCAAAGAACAACCAGGTATTTGGGTGGAGAAGGAAATCCAGATTCTCCATTCTACCCTGACTTTCCTCTGTTGAATCTGTTTATTGATGAATTCAGCTAAGGTTTTTATTCCCTGTGTCTGTCTTTTGTTTTTGGACTGTTTTAGGGTTTTTTGCAATTGTTGTTGTTCTGATTATGTTTTCTGTTTTGCAACATTGGTGTGTTACCACCACCACCAAGTAAATTTCTCCTGCACCTCAGATAAGTGCTGTGGAATTCCCAAATACCAACACACCCCAAACCCCTTCCCCTTGGTTTGAAGAAGTAAAACCGAGTTCCCTTCCTTCTTTTGGAAAAAAATAGGGAGAGATGTTGTTGTAAAGTTGTTAGAATGTTGTTAATTTATGTTAGTAGGTGGTAGCAGGAGACCCTTCTCTCTAGAGCATGAAACTTGTAACTCTGTTTTTTGTGTCCCAGAATGCCTCTGAACTACGGAAGCTGAGAGGGTATTCTTGCCTTCCCTTTCTTTCCCTCCCGCGTTGCCAGCAAACCATGCCTCCCCTGTCTCTCCTCCTCTGCCCCTCCGTGGAGTATGCTCCTACACCTTTGTGGGCATTTGAAGAAGTTGATGAGAAGTTGATGTCTTTTAATTCTTATTATAGCATGTATAACCTTGATTTGTAGAATGTTTGTAAAATGTAGCTGAGAAAAATAATTGGTTCTCTCTCTGATGTTCCCTCCTTCTGAAAAACCCTGTTGAAAGAAACCCCCTGACCCCAAATCCTTTGTCTTTTGCCCTTTGGATTCCCCTTCACAGAAATAAACTGTGGAATGTAACCCAGGGAGAGAGTCCACCCCGATTTCTTTGCTCACTTGATAGACTTGAATTCCTGGAGAAAATCAGTGAACCCCACAAACATATGCTGGCTCAAAACCCGAGTGAAGAGAAACCTCATCACTGAGCTAAGCTGGGCTACTCTGGGGGTTTGAGTCACCATGTCACCTCAGTGCCACCATCGCCCTGTGCTCCCCCACAGCCCTCAGTGCCCCCAGCAGCTCAAGGTCACCGTCCCTTCAGTGTCTCCACCTCCTCAGCCCCCTCAGTCTCACCGTCCCTCAGCAGCTCCTCAGGGGACAGTGCCTGGGGCCAGCGGCAGCTCCCACCGCTCCAGGGACAGCCGGGGCTGGAACTGCTGCTCTGCCCGTCCTGGCCCCAGCTCGGACCCAGCACAGGAAGAGGGCACAGAGAGGGCATAGGGGAAAAAACAAGAAGGGAGGGAGGGAGCGAGGGAAAGAGGTTAAAAAGTAGTCTATATCTATAGAAATACTAATTTTTGTAGCTATAAGTATATAACTGCACATTTATAAATACAACTATATATGTATGTAACTATCCATATAGAAAAATAAAACTGTGCATATCTATAAATATAACTATGTATACGATTATAACTATATAAATCTAAAGATATATATATAATTTTAATGACACAGGTCTTTAACTTTATAGACATATAAATACAACTATATAAATATACTATATATCTACAAATAACAGATTAACAATACTTTAATATTTATATTCTATATTGTAGTATTTAATAATAATAATAATAATAATAATAATAATAATAATAATAATAATAATAATAATAATCTTTAGCAGATTTAAAGAACATTCACCTGTGTGAAGAAAGGGTAAACTTAAGAAAGTAGTAGTTGTTTTACAACAGCACTGTTCCATAGAATTTATTTTAAATTATTTTCTAAGGTACCTGTAGTATAGAGACACTTTGCTAAAACTATTAAGGATGAGAATCCCAGGGCTGGTTTAAAATCTAATCCAAATTATATTTCATTCTGTGCAGTATTTCCATTAAATCTCATTAATGTCCAGGAACAAAAAAGTAGATTTCTCTTTTGTTCTCTTTGTCTTAGTAAACAAGGCATGTGTATACTTTTGATTTTTATTTTTAAGTCAGTGATCCACTGACCCAAGCCAGAGATTCTTGGCTAGCTCAGATAGTTTTTCTTCTCTCTGGCTCGGTGCCAGGAGGGGTCTGGGCTAGAACTTCTGGTTGAGTCTTGACCGGGATTAGAGTTTCCAGCCTTATTTTGAACTGAAATCCATGGATTGAGCAAAGAAGCAGGGGAGGACTTCCTTCTGGTTTGCAATTTGCAGGTTTATTTTGTGAGTAGAAACTCAGGAGAAAGACAAAGGACAAAGGACTGAGTAGACTGGTCAGCAAGAAGGTCAAGAGCTGTAGCTGTCTGGTTGATTATTTCAAAGACAGCTTGCAACTTAATTATCCAATTTAAATTATAAATGGGTTCTCTGGCACCTGATATTAATTCATTTGGGTTCCAGGTAGCTTGTCAATAGTGTTGTATGATTCACTCAGGTGGCCATTCATCTTTGCCTCACTTTTGGGTGCTCCCTCCAGCCAGGGATGTATCAATTGACCACTTCTCTCTAATTAGATCATCATGTACTTTGACTCCTGACTGATTTTCCTGAACTTGTGGTAGCAGAAAGAACAATGGTCTAATATACCTCACATAACATATCCCTGACCAGTTTGGGGGTAGCCTGTGGCAAGCATTTTGTCCACAAATTCAGTAATGCCCTTTTAGAGCCCAGGTCCCATTAGCGAAGGGACCTTTCTAATTTTCATCATCAACTGGTGGGTCAAAATACAGCTTGTTTCCAAGGCCTAGTGGTCCCCCAACAATAGTTGCCTTGCCGTAAGAATCACAATATTTGCATTTCCAAGCTCCTTACCTGAGGTTTCCACTTGCAGTTACAGCCCATATCTGTTTTGTTAGATCTGGACCAGAACCTACCGAAAAGGGTTCAAGTTCCATTCCAGTGTTGCCATTTCCACCGATAATTTCAGACAACATGTGTCTTAGTTGTGGAATTATCCTGGGGCCAGCTTAAAAATAAGGGGTCAAAAAACTTATCCTTCCCCACTGCTTTACAGCCTTCAAAATCCTTTTGGTAGTTATGGAAGGAACACCTTACCCAGCTACCATTAGTGAGCTTAACATGCGTTTGATTCTATCTGCCTCAATATCTGGAACAGCCATAAGGAGGGCAGTTGGGGGTCCAACAATCTAAACCCAAAGATAAAGTCCAGTCACAAACGTTCTTTCTCACATATATGCTTCTATTTAGGCAATATATGCCTCTTTCAGAAGAATGAAGCTGCCATGGACTTCCTTCTTTGTCCCAAAATCACGTTCCATTATGGAATTCACTCAGGGTGCAAACCCACCATTTAGGTTCGACTGGGCTGGCCACCCATGGCCAGTTTTCAGATCCCCCTGGCCCTCTGCAGACTCAACAATTGCTAAGGTTAAAGGTTTTTGCTACTTCTTCTCCTAAGATTAAAAAATTATTTTCCTGCTTTAGACTCCAACATAACTGAAAATATAAAGGAAAAATTATTAAGAGAAACATTCTAATAGTGTAATAATCTAATTTCTTAACCTAATTTTCAATTTCACATTGTCTTCTACACCACCTGTGGCAACTGAAGGCACAGAAACAGTTTAGCATAAAGAAAGCTATGACAGCATGGATTGGCTCCCAACGTCTGGAGATTTGAGAGTAGGGATGCTCATACAGACTATTTCAGCAGGCAGTCTGTGGGTAGGCACTCAGGGCTTCCCCCGATGTCGACGCACCAGCTACTGCTCTGGTCCACTCCTGTGGAAGGTAAGTTGCGGCTTCCCATCCTCCTTCTCCAGCTGAGATGTCCAAACCTCTGGAGCTTTAGAGACCTTGACCCGTGTGTGATGGGTCCACCTGTGTTCAGCTGTCTTGACAGCCGTTTCTGTGGTTAGCAACACTTGTAAAGGTCCACGCCACTTAGCCACCAGGGGTGCTTCTTTCCACTCCTTAACTAGGACTCAGTCTCCTGGTTGGATATTATACACAGCAAAGTCCAAAGGCAGGGCCTGTGTCAGCTGAGCTTCTTGTTGAAGAGATTTCACAGGAGATAGTATCTGAGCCACAAATTGTTTCAAATACACATCACTTATCTCTACCCCCACCCTAGGCTGAGAATTACAAGGATAAGGAATTCCAAACATCAATTCAAAAGGAGATAGCTGAATATCTTCTGTGGGGATTTGTGAGCCCCCTGCCCCAGGGAGTGGTAAAGCCCCTTGGAGGGATGCCACTATAATTTAAGGGTTAAGGTGTCCCCTATGGTCCATCCCTATTGATGGTGCCTTCCCCCGGGCCTGTTGGCCAGCCCCTTTTCCTTCCCCCTGGGCGGTTCCTTCCCTGCATCCTTTCCTCAGACCCTCCCTTATCCCTAGAACTTTCCCTTGGCCTTGGTCCCCTATTAGCCCGAGTTCTCTGATCCCTCCCCTACCTCAGACTGGTTGGCTCTGGCACCCTGGACCCTCCTCTGTACCACCCCCCAGCCCTAAGTTCATTGGTCCCAGTTGCTCTCCACCCTTAGTACAAACGATGTTGCATAGACCTGCGCTGGGCCCTTTGTTCCTGGACCCTTCACGAGCGAGAGAGAATAAACTCTCCCCGTAAAGCCCATACAAAGGCCCCTCTCTACTCCCTTGCTGCTGACTCCAGCAATATCTGTCCAGCTGCGTGTGGGTGTGTGGTGCTGACAAAAGCGGCTTTCCCGGAGACACTTCTGCGAAGGTTGTGGCACCCTACCATTGACCCCACGCCGCAACTATCTTCTGTGGGTCTGGCCCTTAATCTTGCTAAAGCCAGTGGTAAGAGCCACAGCCATGGCATTTTCATTTCTATCACCAGCTTCAGAAGGTGTTTTTTTAAATCCCCATTCATCTTTTCAACCTGGCCTGAACTTTGGGGATGCCAAGGAGTGTGGAGGTTCCATTGTATCCCTAAAGCAGTCATTACTCCTTTAAGAATTTTTCCGGTAAAATGAGTTCCCCTGTCTCAATCTATTGCTTCCACCATCCTATATCTTGGAATTATTTGTTCCAAAAATACTTTAATAACTGACTCTGTAGTTGCTGAAACGGCTGGGAACACTTCTGGCCATTCTGTTAACTGACATACTATTACCAAAAGATACTTAAATCTCCCCACCCGGGGCATTTCAGTGAAATCCACCTGGCACTTCTGGAAGGGACATACAGCCCAAGGCCTCCCTCCCCTGGCAAGTTTCTTTGTAACTTTGTTATTAGTCTTAGCACAAATCAAACAACCTTCAATAGCTTGCTTTACCAGAGTAAAAAGACCCACAGCAGCATACATTTGTTGCATAACATACTGCTACCCCTTGGGAGCCCCAATGACTCCCTTTGTGGAGTTGTTTTAACAACTGTGAGGCCAGAACTTTTGGTATCCACTGCCTACCATCCCTTGTAAACCAATTACCCCCTCTTTCCTCTGCCCCACTCTTTTTAACTATCTCAAGTTCTTCTGGTGGAAAAGACAGCTTCTCTGGCAAGGGGGCAGTTACTGGGAGCAAGGGAAGTAACTTAGAGATTTCTGGCAACAATGCAGCTTTCCGAGCTTCTCCATCAGCCAGTCTGTTTCCTATTGCCTCTTCCAGGCACCCTGCCTGGTGTCCCTTGATGTGTGTTATTGCTACCTTTTTTGGTAAATTCACCACCTCTAATAGGCAGGAGATTAAGTTCTCATGAGCCAACGTCTTTCCTCTGCAGGTTAATGAACCTCTTTCTTCCCACAGTTTCTCAAATGCATGTATCACCCCATATGCATATTTAGAATCCGTAAAAACATTTACTATCTTGTCTCGGTGTAATTCACAGGCTCTCACAAGAGCATACAGCTTTCCTTCTATCACACTTGAAGATAATAAACACATTTTCTCCCTCAGGCCATGGAATGTCTTGGAAATCATTCCTTGTCCTAGTCTGCAGATCTACTACTTGAATACAGTCATGGGATTCATTTTGGCTTCCCTCTTCAGGGCCATTCAAACAGGAAGCTGGGTTAAACCCTTCCCCACTTTTAAATTTTAAATCCTCCTGTTCCAATAAACAAGACTCATATTGCAATAACGGAGAGCTGGTCATCCACTTAAAGGCTCTCTCAGTTAACAAAGCTTTAATCTGGTGTGAAACTTTAACAGTCAGGTAACTCCCCCCCTTGTCAGCTTTCAGGCCTCAGCCAACATCAGAGCTGTGGCTGCCCAGTTCTGCAGACAATGGGGCCAGCCTCTGGCCACTGGGTCTAACATTTTAGAAAAATAGGCAACAGGTCTCTGTGTTCCCCCATGCTCTTGCACCAAAATTTCTTTAGCATGACCCTGTTTAACATCCACATATAATTCAAATTCCTTTTCTGTGTCTGGAAGAGCTAGGACTGGGGCATTAACCAATTTGTCTTTGAATTTTTTTAAGCTTTGCTCTCCTTCTGGTGTCCATACCACAACATTAGGACTGTCTTGTGTTAAAAAGCTATATAAAGGTCTGGCCACAACAGAAAGGTCTTCTATCCATACTTGGCAGTATCCAACCAACCCTAAAAACTGCGGTAACTCCCTTTTTGTTTGGGGTAATGGTACTTGTAGAATTCCTTGTATTCTTTCTGGATCAATACACTGTAACCCTCCAGTTAAAATATGTCCCAAATTGTGGCAGCGGCCTCAGGGGAGAGAAAGAGTTACATTGTCCCACCCCAAACCCCTTGTGAAGGGCTGCCCAGGTGTTCTGATTGGGTTTGAGTCTCTAGGGGTTTCTCCCTTGGTGTGCTTCTACTGGTCCCTGACCCTGAACTCCACCCTCAAAGGTGGAAAGCCTAAAGAGTTCTGTCCCTCAAAAACCCCTGCTGTGCCTCTGTTCGGAGCTCTCTGTTCTCTGAGTGTGTTCCCATGCTGAATAAATGGTTTCATGAATGGGAGCCTGGCTCGGTTGGTGTTTCATGCTGGTCCCCAGAATCCTGCTGCTTCCCTGGATGAGATCCTGAGGTTGCTGACTGCAACAAATGGTGAGAGAATGCGTGGCATCCAGCGAAGCACCAGAACAGCAGGACCTGGCTCCATGGACATCTCGGAAGTCCCTGGCTGATGGCTTGAGAGCTGGCGAGACCCCTGCCTAAGAAAGGAGGCCTGGAGAGTACCTGGCAGGGAGACTGGGTTGAGAGGGCCTCGGGCATGGGGAAGAAAAGGGCTTATGGAGGTGTGGGAGCCGAGACCAGACGCTGGGACACCTTACATCACCCAACGAGACGTATTATGGATGATATTAACATTATGGACGATTATGGATGATATCAATTATGGACGGTATGGCTCTTCTGGTGGACTGTTTTTTGTCTTCTGTGAAATTCCCTTTTTTATTTTTTTTTTTTTTTTTGTGTGTGTGTGTTTATCTCCTTGTACCCTCCCCTTTCCTCTGTTCCTAAGGGCAGGACAGAGGGTGAAAAAAACCAAGATGGCTCGGGGTTGCTGCCGTCTCCCCGTCACCCCAATGTCTCTCTGCCATCCTGTTATAAATGCAAAGGCAAATTCGTGATATGAATTAAAAAAAGAGAAATTTATTAATAAACAACAAAGAGAGAAACAACGATAAAAACCCACAATAAAAAGATCAGCGCAGCGCTGGGTGGACAGGGTCTACACCAGAGGTATAGGTTTCCCAAATCCACGCTTGAGGGTTCCCAAGCCTCGGTTTTTATAGGGATTTTATGTCCTTAGGCAAAAATTCCAAGCAGGTTCCATTCACCAAGTGTCCTTGATTGTCCAGTGAATGGATTTCCTGGCATGGAATAATGAAGTTAACTAGTGTCCGGACAGAATCTCCTCATATGTAAAGGAGATTCTGTATGTATTTCAACTTGTGTTATCATGGCAGAGCGGTGGAATCCGGGCCGGTGCCGATGGGTATCTCGGCAGTGCTTTCCCCTTTGTCCTTCTTGATTGCTTTTCCAACACCAGTTTGACAGGTGGGATGTTCAGGTTTGGCAATGCCTATCTTTTGGAGCTTGTCTTTCTTTGTCGACCAGATTGTTCCCCACGGAAATCTGTAGGGCGTTGCTCAGGTCCGGAGGCAGATAATTTCCCCGAGCCAGCTCCATTGTTGTTCTGATGATCCTTGTCCTGTCTATTTGTCCGAGTTGATGGGCCTGCCTGAGTTCGTTATCTGGGTGTTGGTAGCAATCTGCAGTTTTCCGGAGGGGATCCCGACCAGACCCGGGGAGAGGTTTTTACATTTCATATTTTTTTATATCATTGCAAACACATTTGTCTTATTTATAACTTTCGAATTTTTAATACATACAATAATTTATTACAGTCCCCCACCTGATAATTTATCACATTAAAAATTCGTTATTTTTAAAACTAATTATTCTTTGAAAGAGGAATATTTGCATTCCTCTTACCTTTTTTCCCCTTTTTCTTCATCTGCCACTGAACCATCAATCTCTGGCGACAACATGTGTTTGCTTTCAAATTCCTCTAAGGCTTTTAATGCATTTTCACTTTCTTTCTCTTCCTCTAATATCATTATTTTAGAGAGAAGGGCTGTTTTATCTTGTGCCTTTTCTGGGTCTATTGGGAGGGTGGCAATTTGCATTCCTTGGACCACAGAGTGTATTAATCTGATCAGACAAGGAATTAGACAGGGTAGGAAGATGACCCCGGCAACTGAACATCCTATAAAGAACACTAGCTTTTTCCACCAAGCCCCCTGTCCAAAAATTTGGTCCCACCAGGAGGCTTGGAGGATGGAATTCCATTTCTGGACTGGCACATGTGCCACCTTTTTTATTTCTGCAGCTAGTCCCTTCATAGTTTCCCCGTAGTCATCTATTTCCATGCAACACTCAGATTCGTTATATCTTCCGCACACTCCTCCCTCCTCGGTTAGCAAATAGTCGAGAGCTAATCTATTTTGGTAAACGAAAGCTCTCATTTGTGAGTGCTGCTTTGCTAGGAGTTCCAGGGCTTCTGAAGTGTGGTTCGAGACTACCTCTACTATCGCCTGCAGCCTGATGAGTCGATTAAGGAGGTAAATGGGGGTTCTATAACCCCAACTGCCATCATTTGCCCAAGTGGCTGGGCCATAATATTGTATGATCCTTTCGGCAGGCCACTCCTCCTCTTTCCACTTTTGGCTGCCTCCTGCCATCGGTAGTTCTCTTTTTAAGTCCCTCTTCTGTCGAGCTAAAGTTTCAAAGAGGGGAGCACCTAAAGACTTACTTTCATCTTTAGGTAATGTAAAGAAAAACGGCCGAATTATTCCGAGTGTGCATGACCCTTTCCATTTCCGTGGTAATTCACTGTATGCTTTCTTTCCACATATCCAGTAAATTCCATCGGGTGCTTCCCAACCTTTATTAGTTTTTGCCGGATCCTCCCAATAGTCCCTCAGGCCTATGAATGTATGGAAGGGATTGGCCCCCAGATTTTTGTTCCAACAAAGTCCAATGATTTCTACCCATTTGCAGTTATTTTCCCGAGAGGGACTCCAATACCTCTCGGGTGGTTCCGGTTGCCAGATTTTTGTTTTCTTATCTGAATTTACCGTGAGGGTATTTACACACGGGGTGTACCCTACTAGGTCAGTAAATTCCTTTCCCTCCCGGCTGATGCAAAATGTTCCAATTATTCTTTTGTCAATTACCCATCCCTCTGGCCTTCGGGTTGTTTTTGATAATTTTAGTCCTGTCCATTTTAGTAATTGTTCTGGGGTCAATCCCTCTCCCTTCCATGGCCATCTTTCAGCTGACTTCAAGCCACCGCATATCCAACAGTTGGATAAGCCTAATTCAGTGGCTATCTCCTGCATCAAATCTATAAATAGATTTTGATTTGGGCTAGGTAATTTCCAATTGTCGTATTGTTTTTCCAATTGTTCATATTGCTCGCTGAGAGAGTTTAATCTCTCTTGCTCCAATCTTTTTCTCTTATTTTCCATTTCCTGTCGTTTTATTTCTAGGGTTAGCTGTTTTATTTTATTTTCTGGGTCTAACCCTTCCTCATCCTTTGAAAAACAGAATACTGGGTCAAATCGAAGACACACTCTTTCATCATCTGATTTCAATAGATCCAAAACTATTGGCTCATTATTGAATGTCATTTTCGTTTCGTGTTTCAAATTTTTCCCTTCCCAATACATTTTTCCACCCATCATACAAGGTTTTAAGTTTGCTTTATTGTAGCATACAGGGTTGACTCGGTGGTACGCCAAAAATGTCGACTGCTTCCTTCCTCCAATCCAGACAGTTTTATTACATTGTCCACAGACCGAGATTGGGGGAATTCCCCTTATTTCTCTTTTATTCCGGAAGTGGGTTACTGGAACCCCTAGTTCTTCCGAGGTCCGAATGGGTTTTTCCGTAACACTTGCCCCTGGGTTCGAGCACCAAATTTTCTCTTTTAATTTGCACAATTCGAATTGAGTATCGTTTAACCAACATACCCCTGTGTGCAATTCTGGAGGACATACGGTCAGTTTCTCGGTTCCTGTGGCAGTCCGACACTGCTTACACTTCCCCAGGGGACCCTCCCCTGGAGGCGCCTCGGGCTTCATTCCCTCGGCCAAGCACATGGCTAGGTTCAGGAGCATCAGGATTCCCCACAATCGCATCCCTCTGCCATTCCCTTCGCCCGTATAAGAGTATACGGCGGGGGTAACCATCTTCTCGGCAGCAAGGACTGTCTTCAGGGGCCCTTGAAGTCCTGATGGCAAACCTTCGCTTAAAGGTTGCCCACCGAGATGCCTTGACCGTGTCGAACCTGCACGGTACTTTTACGGTTCTACGACACTCGATTTCCAGGGGTTCCGCTTTACAATCAAGTTGACCCCTCAATCCTTTTCGATAAAACCGGAACCACTCCGGAGAGTTGAGTTCCAACAGGCCCGCCCAGGTTGCAAGTATCAGGAATCGATTGGTCTGATCTAACTCCTTCTCGTAGCACCTAGTGCACAATCCCCTTGGTCTATCCCCCCTCAAATAATGAGTCACCCAAGTCTGCTTAAAATAAGCACACTTAAAATGCACAAACGGAAAACAGTAACAATCACGAATATTGCAACTTATCCTTTTATCACTGTTCATTTGTGTTGTCTCCGGAGTTTGATTTTCAATTCTCCCGGCGGGGTGGTAACTTTCCACTCAGTGGCGTTGCAGTCTGGAACTTTCTTTGCCTGAGAAAAGTGTGTCCAACCTTTCTCGGCCGTTCGCATCGCAGTATCTGTTGTTAAAAGGACGAGGAATGGGCCTTCCCAGTGTGGGCTGAGGGGAAGTTCTCTCCACACTTTGATCAATACTTTGTCGCCTGGTTGAATTTTGTGGATTGGAAATCCCAATGTCGTGCTTTGGGGAATCAATCCTCTTCTCCTGAGCTCCTGTAAATTTTTATTTACAGAGATGAGATACGGTTGTAATTGCACATCCTCTATTTGAGGATGTGACACCGGCATTCCATGCTTATATGGCATTCCATATAGCATTTCAAAGGGGGACAAGCCTGTTTCCGAATGAGGCATGGTCCTAATGTTTAACAGTGCTAAAGGAAGACATCAGACCCAAGTCATTCTTGTCTCAATTATTAATTTGGACAATTGTGATTTTAATGTTTGATTCATCCTTTCTACCTGCCCCGAACTCTGAGGATGCCAAGGAGTGTGATATTGCCATCTGATTCCTAATGCCTCTGATAATTGTTTAATGATTTTTGAGGTGAAGTGAGTGCCTTGGTCCGAATCGATATGGTCTACTATCCCATATCTCGGAATTATTTCTTCTAGTAGAATTTTAGACACAGTTTGGGCTGTAGCCTTCGCTCTAGGAAATGCCTCTACCCAATGTGTCAGTTTATCTACTATCACCAGTAAATATTTATTTCTACCAATTTTGGGTAATTCAGTGAAATCTACTTGGATTCTTTCAAATGGCCGGTATGAAAGTGGCCGACCTCCCCAATTTGTTTGTTTCGACTTGGATCGATTAACTTTTTGGCAATATCACACACCCCTGCACCTCTTGTTTGGCAAGTTCAAAGATTCCTTTACATCCGAAAAATTTTAAAAATTGTTCAGCCAATGCTCTGGTTCCCCAATGAGTTTGCTAATGCAGTCTCCGGGGTATTCCCTTTACTATACTTTTTGGAACTAGTTCCCTCCCGTCCGGTAACCACCATTTATTTTCTTTGGAATATCCACCTACCTTTCTGAAATCTTCCAGCTCCTTCTCCGAAGGGAGCACGGACACTTCTGGTGGTTCCTTGGGGCCAATCTCGGGAATACTTACCGTTAACAAAGCCGCTCGTTTCGCCTCTTTGTCTCCTAAATTGTTCCCCCTTGTGTGAAACTGCCACCCAGTTTGGTGTCCTTTTACATGGACAACCGATATCTCTTGTGACTCTCTGACTGCTTCTAAAATTTGTCTAATGATTTCTCCATGTATTAATCCTTTTCCTTTTGTATTGATCAAACCTCTTTCATCCCATATTTTTCCAAAAGTGTGCACCACCCCAAATGCATACTTTGAATCCGTGAAAATGGTCCCCCTTTTTCCCTTTAAACCCTTGAGGGCTCTTAGGAGAGCAAATAGCTCACAGGCCTGAGCGGACCAGCTTGCCTGCAGGGGACCTGACTATAATCTGTCCTGTCATGCCATTTATGATGGCATAACCTGATTTTCTCTTTCCTTCTACCATTTTTGACGAACCGTCAATGAACCATTTTTCCCCTCCTTCTAACTCTTGATCTTCCAAGTCCGGTCTTACCTTGGTTTGTAATTCTACTGCTTCAATGCAATTATGAAATAGCTTGCCTGTTGGCTCCCCAAACAAAAACTGGGTTCTGGGCAGTAGTCGTTCTTAACTCGAGACCTGGTGAACTGATTAACATGGCCTCATATTTCAGAAGCCTCGAATCAGTTAGCCATTTCTCGGCCTTTTGCTGTAAGATATTTCTTACATCGTGTGGGGTGTAGACGGTTAAAGGGGCTCCAAAAGTTATCTTTTTTGCTTCCCCAACCAACAGAGCTACTGCAACAATTGCTTGTAAGCAAGTAGGCCAACCTCGACTGACTGGATCTAGGATTTTTGATAAAAATCCTATGGGCTTTTTCTTTTCAGCCCATTCCTGGGTCAGAACTCCCTGGGCTGTTTGTCCACTTACATCGACAAACAGTTGAAATTCCTTGTTAGTGTCTGGCAAGGTTAGAACTGGGGCAGTTATGAGCGCATTTTTCAGTTCTTGGAACTTACTTTCATCCTGAGTTGTCCATTTTAATCTGTCAGTATTTAATCTTTCGTATAAAAATTTTACTTTTTCACTAAATCCTTCAATCCATTGCCTGCAATATCCCAGAAGCCCTAAAAATTGTCTGATTTGTCTCTTTGTTTTTGGGGCAGGAAGTATGAGAATTCCTGCCACCCTGTCAGGGTCCAATTTCTTTTTTCCCTGAGATATCCAATGTCCGAGATATTTTACTTCGGGCTCTGTGAACTGCAGCTTAGACTTCGATACTTTCAAACCTTTCTGTCCCAAAAAATTCAACAAGGAAATCGTACTCTTTTTAACCTGTTCTTCCGTTGTCCCGGCAATTAACAAATCGTCTACATATTGTAGTAACTTTGTCCCTTCCTCTGGAATGAATTGAGTGAGTAATTGTTCCAATGCCTGTCCAAATAAGTTCGGTGATTCCACGAATCCCTGGGGGAGGACGGTCCACCTTAACTGCTGATTTCTGTTAGTGTCCGGATCCTCCCACTGAAAAGCAAAGAAATTTCTACTCCCTTCATCCAAAGGACAAGTCCAGAATGCATCTTTTAAATCAATTACACTATACCATACATCCTCAGGTGAGAGTCTGTTAAGTAAAGTGTAAGGGTTTGCAACGACCGGGAATCTGGTTCGGGTCCTAGCATTTACTGCTCTTAGATCTTGAACCAGTCGGAAACTCCCATCTGCTTTCTTTACCGCAAGGATGGGGGTGTTATGTTGGGACATGCAAGGTTCGAGGGTACCTCCTCTGAGAAGGTCATCGATTACTAATTTCAGACCCCTCCTCCCTTCTATTGGGATGGGATATTGTCTGATCCTAATTGGATCTTCCGGGTTTTCTATTTCAATTTTGATGGGGGTAATATTTAATTTCCCCACTTCTCCCTTTGAATGCCACACTCGTGGATCAATCTCTTTTTCATCTTTTGGAGTCAAATGGAATATCTTTATTACCAATTCAGAATTTTTCACGACAATGTTTATGCCTAATGCAACAATCATGTCTCTCCCTAATAAATTATAATCCGCTTCTTCCACTAACAACAAGTTCCCTAAACATACTTTATTTTGAGATTCGATTTCCACATCTTTTATTACAGAGACCTTGAAAGGGTCTCCCTTAGCACCAATCACAACCACCTTTTCTTTGCTTGCCACACATCCCATAGGTAATTTCTGTAGGGTGCTTCTTTCAGCTCCCGTGTCAACCAGGAATTCTATTTCCTGGCGATGGGGACCCACTTCTAGTTTTATCAAGGGCTCTTTAGCTGTTAATTTCCCCATCTGAAAGAGCCCAAGACTTCCCTAATCTTCCTGAAATACTTTTTCATCCTTTAATTTTTGTCGACAGTCCCGTTGGATGTGTCCCACCTTTTTACAGTAAAAACACTCCGTCAGATTCTTTCGGGGAGCGGGACTGTCCTTTTGGGACCCCTGTTGCTTTTTTGGTATTGTTTTACCTTGCTTTTGTTCTTGTTTTTGTACTTCTTTTACTGCGGCCACTAGTATTTTGGCCTGAAGCTTTTGTTTCTCATCTTCTCTTCGCATATATACTTTTTGAGCTTCTCTTAGAAGCTCTTGTAAACTTTTCTCTTGCCACCCATCAATCTTTTCTAGTTTCTTTCTGATATCCTCCCATGATTTTGCCATGAATTGGGTTTTGAGCAAAACTTCTCCCACTGGAGAGCTAGGATCAGTCCCAGAATATATCTGCAGACTTCGCCTTAATCTCTCTAACCACTCAGTGGATGATTCCTCTTTACCTTGGCATTCCCCAAATACTTTGCTAATATTCTGTCCTCGGGGAACTGCTTCCCTTATTCCTTGTACAATCATATTCCTTAGATCAACCATGCTTCTCCTACCTTCTTCCGTCTGGGCGTTCCAGCTCGGGTTTACGCCAGGCCATTTTTGGCTGCCTGGCGTTCCCTGTGGGTTACGCCGTTCCCAATCCCTGATACCTGCTTGCTTAATCATCTCTCTCTCTTCCTGACTGAACAGCGATCTCAGGATAGCCATGAGATCCTCATACGTATAAATACTACTTCCCAAAAATTCATCCAATCTCTCAGCCACCCCAAACGGGTCATCCAACAATCGTCCCATCTCCTTCTTAAACGCCCGCACATCCCCTGAGTTAAGGGGTACATTCACGAACCCAATAACTCCTGGGGCAGTTGGCACCTCTCTGAGGGGAAACATTCGATGCCCAGTCTCGTTTTCTCCCCATTCCTCATTCATCAATCTCGCCTTATAGCGAGTTCGACTCGAGGGAGGGGAACTGGGATTCTTGGAAACCTGTTCTTTTATTGTTTGCGGATATTCCGCTGTAACTAAATTACCAAATGAGACCCCCTCTGTTACGTTCAAGGGTCCCGGTAGTGATGGCCAGACTGGCAATGGGGGATGGGGTGTTCCCCAGCCTTGCATCGACCCGGCCCCTGAGGAGGCTGTGGCAGCCAGGGTTTCGGCAGGCGGGGACACAGGAAGGGCTGCCGGAACTACTGCCGGCGCCGATTCCCTTGTTTGTGATGTATGTGCTTCGGCTGGTTGCCCTGGGGAACCTGCGGGAGCTGACAGCACCACCTGATCTGCTGCAGGAGGTCCTGTCGGCCCGTGGTATGGTGGGGGTAAGTGATCCAGGGGTTCCCAGCTTTCTGTTTTTGTCTCATTTTTCTGTTTCACCGGGAACAACCCGACTCTGGTAGTTAACCAGAGCCTGGCGTATTCTTTCTCCTCGGAGTCCGAGGAAACTTTACACTCCACGTGGGAGATTAATTCGCTACGCGTCCACCTTTCAAACGTCCCTAGTACTGGCCAAATGAGGTGATTTCTCAGTTCCTGCCCTCCCCAAACGTTGGCACAGTAATAGATCATTTTCGCTTTTGATTTCTTTTTCCTTTCGGGACAATTTTCCCAATTCCTCAACATCCATCCCAAGGGGCTTTCCAGTGGGATGTCTAACAATCCCTTCGTTTTCTCAGAAGGGTCTTTCTCGTTAATTTTCTTTTGCACTTTACTCTTTCTCTGCCCCATAGTGAAGAGAGAATCTTACCTGTTTTCTGCGTTGCGTTCGTCCGACTATATTTGGAAAGTCAAAGTCTGCTAATACTCACCTTCGTGGTTAGCTGCACCGGGGTTTTTCTTAGCGCTTTGATCTTTTCCCTTTGAACCCTTCCTAGGTTCTTTTTGGTTGAAAGGGTTTACTAATTCCCGAGCTCGAGGGGACGTCCTCTTCCCCTTTCAACCCCTTTGCAATCGGTCCTCCGGGACTCCCTTTAGTCCCAGGCTTGACAAACGTGGAAAGAGAGTCTCACACGGAATCGCTTCCTTCGTGGCCGGCCAATTCCCTCGCGGGAGGATGGAAACGCGGCCTTGAAGTCCGCACTCGCCCCGTGATCAGATCACGTCTCACACACACTTGCCCAATCGCCCGCTCAACCTCACAATACTTACAGCAATTTTCTTGCGAGGATGTCTTCGTGCACTTCAGACTTTTTACATGCTACCAAGCTGCGGCTTTTCTCGAAGGCTCTGCGCCTTCCCGAGCTCTCTGGATCCGTTTCTCTTTTATTGTGGGTTTTACCTTTTCGCCTAAATTTGGTTTGGATGTCGGAGTGAACTGCGGAGGTTCTCGGCTTCCCAGGCCGCCAAAATCAGCGGGGGTACCCCCCTGGACAGCGAGATTCTCCCACAGTTTTTCGACATCCGAGTCATGGCACCAATCTGTTATAAATGCAAAGGCAAATTCGTGATATGAATTAAAAAAAGAGAAATTTATTAATAAACAACAAAGAGAGAAACAACGATAAAAACCCACAATAAAAAGATCAGCGCAGCGCTGGGTGGACAGGGTCTACACCAGAGGTATAGGTTTCCCAAATCCACGCTTGAGGGTTCCCAAGCCTCGGTTTTTATAGGGATTTTATGTCCTTAGGCAAAAATTCCAAGCAGGTTCCATTCACCAAGTGTCCTTGATTGTCCAGTGAATGGATTTCCTGGCATGGAATAATGAAGTTAACTAGTGTCCGGATAGAATCTCCTCATATGTAAAGGAGATTCTGTATGTATTTCAACTTGTGTTATCATGGCAGAGCGGTGGAATCCGGGCCGGTGCCGATGGGTGTCTCGGTAGTGCTTTCCCCTTTGTCCTTCTTGATTGCTTTTCCAACACCAGTTTGACAGGTGGGATGTTCAGGTTTGGCAATGCCTATCTTTTGGAGCTTGTCTTTCTTTGTCGACCAGATTGTTCCCCACGGAAATCTGTAGGGCGTTGCTCAGGTCCGGAGGCAGATAATTTCCCCGAGCCAGCTCCATTGTTGTTCTGATGATCCTTGTCCTGTCTATTTGTCCGAGTTGATGGGCCTGCCTGAGTTCGTTATCTGGGTGTTGGTAGCAATCTGCAGTTTTCCGGAGGGGATCCCGACCAGACCCGGGGAGAGGTTTTTACATTTCATATTTTTTTATATCATTGCAAACACATTTGTCTTATTTATAACTTTCGAATTTTTAATACATACAATAATTTATTACAATCCCATCCCCTGTTTTCCTGAAGGCAGGCAAGGGACAGAGAACATCCAGAGTGATGCGGGTCTGCTGCCATCTGCCCGCCGTTCTGTGTCCTCCTTCACCCCCTGTCTTTCCATATTCCCATTCCCTGTCTGGGAAAGTCTGTCCCGGACCGCTCCCCCCCCATCCCAAGATAGCGCCGGCCACGCGGTCTGGGATCCCTTGTTTCCCGCCTTGCTTCTTCTTTTCCGGTCCCAAACCTTCCCTTCCCCCAGTAACTCCTGCTTTGCTCTCACCCCTTTGTTCGGCTGCTCCACCCCTGGGGGCTGTGCCTTTCCATCATGGGCAACACCTCCTCCAGGGAAATCGAAACTGTAATGTGATCTCCCAAAGCCAGTGTTTCACTGAGATCATCTAAAGAAGCGACGCCCACATGGGAGCTGGAGCCGAAGCTACACAGATCGAAGAACTCTGCTCCTTGTGAGAGGAGATCAAAGAGCTGCACCCTTCCAAAAAGAAAATTGGTGCAGAACTAGAAGAGACTGAACTAAAAAACCATTATGTTTGTATTAAGTACCATCACTCTTTAATTTGCCCAGTGTGGTCTGAGATTTAAGTGTTTGTTTTCAATTTTGTTTTTTCCGTTTGCTTAATGTGTTTTGTTATTGAGTTTTTGGTGTCCCACAAAGCAAAGCGGGTGGTCTGTGGAGGAGGTGAGATTTTAAGGTGTATGTTTGGAAACATTTTAAGCTCCTAATTAAAATTTGGAAAAAAAAAAATAATAAAAAAGGAGCAGATGTAGCAGAGGCCTCAGGGGAGAGAAAGAGTTACATTGTCCCACCCCAAACCCCTTGTGAAGGGCTGCCCAAGTGTTCTGATTGGGTTTGAGTCCCTGGGGGGTTCTCCCTTGGTGTGCTTCTACTGGTCCCTGACCCTGAACTCCACCCTCAAAGGTGGAAAGCCTAAAGAGTTCTGTCCCTCAAAAACCCCTGCTGTGCCTCTGTTGGGTGCTCTCTGTTCTGGACCCGACTTTGTTCCCATGCTGAATAAATGGTTTCATGAATGGGAGCCTGGCTCGGTTGGTGTTTCATGCTGGTCCCCAGAATCCTGCTGCTTCCCGGGATGAGATCCTGAGGTAGCTGACTGCAACAACAAATATTTGCCTTTTTTCTCTACCAACTGTGCCTTCTTTTCGGACACTCTAATTACTTTTTTAGCAAGAAAATTAAGCAGTTTTACCGTAGCTCATTCAACCATCTCCTCCTGTTCCCCTGATAACAGCAAATCATCCACATATTGCAACAACTTAACCCCTGAGGGTGGAGTAAACTCTCTTAGTATTTTTTGCAAAGCTTGTCCAAACAAAACAGGTGACTCTGTATAACCCTGCGGGAGGACTGTCTAAGTCAATTGCTGCTTTACCATTTTACCTCTTTCCTCTTGTTCCCACTCAAAGGCAAAATACTGTTTACTATCTTCTGTAATCAGACACCCCCAGAAAGCATCCTTTAAATCCAGTACTGAATAATACTGGTGTGAAGAAAGGACCTGGTTCAGGATTGTACAGGGATCCGGGACTGTGGGATGCCTTGATTTGACAATTTTATTTATTATTCTTAAATCTTGCACCATTCTGTAGGTTCCATCTGGTTTCTTAACTGGCAGGATAGGGGTGTTATAAGGAGACATGCACGGTTCCAACAGACCTGCCTTTAGCAGGGACTCAATGATAGGCTGTAACCCCTTCCTTCCCTCCCTTGAAATAGGGTATTGTTTTTCAGACACCACTTGTTCTGGTTGCTTCAAAGTAATTTGGAGAGGCTCTATGTCTAGCTCTCCATATTTCCCTGGGGCTGCCCATGCTTCCGGATCTATTTCAGCATAAGATCTCTCAGACATTTTACACAAAGAGATTACAGTGTTGGACTCGGTGTCATTTTTAATAATACTAATTTGTACTCCCATTTTTGCCATTAAATCTCTTCCCAGTAAATTACAATCACAATTAGGAACAAACAGGAACTCATGCATTTCAAACTTGTCCCCCACATCTATTAATAGCAGTTGAATAAAATGCACTCGCTCATCTTTTCCACTTACTCCTTGAATAACCAATGATCTTTTTGACAGTTTCCCCCCTTTAGGTATAAAATTCAAGGTGGATCGAGAGGCACCTGTGTCTACTAGAAAACATACCTCCTCTCTATCTGGACCCTCCTTAAAAGTTATCAAGGGCTCGTGAGTGGTGGATCCCTGGTATAATGGAAGCTCCTGACATCCCTAACAATCCATTTCCATTATCCTCTGGACTTCTTCCTCTTGTGGGTCTGGCTGTTTTTGTGGGCATTCCCTTTTCCAATGCCCTTCTGCCCTGCAGATAGCACATGGCTTCCTTCCCAGCTGCTGTTTGGGTAGGCTCTCCCCTGTTGAGGAGGGAATGCCCTGACCACCTCTTTGTGGCCCACCCCATCCCCTCTGCCCCGCAGGACTCCTTGGACCTTGTGGTTAATTTTTTTGGGGTTGTAAAAACTCTGCCATCATCTTTGCCGTAGCTTTTACTTTTTCTTCATCCTTTTTTATATTTGCTGTGTTTTTCTCACCAATTCCTCTAGAGGCTTATTCTGCCACTCTTGATCTTTTTGTACTCCTTTCCTTATAACAGGCCAAGCCTTAGTAACAAATTGTAATATGTCAAAGGCTTTCCCTTCAGGGTCCATTCCCCCATGCTTACGCAAGGCATCCTTAATCCGCTCTAGCCAATGAGAGGGGCTTTCATGTTTCTCTTGTTCTAATGACATAGCCTTAGCTATGTTGTTATTTCTGGGAGCCGCTGATTTGATTTCCCTAATCAAATAAGCATGGTAATCGCAGAGGCGCGTCAGACTGGCCTGGTTATTTGGGTCCCACTGGGGGTCCACCTGGGAGATGGCATCATCCACTGTAGGTACATTAGGTCCAGCCCCCTTCACTGCTTGTGGATGTTCATCTTCCCACAACTGCCGAGCATTTGCAAAATCATTTGTTTCTCTGATGGCCCAAACAAAATCCCCAAAAGGAAAATCCAATCCTTCTACATATAATCCACATTTCCCAAATATTCCTTTATCTTTTCCCCCACCCCATGGGATCATCCAAATATGGGGATAATTCTTTCTTCAATCCTCTTATATCTTGGGTAGTAAGTGGTACAATTACAAACCCAAATCCTCCCCCTTGACCTCCCAAAGGAACTTGGCTTGAGTGGCATTTCATGTACCCTGTCTCTTGGGTCCAGGGGGCTTCTGATGCTCTAAACTGAGTTCCCCTTCTAGTTCTAGGGGGTGATATGATATGCTGCTCCCCTCCCTCTACACCATTGTTATTCTCAGGTGGAGCTGTAGGAACAGTATTTCCTGATCCCTTTGCTCTGGAAGGTGAGGATACAGGGACCTGCAGCTGGCCTTGGGTCAGCTGGAAACACTGGAGGACAAGACAGGGAAGGTGCTGAAAAACATCCCAATTTTCACCGCTTTCCTCTTTCCCCCCTTTTTCCTCTTCTCCTTTTTTTCTTAACACATAGATTTCTCCTGTCGCTTGTTTAAACCATATCAATCCACATTCCCTTTCAATCCATCCTTCCCAATTCTCCTCTAGATACCTCCACAGAATTTGACACAAATGAATTCTATCTGTTCCATAAGGTGGCCATATAAGTCCTTTTGGCAACTTATACTCTGGCCATACATAATAACAATATTTTACCATCATCTCCATAGTTACTTCTGGGTGAATGCAAAATCTGTCCCAAGACCTCAGCATTCTCCCCAAGGGCCTCCCCGGGGGTATTATGGGATTGTCATCCTTTTTGCCGGAACCCCTTCCCAGCCATACCCTTGCAATCCTCCATGGGTGCCCTGCCAGGCTTGCTCCCTGAAGATCCCATTTTACTCACCGGTGAGATTTTCAGTGGTCTTTCCCTGTGGACTCTTCACAGACCCCCCTGGTCCGCCACTCGTCTGTCTCCTGGACAGTCTCGGGAACCCAATTGATCGCCCGGTGCCGGCCGCCACCAAGGCGGGAGCTGATCACTGAAACTGGGTGAGGCGCGCCTTCAGCTCTGCTCACTGCCTGCCACCCCAGACGGTGGAAATATCCTGGACAGAGCCCCCAAAAATTGTCAGGAAAGTTAATCCACAAACATCAGACGTTTATGTCCAAAACGGAGACAGAGGAGTCCTTTTACTGTATTCAAATAAAGGGAGAGGCATTCCCCTGGAGTCTCTCTATTTTGGAGGGTGCAGTCTCCTTTTTATTCTAATTCCTGGCCACTTATCCCTTCTCTCTTTCCCCATAGGCTGAGGTACTTGAGAGTACAGACTTCCTGGAACGCCTGATACCTGGGATACCCTCCCCCCTCCCTGCCCCCACCCCGCATAATCCCTTCTTAATTTTGAACTCTTGTGGAATTCATGGTGCTCTTTCAGTGCCTCTTCCATCTTTCAATGGAATCTTTCAATGGAATCCTATTGTTTCTGTTGTCTCTCAGTGATAGTTGCATCTTATCAGCAGACCCACTGCTTGTTTGTAAAGACAAACCCGTCATCCCTCTCAACCCAAGCCTCTGAGACTGTCTCCTACAACATCCTTAAATACAAACTGTCAAAATGCCCAGGGAGGAAGACGGAAAAATGGATGGGTGGTTGGTGATTGTCATCAGTGGCACAAAGTAGAACTGGAGGCAAGTCATTAGTGCTCTGACCCCCAGGGGCTGATACTGGGGCAGATACTCTCTCATGTCTTCATTATTGGCCAGGTTGGAGCACTTTATCCTCACCAAGTTTGCTGGCAGGAGCAGCTGATATGCCAAATGCTTATGCCACTTAGAGGGACCTTGGAAGGCTAAAGAAATGGCCTGAGGGGAATCTGATGAAGTTCAACAAAAGGAAACGAGAAGTCTTGCCCCTGGGGAGGAATAACACCATGCATCAATAGCTGCTGGAGGCTGACTGCCTGGGAAGCAGCTTTTTTTTTTTTTTCCTTGCCACAGTGGTTTGGGGTCGTGCTGCAAAGCAAAGGCAGGAGGATGGCTGCAGCCAGAGAAAGAAAGGCTTTGCACCACGTCCTGCCGTGCCATTCCCGGCCAGCCCTGGGAGCTGCCGCACTGTGCCCGCAGCTCTGGTTCTGCCCCGCTCATCCCTGCCGAGTCCAGCCCGTGCTGGGCGCGTTGTGGCGCCAGTTGGCGATCGGCGCCATGGTGGAGCTGCCGCTGCTCGCCGGGCTCAATGCCAGAACCTTCCCCACCAAGCTGTGGCGCCTTGTAAACAGCCCCTGCGTCCGCTCCGTGCATTGGGATAGCCAGGCCCAGGAGCTGCTCATCGACCACTTCCTCTTCGAGTGGGAGCTGCTTTGCCAGGGTGGTGACCAGGGGCCAGCCCTGCACACCTTCAGAGCCACTCAGTTCCGCAGCTTCCTGTGCCAGCTCAGCCGCTACAGCTTCCACAAAGTGCCAGCCTGGGCTGGCGCGGCTTTGCTGGGCGATGCTGGGGGCTGGCTGCACTACAGAAACAGCAGATTTCACCGTGACCACCCCGAGCTCCTGCTCTGCATCAAGCACCTGACCAGGGCCAACAGACAGCGGCTGGCGGCGGGGTGGGACGAGCACAGGTGCTTACAGCGGCTCCCCACGGACTGGTCACTGCCCACCTTCCCCACTGGGCAGCTGCCCAGAGCCGGTGAAGTGGGGTGGGATCTATGGGTGCAGGGGGTGGCGTGGGCTTTCGCCGTGGGCGCTGCCCGGCGGCCCAGGAGCAGGCCCCTGCCCATGATGGGGCTGCTCAGCGCTGTTGCCCCGGCCGGCACAGGGGCTGTCCTTGGGCAAGGCAGCTGTGCCGGCAGGGCCCGGGAGCTGTGCCAGGCTGCTGGGGGCTGCGGGACAGTCCCACCATGCCTGCACTCGCCACATGCTGGCCCACTCGGCCTGCTTGTTCTTCCCAACCCTCCTGGGGAGGCTCTGAGATTTTCCCTTCCATGATGGAAGTGTGGGTGCTGCAAAGGGAAAGGTCCCAATACTGACTCAGTGTTCCCTTTGATTACCAGACTTCCCATCTGCTGTCCTTGTCCAGGCGACCTTTTCTGCAAGGGAAGAAGAGACTGAGGTAGGGAGAGGCTTTGAAGATGGGGCGCTGGAATCCTTCTGCTTAGAGTTCTGTGTAAAAATGTGTGGACTTGAACACAGAGAGGGATAATTAAATACATATGTTGCTATTTGTATGGGAATATTTCTATATGTGTGTTGTTATATTTATGGATGTATTCTATGTATATATGTATGCATATATAGACATATATATTTGTGATTACATATATGTGTATATAGGTATCTAAGTATTCATGCATGTTGTTATATCAACATTAAATTCTATTTCCTATGTATACATTTGTGCAAATACCTATTTCTATTGATGCAAATATAGTTATTTGGCTCTTTAAATAGGTATATTGGCATTTACATAGGTATATATATCTATCTTTATATGTATATTGAAACATTTTTATATGTAATTATATTTACATATGTATCCATATGTACAGCTGTATATTTGTATGGATGCATTTGTATGGATATTTAGCTTGGCACAGTGATATTTTTATATTTATAGATAGGTTTGTTTTATACATCTGTTTGTGGAAGCTAGCCTTTGGAGCAGGCTGTAGACCCATGGCCTGCCAGTCCTGCCTGAGAAGCTAGCCTGGGAATTTCATGGGAGGATTCCAAACAATCCTCAAAGACAGAAAACAGCCTGCAGGTGCTGTTTGTCTGTTCTCCTTGTTTTCCTTGCAGGAGAGGGTCAGGGGGTGGTGACCCCACTGACCAATGATGGTAATGTAGTACTTTGCTAACCAATAAGAGTTTCCTTTCTGTATTTTCCACGATCTGGTCTATAAGACAAACCTAGAGCAATAAACTGGGGATTTCTCCTGTTTTGACTTCCTTGAGAGTCCCTGTCGTTCTTCCCATCGTTCCCAATTAGAACGACATCTGGTGACCCCAACGTGATGATGAACCAACCCCCCGAGGTCTGGTAACCTGACATGAAGTGCAGCCGACCCCCGAGGTCAGAAGACAACCAATGTGACGACATCTGCTAATCCCCTGAGGGTAAGCAGCGAGCGGGAAAAAGCCAGCCCTTCCCCCTCGAGGGGAAAGTGGAATTCTCCCGGGCTTTCCTAGAGGAATCTGGTATTTTACCAACGGGATAGTGGAACCTGCCGGTGAGTGGGTTTGGAACGGCTCATCTTGGTGAAGCAGAGCTCGAAGTCCCGGGTCTGAGCCGTTAGCGTTTGCATAATTACATTCGCGGAGCCACCAAGAGAAAAAAATTTCATAATGGAGAACTGTAATTTAGCTGATGAGCAATTTGTCAGCCTTGCATGGCAGGATGCCTTGCTGAGCATGGGACTCTGTATTCCTGAAGAAGATATACGTGCTTTGTTCCACTGCGTGAAAGCACAGGAGTTTACTATGACTGTGAATGATGTGTTTAACCTTGAGATTTGGTGGTCACTGGGAGACCACCTGTGGACTGAGCTAATCGTGGGGAATACCGGTGCGTGCAGCTTGGCAGCAGCTTGGAAAGTGATTTTTAAGGCACTAGAACAGTACCAGCCTAAAAACAGTGAAGCCGAGATGAGAGAGCAGTCCGTGAGTCATAGATCTCCCTCTCCAGAAAAGTTTGAGCGCCCGCCATCCGCGGAGCTCAGCGTGCAAGTTTTACCAGCAAAAAAACAACAAAAGAGCAGAAATCGTGCGGCTCTGCATTCACCGCACCCGCAGGCGCTGCCGTTCCCAGCGCCGCGAGAGCCGCTTCTGACTGCGCCCCCCGCGGAGCCTCCGCCGGCACCAAAAGAGCCGCTGCGGGCGGCCGCAGCCGAGCTTCTTCCTTCTGTGCCGCGAGCGAAAGCGCAGACACCCCCGCTGCGGCCCATCAGTGCAGCAGAGGAGGAGAGAGTCCGTGCTCAAGTTCCCCACGCCCAGCGCGCGGGGCACTGCCGCCGGTGCCGCCACCGCTGGCTCCAGAGCACCGCGGGCCGCCACCGTAAACGCGCTGCCACCACTAGCAAAACTACAGCGGCAGCAGCAGCAGCAGCAGCGAGAAGAAAACGAGAGAGACAATGGAAAAAAAAAGAGAAAAAAACAAGTTCGGAGCGGCAGCGCCGCCGACGCCACCGGCTGCGGCCCGGGCGGCCACCGGCCGGCTGTGCTGGCCGAGAAGCCGCGGGGGGGAGCAGAGCTCTCACAGCCACCCGCGGAGCATGCCAGCACCACAGGGGGAAGTCGGCCCCCCCCACGTCCGAAGTGCCAGCGGGGACGCGGCGGGGGAGAACAGCCTCACTCGCCCCCCGCATGCGCGAGCCACGAGAAGCGGCACAGAACCGCGGGGCCCGCACAAACACCCCCGCTGCCCCGCACTCGCCTGCGCTCCAGTGGGAAAGCGGCGGGGCGGGCTGGGACCGCACCTCGCGCGATCCCGCATTCCCTCCGTGCTCGGTTGCGCTCACTCCGCACGGCCCGCGCTTTCCCTACGCGGCCCACGCATGTGCGAACCATGTTACAAGCACCGATCCGAGTTCTACCAGCGCCACACCAGCACCCATCCAAGGTGCCAGCAAAAAGCGGTGGGGAAGGAGGGAGAGCAGCAAGCTCCCCCCTCGCCGGGACCTTCTGCACCGGCCTGAGGAGATGCCTCGGGGTTGGTGCCGCCTCCATCGCCTCCGGTGGCCTGAGCCGCACCAAGGTCCTGCAACCCCTGCAGGACCCAGATTTGCTCACCTTGTTCAGTCAAAAAACCGGACAAACAACAACAGCAGCCATGTAAACTTTATAAATCCCTCAAACCCCTCAATTAGGGGAGGGGAAAATCCAATGGAAAAAAAAAAAAAAAAAAAAAAGGGGGGATAAGAAGAGGGGATCAAAGCATCATAAATTGCATTGTGCATTGTTAATTGATTTGTGAAAAGTTTATAGGTTTTGCATAGTAGAATTGAGTAGAGTTTCACTGAGTATAAATCTAAGTGTACTTAATGTGAATTTTATCACTTTAGTGTTCCTTTTAACTACTATATTGACAAGTTAGACTGTTAGTTCGAACAGACTAACAATGTTTTGTATTAGTTCACTGAGTTAAGGATATTTGAGTCAACCGTCAAATCCTTGCAAGGAAAACAGTCTTTAAACATCAAAATCATAAACCAAAATTCCAAATTAATATCCATTCTAATTTCTAGTAAAAGAAACCACTTGTGCCGTGTTTGTTCTCCCTCTTGCAGGGCCCAGCAGGATATTACAAACACTGTACATTTTTAAATTTTTTTCCTAAGCGAAAAGGTGAGTTGTGGAAGCTAGCCTTTGGAGCAGGCTGCAGGCCCATGGCCTGCCAGTCCTGCCTGGGAATTTCATGTGAGGATTCCAAACAATCCTCAAAGACAGAAAACAGCCTGCAGGTGCTGTTTGTCTGTTCTCCTTGTTTTCCTTGCAGGAGAGGGTCAGGGGGTGGTGACCCCACTGACCAATGATGGTAATGTAGTACTTTGCTAACCAATAAGAGTTTCCTTTCTGTATTTTCCACGATCTGGTCTATAAGACAAACCTAGAGCAATAAACTGGGGATTTCTCCTGTTTTGAGTCCCTTGAGAGTCCCTGTCGTTCTTCCCGCCGTTCCCAATTAGAACGACATCTGTTTATGTATATATTGTATGCAATATGTACTATTTAATCTATACTTACATCTGAAGATTGTTATAGTTATACATGTCTTTATATATATTTATGTATATATATGTATTTAGTTGTATTTGAACATGGATGAAGTGGTATAGTTGTACAATTCTATCAACTGTAGTTTTGGTACACTTATTTAGAGAGGGAATGCATATTTTTGTATTCTGAGGCTTTAAGCTTGTAGTAATATGTAATAAATTAGGTTGTTAAACACCTAATTGATCCTTGTGTATAGTGAGTTGTCATAGAGGTTGGAAATAAATTACATTTTGTTAACTGAAGTTGGTATTTGTATATTTTTACATAGCATTGCTGTACTAATATAGTAAATTCTATTTTTTAACCTTAACTGATATCTGTATAGCTATGTATTATCAGTGTGGGTGTAGCAATTTGTAATAAATGACATTTTTCAAATGAAATAGATTCTTGTATATTTGTAGATCAGTGGCTTTAGCAATCTGCAAGAAATGACATTTATCAGCTGAGATGGGTGGTTTGTGATTTGTGCTATCCAAAGCAATGGGCAGATGTAAATGTGATGATGCTGGATGATTTTGGCCATAAAAATCTCCAGCCATGCCCAGTACATGCCCCACTTTTGCTCAGGCTGGGCAAGGAAAGCACAGATTTCGGATGGCTGCCGAGCCACACGTTGGCTAAGAACTCACTGCAAAAGCCTGCTGGGAAAACTCCAGGACTCGGCTGAGCATAGAACTCAAAGTAAGAGCCACCCAGGGAGGACAAATCCACGCCCATTCCATGGGCAGCTCTTTAGGAAGCACTCTAAATGCCCCTCTAAATGTCATCCTGGAGACCAGAAGCCAACAGGGATCCTGAGCCAGCTCTGCTGCCTTTGGCAGTGCTTTGGCAAATGAGTTGTATTGAGAGACCGCCAGCTTTTTCAGCACTCTTCACAGAAGTAAAAGTGAACACCATTTATTTCTATCTTTAGCACGCTTATATAGGGTTTTACAGGGTCTGCGGGCTAAGCAAATTATTGGCTAACACACACAGGTTTACATTTTTTCTCTTATACACAAGGATATTGTTTTGCTTTACTCTCTCTTCTGCAGGAAGGTTTCAAGGACTTTAGCCTTTAATATCACGACTTATTTCAAAGACTGGTTTGTGCAGACAGGCCTTTACTAATACATAAAATATATCAACAGAGCTGGAATTAGGGGGAGGCAACAGTGACTGTAACTGCTGCAGGCTTGGGGGTGAAGGAAGGGCCATTGATGCAGGTGCTGAAATGATCCAAAATCCAGGAGAACTGGGAATCAACAAGTTCTCACAACCACTATAATGATGGAAGCCCTTTGTTTGAAGTTCCCTGGAAGAACTCCCCAGAGGAGATGCTGCTAGGATCAGCAGCAGCAGAAGCCAGCAGGATCTGCTCATTTTCCTGGGTCTGTTTCCAGGTCGCAGGCTGTGATGGCCCCTGCTCCCACAAAGCCTTTGCCCCTGGAGGCTGCAGGGTAAAAGGCTATACAGAGCTAGAATAACCATCTTTGTAATCTGTTTTTCACTAAATACTGATGGAGTTAAGGACACAATGCTCAGGATTCATCTCTTAAGTCAGCTCTCACTCAGGCCAGCTGCTCAGGCCTCAGCACATCAGACACTGAATTTAGAGAACCTTTTGATAAAGGTTGTCACCCCTTACTTTTAACCCAATACTTCTAGTCCTGATAAAGTAGAATTCCATCTGTACATTCTGGCAAACAGATCATCTAAAATCTTCAGTTTCTCAGTGTTTAAATTTTATCCATCAAGAGAAACTCAGTCACTTCCAAAATGAGCTTGAAATAAGCTATTATTTTAAAACAAAACCGAGATTTTTTTCTTTATAAGGGAGGAAACTCCAAAACTCCTTAGTGAAACTCATGCAGATTGTTTGAAGTATCCATTTCCTGCCATGAGCTGAGGGAAGCCAACCTGGGCAGTGTGCACACAAAGCTCAACTTCAGTAGAAAGGTGATACAAGAGTGACTGGGGAAGGACAGAGTGACTTTGCAGCTCTGCTGGGGCTGGTTAGTTCAAATTGCTGTTCACTGCTGGAAAAGGAACTCTTGCTTCTCTTTTTGTAGCAAAGCTGTTTGAAGATGCAGACAGTTTGTTCATAAGCCAAGTCCTGGTTGTGATAAACAAGCATTTGTACCCCAAAATCCACCAGCAGCATTAACAGACCATTCTTTAGACAACTTGCTGTCAGAACCTGTAATCCCAGGAGCAACTTTCAGTGAAAGGCAAAAGACTTCTACTCTCATTCCTTCTAACAGCTCTTACACCTCTTCACAGCACTTGCAGAAATCCTCAGCATCCCAAGTTCCCCTTGGAAAGCAGGATGCTGTGTACCTTCTCACTTTTCAGGATTTCTCATCATTTACAAGGCTTTATTCATATATTCTGAATGTTTTCACCAGGATAATAATGAATAGTATAAGAGCCACTTTGTCGCAGTTGAGATGGACATGACACAACACTCTATAGTTCATGTGGCAACAGTAAATTTTTATTGAGTGAAGTTCCTTTTCATATGGTTTTCAAAAACCCGTATGGGTGATTCCAATTGGCTGAATTTGGTTACCACCCAGTTCATTGGCCAATAGCTGCCTACCTCCATGCTTGCTAGGGATTGGCTGGCATTGATCGAATTTAAATCTCCAAGCTTTACAACGCCTTTCCATTAAGGATATTTTTCTCTTTTCCCTAGTCTAGACCCATAGAGTTCTAATTAGTTATCTATAAATGCGAGGCCTCCAGGCCATCTGTTAGCCACCATGTAACATCTAACATCTGAGATCTGCTATGTCCTGCAGGGAGGGGATGGAGGAAGGCCAGAGATTCCATGCTTCATAGGAGGGACACCCAAGAGACAAGCCTCTGACAGGTGCACTTTCCATGCACATTAAGTTTACGGGGAAAACACTACACTCTAGGAAGAATGTGGAAAGGCAACAACTTCCCATTTTGATTTTAGGAGCAGACTTCAAATGCAGCCTCCAAGTACAGGGAGCACTGAGATTCTAAGCCACACCACATCCCTGCCAAAATTTCCAGCAGCCATGGCAAAATGACTGCAGAAACAATGCAGATTACTGGCCCTCCTGTGGTGTCAGGAATAAGGTACTGGGGATAGAGCCAAAGAGACAAGTTGAGCATATTTCGAAAGCAGAGAAGAAGGAATTAATTGCCTCTACTCTAGAAGTTTCAAGCTTGTGAGAAATGTTTCCAAGAACTGGACAAAGGATAGGAGAACAGACAGATAGTACCAGAGGCAAGAGAACCAGAAAAATAAGCCAAAAAACAGCTTTAATATGAATGTGTGTGTTGTGGTTTTAAAGAAGTAACTAAAAAATTACTAGAAAACTTACTTATTTCTTGCTGTGAGATATGGATTAGAAGAAGAGCAAAACAGGCTTAAAACTTAAAAGGAATAAAGAAAGTTTATTAACAAAACTACAAGAATAAGAACAACAGGATAAAACTTCCAGAAAACCCCCTTTCTCCCCTACTACCTAACCATTCCCTTGTTTACATGACAACAAAGAGACAAAAAAAAACTTTGGAACTTTGGTGTTTAAAACAGTCCCAATTCTTGCTAGAGTCTTTTCATCAGTCTTTGTAGAGAAACAGAAGTCTTCTTCTGCTAATCTATGGAGTTTCTCACAAGAAAGCTATTTCTGTTATAGCTTTCTATTTCTCTGATGCCAGCTGCCCGGAAAAACCTGCCATGAGATTTTCTCCTCCCATTTCACATCACTCTGAAGTGTGTATGGGTCAATGAGTCTAAGGATGTCATTTTAAGGATGAGTTATGCAAAGGCAAAAGTTATCTTCATCTGTTTCTGTGAGCCTCCCTGGAAACAGCAGTTTTCTCTTTGCCTCAAGCGGCCCCAAATCTTCTACTATTACTTCTTCTCCTCTGCTCCAGTATCTCACTGTATCACAACTACTTCACTGTTTTGCTCAAAATCCACACTTTGAACACTCCATTCCTCCCAATATACTCTGTCATGAATTAAAGGAGCTTTTTTTTTCAGAACACTGTTGTCCATCTCTATAGCTTTAACAGAAAAATATTTCAGCTTAATTAAAGTATCTCCTTATTCTCTCTTCTCCATCTAAAACTTAACTCTCTTCTTCACTATCTTTGATGGTTTTATGATGTCTTCTTCATGTTATCTCTCTCTCTCTTTTCTCTCTCTCTGGGAAAAAGGAGTAATCTTTAAGTCTCATCCAGGTAATAAAAGAGTTAAAGTCTTGGAAAAGCTGCAGATGTTCATGGTGTCAGGTCTCAGTTCAGCAGCAGAAACTGCAAACCAAGCCAGGCTGGCCACCTCCGTTTCTCCCCCCCACCCCCCTGCCCTCTGTGGCCTTGTCCAGCCTGGAGGCGGGGGAGGAGGCTGAGACAGAGCCCTGCTACCTCATCAGAAGCTGAAAAACTAAAGAGAATGAGAGGACCCTGGCTTTACATCTTAAGGTGGTGTTGACAAGTTGATCTCACTTCTGTATGGTTAAAACCGCCGCCAATTCTCAGAAATGACCAATAATTGGTCAGAGGAAAAAGTCTCATCAGCCTCTCACAGCTTCAACTTCCCCCCAGCTCCCAAATGCCGCGGCGACGGAAAGCCCGGAGCACCGCGACTTCTCTAGAGGCAGCCTTGAGAAAGGCTGGCCTGAAGCGCGTGTGAGCAGCTTCGAGCGGTCGAGTGATTTCAGCTCAGCTCGGCTCGGCTTGGCAGCGGCGGCGGGCAGGCAACACAGGAAGCAGGGACGAGAAAGCTGGTCCAGCGTTCCACCAAGGCACAAACCTTTATTTAGGCAGAGCTTCAGTGAAGGGTGCCGGCAACAGCGAATCTCCCCAACAGGGGGAAACCCGGGGTATTTATGGGGAAGGAGAGGGGGCGGGGGGAAGCCCGAGATACCTGTATCGGGGTGGGACAGCAGGGGGGAACACCAATGAAACACAACATATTAATTAATAATATGTTAATAATTAATTAACATAATAGTAATTAATAATATGTTAATAATTAATTAATATATCTAACTCAAAGACCCCTGGGAGCGACACATTGTGTCAGTCTTACAGAGAAGTATCTCCTCTCCAGGGGAGAGCCAGGATCTCAGGCCCAGTGGGCTCCTCTGTACCCACACCCAAAGCTATCTTAAAGGTAAAGTCACCCCAAGACAGCTGGTCTTTGACTTCAAAGGGAACGTAGCTCTCTTCCTAAAAACAATTACGATAGATAAATAAATAGGATGGAGGGTTTGTATTGAGCTTCTAACCCCCTTAATTTCCTCATATACTGGCTACAGACAAGGTGATTCTATCTTGCTCTGCTATGTTGATCATTGAGGTTTTGAAGCAAAAATAGAAACACCAGTGTCTTAAAAGATTCCTTTCATAATGACTAATTTGTGCAAGAGGCACTTTCTTATTACCAAAGTGTGATAAGCAGTAAGAAGATTTTGAAGCACAAAGCTTCAGTCCTTGCTCAAAATTTTGTCCTTTAGGTTTGTTCTGGTGTTCTCTCCTCTTGGCATGACTTTATCCTTACCTCGTTGTGGCTAAGGATGTGCTGTAAAAGTAGGATAATTTTGGTTTTCCTTTCAAGTATTGTGAAGTAGCCTATGTTGTTGCTGTGGGCATGAAATGGAATGAAAGGTGATGCTTCAGGGTGCTGTGCTAGGTACACATTAATTAACACTGGAACTGTGTTTGCTAAAATCAAGTACCATTATGTAATAATGATATCTGCACAGTGCAGTGTACATCAGATGACACAGAAATGTATCACTCCACAGCATCCTTGATCTACCCAACAATTGCTGTTTATGTTATTTAGGATGTCAAAATTCTGTCAACAGACAAGCTGACTAAAGAAAATGAATACACATAAAGCTGTAGCCAATGCACTTGAACTGAGTTCTTGCTTTTCCATTGAAAGAAATTGTACTACTTTTTACTTTTTTATTGTTGTTGTTATTATTATTATTTAAATTGGATAGTTATTCTTATCTAAGTACCCTAGTAGGATACTTACTACATACATCTGGGAAAAGAGACACTGATCATATTTCACCCAGGTGTAGGAAAGAAATTCCATTGTCACCTGACCAGAATAGACTTGGATGGAAATGTTTCAGTTGCTGCACAAAAATTCTCACTTACCTGTCATTTCCTTCCTTTGTCAGGTCTTCCTCCTGCAGAGAAACACTTGATGCTAAAAGGAGACTATATAGGTGAATTGAAGAAGGTCTCTTACTCCACTGACACCCAGAACATCCTGGCAGGCAATCTAAAAAAGACTGAATGAAAGATTCCAGTCAGTGAGAGACCCAGGATGGGAAGTCTCAGCAGGGATTATTAGTGACTGCCTTGTTGCCTCACTGCCCAGCTGCCCTAGTGATCAGGAGAAATGAAAAGCCCAAGAAACTGAACACATGTTCTACTGTTTTCTTCCCTCTCACTCTTTCTCTCTCTCCCCCTCTTTTTTCTTTTTCTTTTTTTTTTTTTTCTTTTCCCCCTGGCACCACACCGCCTTAATTTGCTGTCTGCACTCAAAGGATTCCTGTTTGCAAATGGTCCTGGAAATAGTGCTACGAAGAGTTTCCTAAAACTGAGCTTATGACTACTATCCATACTTACTTACTTGCAGTAGATGCATTTGAATTTTAAAGACAGGCTCTTCAGCATCCTGGTAAGCTTTTTACTGGTGCATTTAGAGACCAGAGAAAGAAAACACGCTGTGTTTGAAAACATTAATTACTCAGCAGTGAAAATTACAGAATTTGCAAAATCAATTCTAGAAACTCTAATCAACTCTTGTACCTTTATATTTGCCAATGTAGCTCTTGACATAGCAGGTTTTACTTCTAGATCATGGATTAGTCACAGACTTTTATGTCTTGCAAAACCTTAAGACTTTGAAACAAAATTTATCTGAACTAATTAAAAATACAGAGTGAAGTACTTGAGTCTCCATGTTATATCCATTATTAGGCAGAATGAAAAAAGGTTAACAAAATACAGTTCATCTAAATTGAATTAAAACCTCCTAAATTTCAAATAGTGCTGCCCCTTAGAGATTTGAAGCAGTTTTAAAATAATCATAATTTGATACGGTTTTCCTGAGAGCCTTTATGTAGTTAAAACCTTGTATGAGTGGTACTCAGACTTTCCACCTATACAGGCCATTTCTCTCGTGTTAGCATCTGACCTTTAGTTCCAGGAGTGTTCAAGTAAAATTTATAGTGAAAGAGAGCAGAGAAGTTACTAACACTCTGTGTTTCTCACACAGATGCAGAATTTGTTAGTGAAAAGTGCCCAGTGACTATACCAAATAACTTTACTCCATTTTGCAAGAGAAAGTAAAAGTTTTCCAGCAGTCCATGGGGGATAATTACTCCTGACTCCCAGTTTGGAAATCCTCTGGTTTGCCTTTTCACCTCATTCTCTTTTTTTAGCATCAGCATATATTTTTAGCAAAAAAGTATACTGGTCTGGGCCATTCTTCTATGTTGCAAGACAGCAAGTAACTGAGAGACAATGTATTTTAACAGATATTCTGAAGAGCCACTAGACTTTATGTCTAAATTCAAATGTTTATCCCTTTCATATACTTAATACTCTGTGCTCTGCAAGAGTGAGAACTTTGGAGCAAGATGGGAAGGAGGCTGGATCACCAGAGCAGATGCCACTAAATTAGCCAAGGTACATCCATTCCTGAGTGTCACCAGGCTTGCAGTATTTCTGCAGTGCCATCATCATCTAACACATTTCTGTGTTGGCTCACTCTGGTGTTCTTTTAGCTATGAAAAGCCTTTTCTATTGGTTTGAGCAGAGAAGCTAAAGAAGCATAGAAAAAAGGTGTCTGACGGGGAGTGAAATAGACTACTGTGTGTTTTTTTCATCTTCAGATGTATGCAGCTTGGGTAGAAGAGATTATTGAAACAGTATGTAATAATTCATCTGCAAGATGAATTAGCTATTGGTAAGAGCCTGAAAAGTCTGGCTGTAGTTGTATATAGGAGACTCTATAGAGGGAAGACTTGGAAAATATATGAAAGGTGGTTAGCCCTGAAAAGAACCAAAACCAAATGCACAGACCACAATGAAAATGCAATTAAAATATTTCAGCCTTTTCACAGACAACCAAGCCAGCATGAATCCATCCTTGCTGGAGCTGTTTCCTCTGACTATTGCTATCTAAAGTTAAACACAGTGACCCTGACCTATTTTAAGCTCATTATGTCTCCAGTAACACAAAGGACTTTGAGCGCTTTTTGTCCCCAGTGATCAATATAGAGTCTGGAAGAAAAAAAAAAGAGAAAGCCATGGCCACTCTATGTAATTTGGTTATCCTCAATATTGTATTTCTATTCAAAACAGCCATCAGAAATGTCTGCTGCTTCTTACAAAAGCAGAACTGGGAGTTTTCCCCCTATAAATAACTAGCACGGGAAGAAAATTATTTTTAAAGTTAGTCTTTGAAGTGAACAGCAGATACCTACAAGGAGGAGAACATATCCATTGTGCAGTGGACAGTACAGGAACAACCAGCCAATTGTTATCACCTGGTATGTATAGGAATAGTGCTGTCACTACAGAACTTCTCAGTGTTTTTCAAAGAGGTTTTTTCAAAGCCTTTGCAGGTTGCGTACATACTGGCACAATATGTTATGCTAAACATATTATTCATTCCTCCTGCTGGAATGCAATGGTTTTGGATTTTTTCCTAAGGAGACCAGCCTTATTATCTTTTTTCCCTATTGTCAAGATGAAAAATTAGGGGTGGGACCAGCATGCTATTTAAGATGATTCATTGCTCAAGTAAGCTAGGTAAGATATCAGTCTTGATGGCTGAGATTTACAGAGATTTACACGTCAGCCATAGCTCAAGATAGTCATGGGTTTCTGCTTCACACAGCAATATAGAACATTTTGGTCCAATAGACAGTTAACACGAAACTTGTTTCTACGTAATAACCTATCACCTTTGCTTAATTTTGCTGCAGTGCAATAGTCTCTTAGCCAATAAGCTGACAGGTCACATACTCACACACACACCTCTATTATAGCTTCTAGATCCCTAGCCTACTTTATAAGTCACATTATTACAGCTCAAACCTCACACTATTTTACTTAATAAAATTTTTTACTTACTCAAGACATATTCTTACTTATAACTACAGGAACATAAGTTTATAATTTTTATATTTAATGATTGTGTACTTTTATCATTACATTAACCCAAACTCTTTCTAAGGCTGCGGACTGAACACACTTCAGCATCTGTGGAGGTTTCTGTTTTTCCATTTCCCACACCCTATGTCTCTTCTTTTTTTTAACGTCCAAGGAGGAAGATGTGTATTTTCACATCTTCCTCCTTGTCCCAAGCAAGTGTTGAACACATTTCTCTAATTTCACTGCAAACAGCTGAAGGAGGTAAGTTCCAAATGTTTGCTGTTGTGTACTTCAGGCAATGTCTTGCAGAGCAGAGCTGAGCATGTCCATCCTGCTGAGCAGAACCTTCAGCACACCCTGAACTGCATGTTTGTTATGTTGGCTGAATAATCAGCACAAGCAGCTCAAAATCAACTGGAGTGTGCATACCCTCATGCCCTTCCTCTGGTAAAAAACATGAGGCACTAGGAGGAAAGCCAAGGAATCAGGAGGGGACAAGGAACTTGAGGCAGGAGTGAGGATAATTTGACAGTGATGCATAGGGCACAAATAACACAGTTCAGAAGACACCAGGCTTCTCAGTTCAGCCCCTCCAAGACCATGAATTTCTGCCCTGCCTGCATATTGTGTAAGTATCTTATCACCACCTGCCTGGCTTGTCCTGCCTCTGACACTCATGCTTATGGAAAGCAGGAGCTGTACCTTATCTCGGGCAAAGCAAAAGAAAATATTATTCCCATTCCCCTGCACAAATGCTCGGTGCCATCAGAGCTGTTATAGTTCATGGCAGAGGGGAAAGGTGCTTTGGCAATGGAAAATACTGGGAACTGAACAGTTGGGCTGAACCTTCGCTACCTGGATAAATTCTTATCCCAAGATTTTTTCTGATCATAGTTTTTAAATGCTATCCTGTTGTTGTACAGGCTGAATAATTTCATAAGTAACTATTTCTTCTGAGCATTTCAGGTGGAAGTTAGGTTACTGCAGGACCAGTCAAGTCCCCAGATGTTCGTCTCTGCTTTCCAGACCCCTCCCAACTGTGCTGACAGCTCCCCATTTGGTGTGGGGAGATGAAGAGATAAAGTGACCCAACTAAGACATAACCCACCAGAAAAAAAAGTTTATTTTTCAGCTACATCAGTGTCCTTTATGGTCATGCACAGCAGGAGACAGCATCATGATAAGACTGGATAAGTAGTCAGGAATGACAGGCTTCCACTGTCATTCTGTGTCACAGCCCAAAATCACAATCCCTTGCTTGAGACTCCTCTCCTGCAGTCTTTTGGGTCTAACAGAAGCTGTTTTAAAGAAATAATTGTTTAAGGATGAAAGTCAAGTGTTCCCTGAAAAGCATGCAAGTAAGCAAAGAGGGAGCTGGGAAGACTGCATAGAAATCACACAAAATTACAATGACCTAAATATTTATTCCAAAAGGCCTTCAGGCTCATTCTTTGGTTTTCGGTGTTGTTTTTTTGTTTTGTTTTTTTAATTGCCCCTTGTGATGAATTCTGCTGGCTAAAACATCATCCAAAATGTAATCCTGGGTGCAGAGTGCTAAGTGTTTCTCCTGATGCAGCTCAACAGTCACTTTCCCACACACGCACTGACACAGAAGTGGAAAAAAAATTTTTTGTTTTTGTTTTTAAAAATTTTGCAACACCTATTCTGTGAAGACCATAATAATGGACCTCCTAGGAGTGTAGAATCTTTTTTCTACTTTCTGTACTCTCTTTTTTCTCTGCTCTGTTCTGGGATCTGCTGTGTTTCCAGTGCATCAACTATTGAATGCATGAGAGTATTTAAGTGGAAGATAGAGTAGAAATCACTATCATTAAAAACAAAAAAAAAAAAGAGGCAGCGGTGGTCAGCAAATTTGGTAAAGCAAAGCATCCGAAAAAATGATGAAACTATGATTTCTTTATTATCTTGAGAGAGTAACATGCATCTTAGTAAACTGGTGGACCTTCCAGCATGCCTAACCTGTTTCTAGGAAGTCATTACAGGAACCCAACTGTGGTGCTTGATTGTGTTGTTTATTTTGGGCATTACTGTTCCTCTGTCTTTCCCTCCTTCTTCCATGTTGTCTCTGCAATAAAAAGTCCTAGGTGTGAGACAGCTTTTGCCTGGAGGAAGAATAAGGATAATAAGTAGGCAAAGCTGATTTCCTTTGTTCATCATGCATATAAGAGAGAATAATAGAAATTGCTATGTTAAAATTAAAAAGATACATCATGCTAGAAGCTTCTGATTACAGGACTGGACACTAGCAAAATTCTAGCTGTGCTCAACAGAACATGGTGTTTTACTGAAAGGGCCTAAGGGATTTTTTTTTCCCCGTAGGTTTTTTTTCTTTCCCTGAGATTCTTCTAAGATATAAGAAAGGTCCGAGCCTAAAAATAGTTTAGTCCAAATACACTGACTTGCATTTTCTGGAGCTGCAGGCACAAACCCAAATAGTTCCTACAATGACAGACAGCAAACTTTCCCTGAAGCATCTTTCAGGTAACCAGTTCATTAAGTATTATGGTCACAAGGCTGAAAGGTAAATGTGTATAAGAAAAGAGAAGGGAAACACAGGAAAAGGCTCTGGGAGAAGGGAGAGAGGGGGAATGAACCGATCATAGGCAGTCTTGGATCAGTTTGATAAAATGTTTGAATCCTGAAGAGTCTGATCATTTTTTCTTTAGCTGATGAGCCTCCCTACTTCAGCCAATACACCTGTGAAGACTTCGCTGCAGACTGAGACAGCGAAAGCTTTTATTTGTCACGGGTGACACGCACATTAAGAACCTGCTGGTGACTCTTTGACACTTTCTGCTCGAGTTTGCGGGGCCCCGGTGATCCTCCCCTCTCGGGAGTGAGGCGAGGGGTCCGGAGCATCCAGCAGGTCCCAGCGGGGGAGGGCAGTGCCCCAGAGGCGCGGGAGCTGGCGGGGACACCCGGCAGAAGTGACATCGGGCAGAGGGGACACCGAGCAGAAGTGACACGGCGGCTGGAGAGGGCTGGGGGAGCTGCCCTGCTCCTGAGACTGTCCCGCCGCTTCAGAAGGAGGAACGAATGAGGAGCTCCGGCTGCGCAGCCACCCCCGCCCCAAGCGACCTCCTGGGGCTCCGGATTTACTCCTGAACCTGCTTTCAGAAACCGCCCCCTTCCCGGCGTGCGGTGACCCGCTCCGGCCATCTCCCCTTCCTTGAGCAGCCGTGTGCTGGCAGGGTCACATGTTTGGTCTTTGGTGCCTTTAATCCCACCCTCAGCGCCCGAGAGGGAGGAGAGAAATTCGCGGAAGAGAAGTGAGCCACACGCCGAGAGCAGGATCCCGGTGGGAGAGGAGCTGCATGCGGGAGGGAGGCAGGAACGGCCGTGCGGGGCTGCCCAGCGGATCGGGTAAATCTGCCACACGGATCGGGTAAATCTCCCGCTGGGATCTGGCTGTCCCGGGGCGATGCTTCCCCTTCCCGTGCGGGGGATAAAGGGGAGGTGCACGGAGGCTGCGGGAGCAAGGGAACGGGGGAGCCACGAAGTTATGGTTAATAAGCGGCCACAGCTGCTCATCGGGGCTGGGCTTGGCTGCGTGGCTGCGGCACCCGAGCCAGCAGGGAAGTAGAAGCTCTCCAGGGATCTAGGAGATGTTTCTGTGCTTGCTCCGGCCGTGTGCCTGTACATGGTGACGACCAGGAGGACAAATAGCCAGAGCCTGGCCGGGCCTCAAGAAACGGCCCTTCCTTTGGGGAAGTGGAATTCTTAAGGGAATGGGGAAAAGGCAGCCAACTTCTGCTCTGTGTTTGGTGCCACCCAGGGGAGCCCTCGACCGAGGTAGGAGCGTGGCCAGAATCTCTCCGGTCTGAAATCCAGGCAAGGAGGTGAGGACTGGGCACACTGAAATGCCCTCGGTGTCTGCTGTCCTGCAAGGAGGGCAGAGAGTGGAGGTGGGATCAGCTTCTCTTATCTAAAGCCCTCTCCTCTTAGACCATCACCACTGAGGTAACTGCTATTAATCCTGTGCTTTACGGGTTACCATGTGCTACCTGGCAGCTCTCCTGAAGGGAATGAGGAGCACCTAAGCAACCCAATGGCTGAAGTCGCTGACATTTAGAATCAAAGGCTGTTGCGGAAATCTGCAGATGTGCTGTGATGCAGCAAAACATGAAACTATGCACTACCGGTTCCTGGGCTGGCTTCTCTCCTGCTGTCACTGAGAAAGTAATTTATGTACAACCACTAGGGCACATGAGGTTGCAAACACAAAAACCAGGAGAGACATCCTCCTGCACGTGTGAAATCTGCTGCTTGCTTTCTTGTCTGTCCAATAAGGGCATTACAAATCATAACACAGATTATTTTTCAGCACCTGCACTTAACTCATTTTCTCCCTGTGGGCCTCAAGCAGATCACCAGGACCCCCCAGAACCAGGGCATTCCATTCACCACTCCTTCCGAAGCAGGATAAACAGTCTGGTTCATATGTTGTGGGGGAGGGGAGGAAGAGGGTGTATATTCCTCAGGCACACGTGCTGAATATAGGAAAGTCAGCAGTTTAACAATAGTAGAGAGTGTCTTCAAAGAGGAGTGCTTTTTATCAATATGACTAAATATTTTTCTTTCAGAGGTTTGAATCACAATAGTCTGGTTATTACTTTGTGCACTTTTGCGTTTTGCTTGTTACATAGACTGTCCTAACTGGGAATTTACAGCTTTGTCATCAAAGACCGTTGTTCACAAATATTGTATTTCCCTATTCCTGCATATTCCTGCTGCAGTCGCAGCACCTGACCTTTCTGTCCGGCCAGCTCTGGCCATTGCAATAAGAGTGGGCTGCCGCCAGAAAGCAAGGCAGACTGGAATGCAGCTTGCTCAGGAGTTGTGGGCTAGAGCACAATGCTCCGTGGTCTGCAGAGATAGGCTAGCACCAAAGACCAGAGGAAAACAAAAGGTGGGGTTTTTGGTGTGAAATCCAGAGAGCTTATTCTCAAGAGGAGTCAGGGACCAAAAGACGAGAGACTGGGCTACAGCAACTTATATACAGGGGAGGAGCAAGGGGCGGTACAAATCCTGAACCAATAGTGAGCCCAAGAGGGAGGAACAAGGGGAGTGGGTTACAATGCAGAGACCAACAGGGATGAGGGGGCGGACAGGATCAGTCATATAGGCCAATGGGACCTCGAAGGTAAGGAGATGGACAGGGAAGGGTCTAGAACAAAAGGCAGGGTTTGCAATGATGGGCATCCAGGAACCTGGGGTGATTGGACAAGGGAGGGATTGACATGGAACCCTTCTGGAAATTGGGGAAGGGTCTTGGGGTGAGTGACGCAGGAAAAAGGTGAGGAGAATTTAGGAAAAAACTGCTCTGTTTCAGGGGGGAAACATATTTGTGGGCAACCATTGGCATAAACAAACAGTTAACAGTAAAAACGCACCACCACACCTGTACTTTATTCTTCACAGTCATAAAAGAACAACAAGCTGTAACATTTGCAGTGTTAGCAGCCATCACTGCATCTGTTTCCTTCTCTCTCCTCCCATTCATACGTTCACAACTCTGTTGGTACAGGTGAATTTTTAAGAGAATTCATCGTGGTGATAACAAAAAAAAGTTCTAATAATGATTAGATGATGATAAAATGATACTTGATGACAAATAAATTGCAAATGGTGATTAAGGAATAATTCAATTATAATTTAACAATGCTTTAACAATAATTAATAATTAAGCTGTAGTGAAATGGTAATTGAAACATGTTTTAGTTTCTGATTTCAACAATGATTTAAACCATGATTAGACTCTGCTACACTTCTATACTTAAAGCTATAGCTGGATATATAAATGTCATGAACATACAGTATACAAAATATACAGTTTCAATGCAAAATGTGTTACCTTGCTATACACATCAGGTGCGAGGTAAGGGGGTCTCAGCCTCCAGGAGTGTCCTTTAGCAATGTCCCAGCTCACAGGGAGGTCTCCACCAGGCCACACAGGAGAGCTCTGTGGGCTCACAGGGGCCACAGGAATCTACAGCCTATAGTGACTGAGGTAGCCAACAGCTCTTTGGTATAGATGCAGGGGTGCAGCTGTAGCAGCTCCAATTTTGTCTAGTCCTGGCTCAGGCTGGTACCTTTAGCTCTTGTAAAACATGGCCTAGACACCTGAATTCCTGGGAAGACATGCCTGGCACAGTCACAGAATGGGGCAGCTTGAAAGTGACCACAGTGGGTCATCTGGTCCTACTCCCTGCTCTAGCAGGGTCATTCCAGGGCCCATTGCACAGGATTGTGTCCAGGTTCTGGAATGTCTCCAGTGATGGAGACTCCACAGCCTCTCTGGGCAATCTTTTCAGTGCTCAGTCACTGCACAGGGAAATTCTTCCTCAGATTCAGGTGGAGCTTCCCAGACATAGGTTCCTGCCTGTTCCTCTTGTCCCACTGCTGGGCCCGACAAGGGTCCATCCCCCTCCCTGCAGACACTGACAGACGTGGATCAGGTCCCCTCTCAGCCATCTCTTATCAAAGCTGAGCAGCCCCAGCTCCCTCAGCCTTTCCTCATAGGAGAGATGCTCCAATCCCTTTATCATCTTCTGAACCACAGGTAGGTTTTTCTCCAAAAGTCAATGGGAAGGGGGTTTGAAATGTGGTTGGCAAACCAACAAATGGTCACAGGGGTGGTGCCACAGGCAAGGGTCCAGCTTGGACCATAGAATGTACTTGGAGAAACCTCTTGGGACTCTTGGGGTCCTTCTGACACCGGGGGAATGTCAGTGATGGGCTTGCCAAGTTGGTGAGGGCCTTAATGTGAGCTAGGGGAGGGGAACTTCAAGCCTTTCAATTTAAAGCCAGGGCTAGTAAGAGCTGCCCAGGACATGGGGAGGAATCACAGATCAGCAGGAGGGCACCTGAATGGCAGCACAAAGGAATTCCAGCCACTCCAGCCACTACTTTGCCTTCATCAGAGTCCAACTTACCTGCCTCTGTGCAAAGGCATGGGGAATGAACACAGGCAGCTGGACTCACAGGCACACCTGCAGGACTGCTAGCTCCTTGGCATCATGGCAATGTGCTGGGGTGGCTTCTGGGACGGGAGTGGTGGAATGGAAGGATACAGAATCTTTAGCAAGTGGGGGAGATGAGGAGGGGTCACTCTATGCCAGTGACCAGCTGGAGTGAATGGAGCTCTGCCCAGGGATGGATGAGGAGCTGTCCAAGAGATGGCGAATCTGGATTAAGGGAGGACAGGGACAGGTGACTGTCCTGGTTTAGGGAAATTTGGGAGAAAACATCCAATGCCCCGCCCCCCAGGAAGCAAACCCACTTGGCTCCTTTCTCCCACCCCCCAGCCAGTTCGGGAAGAGATTTCTCTGAGAGAAGTGGAAAAAACCTGGTTATTTCACAGGCACAGCACTACCCAGCACAAGAATGAACAATATCAAATTACAAAACCTCTCGCTGTTCCGAAGAGATGACAAACTTCAGAGGGTCTCTTTCCTGTGGGTGTTCGCTCTGTTATCAGTCCCTCTGGCGCTGGAAAATGCCGCTGCCCAGACTGGGCTCCCGGTAGTCCATGGGTGCAAGCTCCCGGTGCTCCCTCGAGTCCCCAGTTCAGAGCAGGTTCGATTTGTTTCAAAAAAGGGAAAGAAGACAGTCCAGGAAGACCTCTCTGCTCCGGCTAGTTGGAAAGCCAAGGCGATCTGTGTCTTGTTGTCTGTCTGTGCTGTAGTCAAAACTCCCGATGCGGGTTGGGGGGGGGGGGGGGGTTGGGGCGGGGCGTGGAGCAAGTACAGTCTATGAAAACAGACTCGGTGCTTCTTTTCCACTCACTTTTACTCTTAGATGAAATTTTAAGAATACAAAATCTGTGTCTGGGTTAGGTGGACGAATGGGGATACAATTTAACATAATAATCAACCCAGGACAGTGACTATATTGTGAACTTTGCTACAGGCCACCCCACCAGGATGACTGAGTGGATGAGTTGCTCTATAGACAGATAGAAGCAACCTTGTGATCACAAGCCATAGTTCTCTTGGGGCATCTCACCTACCTGTCACACCTACCAAAATCACAGCTAGCTCCTCCAAAGTCATTGCCTTAAGTCTCTGTGTTACCTTGCAGAACTCTTCTCAGGCTACTCTCCACTCCCACTTTATCTGATCTACCTGACTGCTTGGTAGCAACAGAGGGAGCATTGCTTTCCCATGGGTTTGCCCTGCAGGGAGCCAGCCAGGTGAAATGACCTCCATTCAGGTTTATGTGACAGAGGAAAATTGATATACATGAGAAACAATACAGAAGTTGGGGACATAACGGTAATCACTATATATTGAGTTCACAGCCTCTTTCACTGGTGGCATAGTCCTATCCTCTTAGTTCAAACAAATGGGGAAAGCATCATTCAGCTGCTACATCTGTGTCCCTCCTTTCTTAGTTCGGTAGTTTTCAAACTGTGCATCAGGGATTTCTAGGGATTTATGAACAACCTGTAAAAGTTAACTCCAGTCCAATGAGAATAGCAAGCCAGCCTATGAGAAAATTTGCATTCAAGTTTTAATTCTTCAGTTTCTGGTGACATAACTAGACATGATTACACCCTAGATATTTGTGCATTTTTACTGTTCCAATAGTGCTTAAATTCCATCTCCTTGGAAAGAAGAGGTCTGTACATTCACTGACAGGCTCTGAGGAATGGCACATCAAAACAGACAGCAATGCCTTCAGTTTCTATCTCATGCATCACATAACTTGCAAAAAGCGAAATCCTCTGCCCCTTCTCTTACACTCCAAGCTTTCATTAATCTGTTAACTGTGACAGTGTTACACCTTTAGTACACAGACCATAAGAAACAAAAGTTCTAAGGGAGCTGAGAAATTAAGTGCAACAGTCCTGATTTTGCCTGGTTTATCTGATGATAAAATTATAGATTACACTCATAATCTATGGACAACATAAGAACAATTGCTTTCAGCAGCGGTTGAGGAGGTGAGAGATGTATTTGGTACTTGCCAGTAAAATGCGATCAAAGAACAGCTACGGGTCTCTTACCATTAAGGTTCCTATGAGTGTTTTTTAGCAGCACAGCTGTTCCTGGGAAGCCCAACTCCTGGTTTGGCACGGAAGTGCAATGATCAGATCTGTGGATTCTTGGCCTCTACTGGACACTGCTGTTGTCAACAGCGACCTGGCACATTGCAGAAATATTATCTGGCACCTGACCTACTAAAAGCTATCAGAAAACAAGAGGAGTTGCAGATGAGAAAACCTGGACATCTGGCCCAGTAATAGGAATCAGGGCATGGCAGGGACCTCCGCTTTCAGAATTTGAGGATATCTGTACATCCCCTGTCAGCATGCCTGTATGTTACAGGAGATCCTTATGGATCCTTGGGAAGCCTCCATTGGCTTCCTCAGATTTGAGCAGGATGTTTGTCACAGCACCACAAAGGCCCTGTCTCTGCCAGAGAGGGTTCATCAGCAGAGGAACTGGTCCTGAGCTGGCAGCTCCCCTGCATGGTGCTCGGCTGGGGCATAGAAAAGCTTTTCACGCAAAAGTTTCAGGTTGGGTGCTGCTAGAATACACAAAAAAGATGCAAAGACAAAGGCACCACAGGATAAAGTGTATTCCTTGGACCCTAAGCTGGAAGGAATGGATTTAAAGTCCCAAAAGGTGGTCAAAGGACTGAAAGGGGCATGGAGATAATTGTAATATGAAGTGAGGACAGGCCAGGTTAGGAAATTAATATGTATTAGGCCTACTGTGTAAACCTAGTTTGTAAAGGATAAAAAGAGAAAACCCAATAAAAAAGATGTGCATGCTTTTCAGAGGAGATATCCCCCATGCACCTCAGTGCTGAATAAATTCATACCTACTCTTATAACTACTCTGCGAGTTATAGAGTTCCTTTCTATTCTGCATATCACTATAGGGTCAGCACGCAAGTGAAAGGTACCACACATGTGAGCACCATTTCTCCCACTGCTGCTATGGCCCAGGTGGAACTGTGACAGCCCATGACATTTCCATAACATTTTCCAAGAGCCTGCCTTTGTTTCCCTCTTTCATCCCTTTGTAGAGAAATGACTCTATGGCTCTGACCACATGACTTAATCGAGCTGTTTTTATGTTAGGAAAGAACTGGCTTTTCCCACTGACACTGAGAAGAAGTGTAGATAAGCCAAAGGAGTAATTTAATATTGTAATTGTACAGGAATAGTTGTGTCCTTGTCTCATGGTGCAGGAAGTAGAAGGCAGATGGTCTCTCTTATATCTGCTATCCAGGAACTTGAAATTTGCAGCTTTGAAACATATAGGAAGCTTTCTTCCAGGAGCATCTCTCTGTGGAGAGGAGTTTAAAGCAGACAGAAAATCAGCTTTCTCTTTTAAAGCACAAGCACAGCAGACAGTGCTCTGCACCCCAAAGAGTACATTACTTATTTTTCTACTCTCCTCAGTGTGCAAAGAGATGATTTTTCCTGAACAGTGTAATTCAGCCAAGTAATTAGGGGATTAATGAAGATATGATACACGTTTGGAATTAAGTGTTTGTGGAAGGAATCCTCATCGTGAAAATCTAAAAAGAGGAACAAGCCAAATCTACAGTTTTATATCACCACAGCTTCTAGGTGTCTTTAAGCAATTTCACAGCAGTTTACACAGAACATGTGTAAACCTGGCTTCCACTGCAAGTATTTATATGGTTACAAAGTAGTTATTATTCAGGTTTAATAAGGGAGGGGTTTTTAAGGCACTATAAAATCCAAATCTGATTCTTGCTTTTCTCTTCAGACTTCTTTTTTTTCTGTCTGAAATGCTGCTTGCTTGAAAAACAAACAAGATATTTTTCCCCCTAGAAAGGGAAAAAATGAAAATGATGATACAAAGACCTCCTAAAAACAGTGTCTCCTCTGAAATCTGAGCCATCCTAATGGCTAGAAAACAGCCTTAGCAGAAACTCTGGATTCAAATCCTGCAGAGCAAGGATTCAAGTCCTGCACCTCTGCAGAAATAAGAGTTTTTTAATCCATATTTTGAACTCTCAGGTTCCCAGTGTTACAGACAAAAAGTGGGAAGGAGGTCAGTCTCTTCCTTCTCTTCTAGATTCTTCAGCTGGTTTTTCAAATTAATTGCAGTATTTGACCTTTAATACATTCCTGACCATTTTTAGCCTCTGTGGTTATTTCACTGCCTGGTGAAAACAGCCTTTTCCTCAGCGGACAGTGTGACAAAGAGAGTGACTGACTGTCAGTGTGACCGTGAACAGCTCAGGGAGCAAAGGAAGATGTGAAGAGTAGCAGTAGTCTGTGTGTGATTGCTGTTTTGTTGGGGCTCTCTGAGTTGCAGAGCCAGAATAAGAGCTCTAAGATCTTGAATTCTGTTACTGGTGAAGTGAAGCCAGGGTTTAATGGTAACACTTGGAATTATGACATAGTGACCTGCATGGGTAGCTTCCAGTCCTGCATGCTTTTCCAGGGGAAGCTGGAGCCAGGAGGTACCTCCAGAGAGGGTGGTGCTCACCTGACCCACCTCATCAGCTGTGCCTTGCGTTGGGAGCTGGGACACCAGCAGGTGGAGTCCCCACACCACTTTCCCAGTACTGTTGGGCTTTGGACTCTGTGTGAGTCCACCTGCAGGGACCTGGGACATGAGCCTTGAACAACAGGGGTGGCAGAAGAGCAAGATGTCAAGTAGAACTTGCTTGATTTATCTCATAAGGTTCTGCTGGCCACTAGGGAGGTCAGGACAACCAATTTTCCCTCTTCAGTAGAAGATGGTGTGAGGGAAGGAGGTATCTTCCTGGGGTGAGCATTATCATCATAGAATCATAGGATGGTTTGAGTTGCAAGGGACCTTAAAAAACAGCTAGTTCCAGCCCCCCTGCCCAATACCACTCATTAGACCAGATTGCTCCAAGAATTATTAATGAAGAAATGCTCAAGGAATTATTACTTGTGCTTCAATATATATCCCAAGATCTCATTGCCAACTCATAGGTTTTGTAGCTCAGAGCTTCAGCATAGCTGGAAGATGGAAAGTAAACTTTATTTATAGAACTGAACTACCTTGTAGTTTTCCTTTTCTCACTGTGGTCCTCACTTTAAAGTTCGGAGGCTGGCTCAGAGACAGTGCCCACAATGATGCTTCAATCAAGACAAGGCTCAATAGTGTGAGCTGTACAATATGGTTCTGCATGTTTGTGTTCTCTTAATGCTTGTGACAGGTTAGCTGGAAGGCCCAGGATTTTGGATAAATAAATGCATTTAAATGTTAGATCTTTGCACTGCTGGATTTCAGGTCTTCACATCAGGACTTGGATCTAGCAGGTGAAGTGCATCCATCACCTTTACAACCTTTACAAGATTCACTCATGCAATTCTATGCAGCATTTGTGCAACAGGATTATGTAACTAGACAGGAAAAGAAAGCTATATGGGGAGAAACTTCAGATTCTCATGCATCAGCATTTAAACCTGTTCTCAATTTAATTACACTAAATCTTGTCTTGAGCCCTAAGTAAGCACTGATGCCACAGTCTGTCTAAGAATGGTTTGAGATCTCACAGCATGAACTGCCTGTTCTCTAACAAATATTTGGAATTATTCTTGTATATTTTGCATTAATCTTGTTAAAAGGCCTTTTGTAGATGGTTGTCACATTCTCATATGGGAAGTGAAAAAGGTTCTTCTAATGGTAAAAACAGCAAATCTGTGACCTCTGTAAAGAAGGCAGTTCTGAAGTATCCCCAGAGCCAGACCTTGCTATCATTACAATTTGGGATGGCAAAATAATGATGCAAGACCCTGAGCCTTCTGCGGAGGGCATATAGCGGAAGTTTATTAGAAACACACTTCTTTTATACAGCACTTTGGTACAATTAATGTGATTGGTCATTTAAAACAACACCCCTTGACCATTATTTGCAAGTAAATAACAAGTTAGAAAAACACCACCTGCTAATGGTTTTTCATCTTCCAAGGATTGCTTGGGTTCCTCATGATTTCCCATGCCAGAGTGAGGAAGTTGTGTACTTGACTTTCCCACAGGCTCAAGCTAGTGCCTGAAATTTGAAAATCTCTTATTTGACCACTGTCAGTTCCCACACCTTGCTCCATGTCCTCCAATTATTTTATTGTGCAAGACCCATTTTTCTGAGACATAGGAGAAGAGCCATGATTTCTTCCATCCACCCAACTGTAGCGTTGCGTGGTGATGGTGACTCTACCTTCCTAAAAGCACCTCCAGGTGGGAAGGTGTCTGGGTAGGCTGCAATCACACACTCGTACACACCATCACTCACAAACACACCACAGATAGCAGAGCAACAGCAGAGAGCCAGGAAGGATCTTTGTGTTGAGTTCCAGTGGGGTTCATTGCAGCCACACACCGATGGGAGTCCAGGAACAATGACATGGAACAATGGAGGGTCCAGGGATATAGATGGGTTTGAGGGGGTGGATCCAAGGGTCAGGGTCCAATAGGAACAGGGTAAAGTGGTGCATGGGCAGGGTCAGGGAGAGGGAGAACCAATGGGATAACGGGTGGAGGATTGCAGTAAACTGGGGCCAACGGGGGAACAGGGAAAGGAGAACTTTCTAGGGGAAGGATATAGACAGTAAAAAAGGGGAGGGATGGCCTGCAGGCCAACTGGGTATAATGGGGGTACAGTGAACTGGTGATGCCAAGAACTATCAGAAAAGATTATTTCCTTCTAATATGGGGGAAAATCTTCTCTCTATGCTTTGACTTCATACATTAGAGGCCTCCTTCCACAACATTACTGCCCTTGGCTCTGGAGCCTCCACACTCAGAGGGTGTTTCACTGAAGGCTGCTTCATATGATAGTGCAGAAAAGGACAAAAGAATAACATTCTGGTCTGGAACCACCATTTGATGATCAGAACTTGCTGAAGGCAGAAGGTTTAAAATAGGGAGAAACTCTGCACTGGACACACCCACTGCACATTCAGTCACCTCAGTGAGAGGAACATGAGTAACTCAGTTCTTAGGGAAAGGGAATAGGAAATTAAAGGGAAAATGAAATTACAGATTAAAAGTGAGACTATTCACATAAGAGAATTCATCTGACCAGCCTAACTGCCCTGATTTTGGGTAAGCTTCTGTCAGCCAGACTGTGAGGTGTTCAGGGCAGCCAGAGAAGCAGATACGGCAAAATCTAACTTCAGTGAAGGTGGATGTTTGCTTAAAGTGAATGTGTATAGAAAAAAATTATATATTTATGTGAATACTTCAGTTTAAAATTAAAGGCATATATTCTAAGTTGCATACTTTTAAATATGAAATATGAGTCAATGGCTCAGTTACAACATGTCCATAATGCATTGCCCATGTGTTTCACAGGGTCTAGTGAGGAGGAGAAACAGATAGACACACACATTACCCTTAGCATACACAAGCCCTCAGTGAATAAATTGGTGTCTTTGTTAAATGGCTTCACACTCTGGGGAGGAGAGTGAAAAAACACACATTTGGAAGTGTGTGAGCAGTAGGAGGGAAGTATGTGCCTCCAAAGAGGTAAAAGTTTGTCTCTCCAATATGTGCTAGACTAGGATACAAGAGATCTGGCTTTGCTTTGTGGCTGTGAGCTAAACATTACTATGTCAGTGTCATCATGCAGGGGTACCTAAGTTCTGTGCCTTTAACAGAACGGGATTTCCACACACCCTACATCCACCTTGCCTGTTGTTGCATGTTTGAAGCACAGTAACAAACACACAAAGTCCTTTTGAGCTGGGTTAGATCAGAGCTCCTGTGTGCTAATAAGGCTTCAGGGATCCTTTGCTGGAAGCTAATTTTGGCTCATCTGTCTTCAACCTCCCAGGACTATTCTGTGATACCTCCACCTCAGGGGATTCCACAGAGGCCTTGTATGTTAGCTTACTCAGAGACTAGTCCAGTGCTTTCAATTTTCTCTGTCAGTTCCTATTTCAGTAAACATGTGCCTTGAAGTGAAGGATTGAGGGCATGAGCAGTACAGGAGTGCCCTCCTCCTGCAGCAGTTATGTTAAACCGAGCCTGGCAGCTCTGTGGGAAGTGGTGCCATTGGTCCAGCCCTTTCATCCATCTCCTCACCCTGACTCTGGTGACTTTTGCTGTGCTGGCACCTTTGATCTGCCACCGGCTTCTCCACTCTTACTTCTACCTGCGGCGCTGGCACCAGTACCCCATGAGCCAGAGGTTTCTGGAGTAGAACCAACAGGAGGGCCAGGATGCCCTCCATTATTTTGAGAAGATGCAGATGCCAAATGCCTCTGGGGTGTCTGGCAGTGACGCCTTCCAGCCCTTGCTGCTGATCACCATTCTCACCGTGCAGAGGCGGAATGTTTTCCACTATGTCTTGCAAGTGGCCTCCCACTTCCACTGCCTCCTCCAGAAATGTGGGGCGCGTTGCCAGAGCCACCGCATGCTCCTCTATAATGTGGAGTCAGACCCTGGCATCCATCAGGATGTCAGGCTGCTGAGCAGCCTCTTTCCTATGGTCAGTCATGACAGAACTGGAGAGAATCCTGACCCCAGCCTCAACCAGTTTGAGAAGGAGAAGCAGGACTATGTCTTCTGCCTTGAGCAGTCACTGTTGGTGTACAACCCAGAGTACATCCTCCTCGTGGAAGATGATGCTGTGCCAGAGAAGGAGATATTATCTGTCTTGCAGCACCTCTCCTCGGCCCGGTTCTCCAAGCCCTACCTCAGAGATGCTCTCTACTTCAAGCTGTACCATCCCGAGAGGCTCCAGCACTACTTCAACCCTGAGCCCGTGAGGATCCTGGAGTGGCTGAGCCTGGGCATGTTCCTGGGGCCAGTGCTGACCTTTGCATACTGCTGGGCCGCAGGGCGAGTGGGCCCCAGCTGGTGCCTGGTGGTGTTCTTCGCCCTGTACAGCATGGCCCTGTCAGAGCTGGTGGGGCGGCACTATGGGCTGGAGCTGCGCCGTCTGCACCCCGCACTCTACAATGTGGTGCCAGCCAGCGAGTGCTGCACCCCTGCCATGCTCTTCCCTGATGCCTCTGCCCGCCGGGCCTCAGAATACCTGCAGGGGCTGCGCTGCCGCCAGGGCTGCACCAAGGACACTGCCCTCTACTCGCTGCTGTGGGGCAAGGGCGAGAACACCTTTGTGGTGGAGCCCAACCTGGTGCAGCACGTGGGGATGTACTCCAGCCTCCGACTGAACAGCAACCCAAAACTGCTGTGAGCTGCTCCTTCCTGGCTGTTGTAGCATGTTTATTCAGTTCTGTTAAAATTGTTAGGATTTCGTCTGTTTGGTATGTTCCTGGTTCTCCCCCATTTACTGCTTTGGTTGGTTCCATTTGTCTGTTATGTAAACCCCTCCCAGTTTTCCTGAATGTTCCCCGCCAATCACCTTTACCCTGCCCCATCTCCTCCCATCCATCATCATAAACCCCATCTCTCCTTCCAGCTCCTTCCATGTATATCATCCCTTCCTTGATATATTATTGGTTGTTATGTTATGTTCCTGCCTTCTTTATATCCGCACTGGTCCCTAATATTGTAATCTCCTCCCTTTACCCCTCCCTCCATGAGCTCCCATTGGACCCTGGACTGTGCCCGCCCCTGAGATAAAACCCAGTGTCCCGAGGTGCTCGGGGCTCTCTTTGGTCCTGAATTCTCCCAGCCCGGACCCTTTCCTGAATAAACCTGTTCCTGGGAAATACAGCCGAGTGAGTCTCCTCCTTCCTTTTGCCATCACCTTTTGCCTGATTTGGCAGAGCCCGGCAGGATTCGGTGCTCTGAAGGTTCTGCAGTGGGATTGCCTTTCCCCTGCAGAGAACTGCAGTTCCCCACTCCTGGCGACTGCCCATGCTGGAGTGGCACCGTAGAGCTAGCCCGGAGCTCCGGTGCGGCCAAGAGCAGTGTCACCTTGCCACACCACAAACAACGAGGACACTTGCCATGGGCAGAGGAACAGTGTGCAAACTTGGATTCTGTGATACTTGCACTGGGCATCCTGTGTCTCTATGTGGACAGAGAATAATTCTTTCTAAAATGACAAGTTTTCTTTAAAAATAAACTTATGTACATTCAGATCCTGTTTAGTATGAACTTTGAACTAATCACCATGCACCACCTGGGAGAGGAGTGGAAGATTCCAGCCCAATCTCCTTAGCCATTTCCAAAGAAAAGCTCTCACATCAACATGTACAGCTTTCCTGCCTACTCTCCTGAACAGTGTTTACAAAAATCCTTGCCTTAGGGCAGCAGAAATGTTGCACAAAGTGAATGTTTCAAATTCAGTCTAATGAGGAGAGGAAGGTCTCATTTCCTTGTCCTTACTAAGGTCTGATCTCTGACCTGTCTCTGTTCCAAAGCTGTGGTTTTGAGCAGAGCCTTCAAAAGCAGAAAGTTACTGCAAACAAATTCTGCAAACAGTTCCTCCACAAATTCTGCCTAGATTCTTCAAATTTATGAAGTCTCTTTAGTTGCTGTCTCACTATCTAGACGTCCACCATTCCCACTTCTTTTGCTTCCACCAGAGGCTCTTAAAAACAAAACCTCTGCTGCTTGTTAAAGGTCACCTCTGAGAGCAGGGATAGGAAAACAGAATCACAGCCACTGGTGTCACACAGATGGGTCAGAAATACACATTTTCATCACACACGTTGTACACAATGATTGCTGTATTGGTGGGGACCATCACTCATTGTACTGGCTCCATTAAAAAAGGTCTTATCAGCCACTGAGTGAATTTAGACATTCAACATGAATTTACCTTGACTTTCCCTCAGCACAGAGGCAAAGGAAGATTAGGTCAGGTGCTCTTGTGTAGAATCCTTGTTCATTTTGGAGCTGTAATTCACAGCTCAGCTGGAGTGGTTCATTCACTTCTCCTGGCAGAAAGCAAAATACCTGTGGGAAACAAAGTCAGCTGTTCACAAGAACAAGCAACAATAGCACAGCACACCAAAGGGCCACTCTGACAGTGATTGTGTGTCCTGGTTGTTACGTATCTGGGATAGGTACTTCGTACCAGGGCTGTGGGCACAGTTAAATATAAAACCTTGCAGATGACAAGAAACCTCATACTGAATGAAAACCGGCAAAAATTTAGTATATCTGATGAAAGGCCCACTTTGGCTTTAGTGAGCTTTGAATCAAATTCACTTTGAGGTGGCGTTTGGTTGAACTATTTTTAAAACCACATTCTTTCCTTTGGAATGAACCAAGTAAATATTTTTTGTTGAGTTTAATCAGTGGGAGTTGTTTGGGTTTTTCTTTGTGGTAATGGAAGGGCTTTGCTTTGAATTTTCTTCTCCCAACTCTCTTCCAGGTGATTTATGCCTTATTATCTTAGCAAGTCTGGTTATAGGTGAGAAATACCTAAAACTCCTGAGAGATGAAACCAAAGAAAATGGCAACCCTCAGCACAGTGGGTATCAGTTAGCCAGAACAAAGGCACAGTGCAGTTAGCTGAGAAACAGCATCACAGCAGTGCTTTGCTCTCCAGTGTTACGGTACATGGCACAACAAGATCCCAGAGAGCGAACTGCATCTCTGAGCTCACAGCACACTGTAGGAAATGCTGACGATTTAAGACAAAGGGATGGGTTCTCGTTTGGCAATCTGACAACTGGTTTATTGAAGAGCACAGCCTCGAGTAGGTTCAGGGACGAGAACCAAGGATTGGGCTAAGGGCACAGGGTTAAATGAGTCATAAAAGGGGCAGATCTGAGGGTCGAGGTTTGTTGGGGAAGATGAAACAGGGAAACCTTGTGAATATGATTGTTTAACAAAAGATTCTGAAGGTATGAAGCCTAGAATCGAAATAGAAATGAAAGCTTGCTTTGAGTCATGAGATACGAAGTACTAGTTAGTATATGACCAAAGAACAATAGCCTAGCCAGCTAAAGGAGAATCCCTGCTGATAAAACAATGTCCTTCTGCATATAGAAAGTCCAAAGGTCAAGTTCAAGGAAAGAACTTGTAAAGCTTTTAGAGTTTGAAATGCAACACTGTATTTTAATGTAGGGAAGCTCATAGGCTGTATGTAAATTCTTTAGTGGGTGTGTCTCATAGTGATTGGTTACTAAGAATTAGAATATTCACTATAGGAAAGCATATAATGGATTGTAACAAGAGCCTCGCTCTCTTACTCCCTCCCCTTTTCCAACCTCTCCTCCCCTGCTCTCCCCGCTCTCTCTCCCCTCCCCCTGACCACGTGAACGCCGAGGCTGATGGCAGACACAGGTGCCCCCTTCTCTTTACCCTTATTATAAATTGCTTATACCCGAACATCTTGACCCTGGAGAAGTCTCTCACCGTGAGCAAATATTTTAGACAGCAATAGAGGTCCAACAAGGACAAGGGAAAGTGGTGCAGGGAAGTGGCTAAAGACCAGGAGAACCAAGGGGATAACGGGTGGAACAATGCAGCAGAACAGAGCCAGTGGGGATTAAGGGAATGAAGAACATTCTAGGAAGGGTACATTAGTGGTAAACAGGGGCTGAACAAGGGTGACATCAATCCCCACACATTATCAGAACACCAGAACCCAAAAGACACCAACATGTGGCTGCAAAAGGCCCATGGAAGGGAGGCCTTTTGTTACTGTATTCTAGAGGGGCATCTCTCCCCTTTTGCCTCTGCCCCTCCAGGGCTGAGGTATGACCACCCTGATGGCAGACCCCTGGGCCTCCACACTCCAGTAATCAGCTGGATACTTCTAGAACATCTTTGGAAATTAGAGTGAGTAAAAACTGCTTGTGGGTTCCATGCCGTTCCAAAGGCAAGGCCTTTAGGCCTCCTGGCAGAGAACACCAGAATGGCACAGGCAAAACTACATTTTGTTCTTAGCTGCTGAAAGTCCTAGAGATGCCAGCGTAGTCACACAGTGGCAGGTGGGCAAATCTCTCCTCTGGCTTCCCTGCTGTGGGGTTTGGGTGTCAGGATTTGAGTGTCACTGTATATTTACTCCTGCACATACAGTTGGTTTCTGTATCTTTAGCTGTGAATGTTCCAGTGCAGTGTGCTTGCTCTTCTCTCTTTTATGTCTTTATACTGTATAAATCCAGGACAACGCTCTGTTCTTTCCATTCATACTCATTCTTGCTTTAGGAAATGTCATATCAAGAAATGGGACAGGTAATGGGAAAAGTAAGAGGGGAAAGCGAGAAAGCAAGCAAGAAAGCAAGCAAGATAGAAGCCATATCCAGTTAATAAATGCTTTTAATGTGGAAAAATGATTTATCCATTTGTCTCAAAGTTATTTTCCTGTTTGTCCAGTAGTGCTTAATTTGACATTTCTAAAGTCCAGGAGAGGTCAATAATTTCACTGAGCCTCATAGCTGAAAATTAAGAACATGAATTTAAGGCATCCCTTCTAAACTAGAAGACAATTTTCATGGTGTAAGAGGTGACAGAATTTGACTGTGAGACCAAACAATGTGCAGAGGGCTCAGGGCTTGAACTTGCCAGCGTGAGAGTTCCAGATAAACCAGCTAAGAACAAACTCCTTTGTGCAAGAAGCAGGTTAATAAATTCTTTATGTCCTTCTGGAACAATTTTCTGAAGTTCACAAGTCACTTTTACAACAGGGGTGCTGCTTTGCTGAGCCTGCAGGGAGCTGTTCTGAGTTAGCCAGGTACTTGCACAGTGCTCGCCCTGCCAATGGAGCATCCCAGGAAAGGGCTCCTGCTCCCGCCTTCCAGTCTTCCACAAGCAGATTGAGTCTTGTTTCACTTTTCTGTACTGCATGTTTTACTAGAAATTAGAAGTCAGAGAAGTGCACATCACCCTCATAACAAAGAATGGGAAACTACCATGAATTCTTAATTCCTGTTGGATTTTGTTCTGCAGCTCAGGCTAAAAATGGAGTTTCAAACACCCCAAAGCCTTTTCCCTCTTTTCTCTGAGGGGAGTGGAGCTGAGTTGCCCCATCTCAGACTACAGAAATTCAAAGCACAGTATTAGCTCCCTGAAATGTGGCCTTAAGAGCTTGGTTTCTTTCACTTTAAACAAACTTAGTGACTATTTTTGAAACAAACAGTATGGATTTTCTTGGGTGTTAGCTCATTCCCGATAGTTTGAAGAATATTCTTCAATGCAGCAGCTGCTGCTTGCACAAGAGGAGTCTTTCTAGATGGGCCATCAGCAGGACCCAAGGCTTTATTGTCCAGGATAGTTCAGGCAGAGTTATTAACTTAAACAAAGACTAGATTTGTTTCCAAACTATGTCCAACATAAGCATGATGCCAGCAGAACACAGGGCATAAACTGACAGGTGTCTGCTAAATTAGAAGCTCAAGACTGTTGTATTTACTCCAAGAACCCCTTCATTCTTACCCCCCGTGTACAGGTGCCTGCCCTTCACCAAACACAGGTGGGGAAGGGGTCTCAGAATATATACAACATGGTATCTTAGACACAGGAGGCTCAGACTTGCAAAATGTGATCCTGGGTTTATTGTATGTGGTTCGCCCGGGGGCAAGAAAGAGGCCGGAATGCCCCGGGTCTTATTCTAGGGGGAGGGGGTGGTCGAAGATACAGGGGAGCTACAGCCAATGGGACAGGGGAAGGGAAAGGGGGGTTTAGGTAGGGACTAACAATATACAAAACTAAGGGTGAGTTCTTCCCTTGGGACATACCATAATTTTTAAATGCACTACAATACAAGAGGATTTTCTAACTCAAGTAGGCATCAATGTCTTAATGAGAAGGCACTGCATTTGAAGAGAGAAAAGCCCTCCTTCCTGTGGTAAGGTAAGGTGAATCGCCAGATTGAGTATTTCAGCAGCAATTTGTCTGGATACAGGTTGAACTGTTTGTTATTTTTAATAAAATTATTTACACCCAAACTTCCTACAAAATAAGAAACATTTCTATAAAAACTCTGTTAACAATCTCTCCTTCCTGTGTACTATTGTTTGTTTTCCTGATTCGAAGATCCATCTTTCCTTACCATATTTCACAGAGGAAGATACTCCCATATTCATGCATTGGCACAGATGTTATAGTTTTGATCCAACCCCAGTCAAAGCAGGTCTTATTAGACCAGGTTTCTCAGGCTCTTCTCCAATCAAAATCAATGCATTTTAAACAGGGACCTGAGGTAAAATCAAGCTCTGAGTGATGGAATTTAACTTTGGCTTACTTTTGTATAGAGAGGGTACATATTTCACAAAATAAAAAAGGTAATTTTCTGTGAGTTGTAGTTACAAGAAACTTTGTAGTTATGAAAGCATTGTCAGTTTCTCTCCTGAAGTCAGAGTTTCATTTTCTGTATTTTCACACCAGCTTTACAGACATTGTCTCCAAATTTAGCAGATGGCAGGGCCCACCATGTGGCTCTGAATAATATTCAGTAAAACACACGCCTTCCAAAAATGCATAAAGAATTAGGTACTCCGTGGTCTTTGCTTCTTCACTGCATGTCTCCATTCTGGAGTAACTTAATTTCCACTGATTATCTGTCCTGACAGCTTTGGCAGAATCCATCCCATCAGCCAGTTTATCCATGTACCTACAGGCTAAGGGTCAGCAAATCAATGTCCCTTCCCATGACTTTGTTCTTCTTTGCATGCTAGAAATGCCATCTTGGTGGCTAGGAGGGTAGGAACAATAGTGAGTTTTAAATGCTGATGAAGAGTTACATTTTATTGTTCTGTCTTGTAGTTAGTTGTGCCTACTTTCTCTTAGAATTTCTCCCTTGGTGTCCGGTGTTCTTGGACAGAAACCAAGCTGGTCCCATTCAGACATCTGTTGTGGTTTGTATTTTGCAAAGTTAATGCAAATATTCATATGCAGCACATAATTGTGCTCTTTGAGGGGGACCATGTACTGTTCAGCTAAGCAGATAATAAACAGTCAAATGGCTCCCTCTATTGGAAGCCAAGTGTTTGCCTTCTTGCTTTTTTAAAAACAAAATACTAGCTTATTTGTCTGGTTAAATGTAGTAAGTGCACTGCATTTCCCTCATGATAAGAGTTTATTCCTTTGATTATTTAAGGACACACAAAACCAAAATAAGCTATTTTCAGAGGTGCAAGAACCACCAAAATATGATTCTGTGTGATGGAAGTATATATTATTTTCCAGTGTTATTTTAATATCTTAAATATTATATATTTATATATATATATATATATTATATATTTATAATATGAATATTATATTTAATATATTAAATATTAATATATTTAATACTGTAATTTCTGCACAGTGCAGTCAGTGCAATGGGTCTGCAAACTTCTTACAGTGACATTGTCTACTGAGACTGCTTCTTCCATACTCTCCCCTGGAAAGGCTCCTGTTCCAACATTAAGTGAAAAGGATAAGCACTGTATCCATGCACATTTTTGTGGCTGCTGCTGAAGACAGGAATGCAACAAGAACACACTGAGTTCATGCAGCAACAGCCAAAGTTTCTTGGTGGGCGCCCCAGTCTATAGGGGCTTCAAATTTCCTGTGCTTACAAATGTGATTGGTTAAGGGTCTTAACTCCGCCCAGCTCACTGGCCAGTGATATGGGTGCATCTGTGGTTCAGAGGGATTTGCTGAGGTCCCCTGTTTGAGTTTGAATCTGACCTATCAATAATCATGCCTGGGGACTTGTTCAATTCTGTAACGAGCTAGGCTGGTCGAGTTGGTGTCTGTTAAACCGAATTATCTGTGCAGCTGCAGACCAGCTGTAGCTGTCAGAGTTCCCCCTTTCTGTTTTAAAAAATGCAAGGTGTTTTCTGTCATCCTTCTGCAAGAGCCCTTTGCAGATAGAATGCCAGGACAGCATGATGACAAAGATGATTCTACCTAACTTGGCAAGCTTGGCCTCTCCCAGCCAGTGATGCATCTCACATATCATTGAAGGTGTCACATTCATTCCCAGGAACTGTCAGGCAGGATTACAACAATACAACCTTTAAAATTGGTATGCCACAGGCTTATTACTTGGAAGTTACAAACTTAACTCAGGAAACATTTCAACTTTTAAAATCATGGGAAATCCAACCAACAGGGAAAACAATCTGTCTTAGTTCAGGTCTGTGACTCATATCCTTAAATAGATAAAATCCTCAATTCCTCATTTTTAAATATAGAAAATTTGTGTGTCCTTAAATAGATAAAGTCCTTAAATAAATTGTCACCTTAAAAGTCACAGATCTCCATGTAGCAGTTGCACAAGTTATTTTAACTCAGTGCTCCATGTCATGAATAAAATCTCTCAAGAAATCCACCCCGGTTAAAATACTGTGTTTGGTTGTGTCCAGTTAATGTTCTTGTCCCATTTGTAAATCTTGTTTGTGATACCCCTTGTTCATCCCAACAATTGTTAGTAATGTTAATTACTAACCGGCTGTTGAAGTGTTTTAAGAGTTCTCCTATAAGATGTACCTCTCCCTTACTTCCCTGTTTCTATGTAACAACCCTGCTCCCTACACTCCTATCTCCCTTCCCCCTTCGGGAATCACTGTTGCTGCTCCCAGGGGGCTGTGCGCCCTGAGACATATGCAAACTAAGGCACACCAGACACCAAAACAACGAGCTAACAAAGGAATGAAAGGTCAAAGAGACATATCCTAGCAAGCTGTGATGGAAGACTGTCTTCCTGCATCACCTGAGCCTGCTTAAAAGGTGTCGCCATGGCCTAAGAGGACTGGAAAGGAGTGACGGCCCTGGACAATGAGCCAGAACAACACGCCTCCTGGCTACTCCCATGAGGACGAAAGCCCCAGCTCTGCAGTGTGTGCTGCAAAGCTGAACTGACCTGTCACCCTGAAAACTCAGTTTTCTGCACTTGTTGACATAGTTTTCTGTTGCTATATTTTATATATTGGTAAAGGCCTGTATGCACAAACCAGCCTTTGAAATAAGTTGTAATATTAAGGGCTAAAGTCCTTGAAACTTGCCTGCAGAAGAGAGAGTAAAGCAAAACAATATCCTTGTGTGTAAGAGAAAAAAGGTAAACTTGTGTGTACTAGCCAATAGTAGATTGCTCTGCCCACAAACACTGTAGAACCCTATAAAAGGTGTGTTAATAATAGAAATAAACGGCATTCACCATTACTTCTGTGAAGACTGGTGAACAGCTCGGGGGTCCTTCAACATTTGGCACTCCGACCAGGGACACCCCTGTGGGCAGAGGGGCCTTGGAGTCAGTGGAGTGGATCTGGGCGTTAGACGTCACGGGCTTGGATCGGCACCGGCTAGGCAGCCTGAGCGCGGTGAGACGCGGAGCGGTTAGACGTGGAAGTAGGGCTGCTGGGGGGGGGCCCAGGCAGGCAAGGGCATGGTAGAAGGATCGCAACCTTGCGGGTTGCCGTCAGCATGGATGTGGAATTTGCGGTGGCAGATAAACTGCTTCTCAGCATCCTCGTTAAACGAGGCAAAGCAGCCCAGGAAAAGGACCTGGATATGCTCATTATATGGGCTAATTGTCATGAGCATTTGCAGTGCTCACACTGCTTTTTGCGGTGCAAGAACGGACTGATATATCGGCTCTGATATGGGAAACGGCAATTACGGAAAAGAGCAAGGACACTGTGTCTCTTGGTCGAACTTGGCAGATTGTAATTAATACCTTAAAAACCAGAAAAGTGAGATATGCTGAAGCTGTGAGCCCCGTAATTCTACCTGCATCACAGCAGCAGATGCCTTTACCTCCCACTGCTGGGCAAGCTCTCCTATCCATGCTGCCCATGGAGAGAGGGAGGGAGAGTCAAAGAGAAGAAAATAATGAGAAAAAAAAAAAAGTTCCACAGTGAATGCTGAAACAATGAACAGAATCTGTTCAGTTATGGTAGAATGTGATACATCCAGAAATATTTGCTTCATTTTTGGAGTCACTTTTAACATTACAATCTTATTTAAGTTCCATCTTTACTACCCTGGAAGAAAAGAAGACAAATTTACACTGGTTTCCACCCAAACCCGGGGGACATGGGGGAGCGAGGTGGGCGAAGAGAGCAAAGGCACCCTGGGGGTAGAAGCAGCGCAAGAAAAGTTCCAAGGCCACGCTGATAAGCTGCAATGATCGCCGTTGTTAGCACCTGGCCGTGAGAGACTTTTTGTGTAACATTGCCTGCTTTTGTAAAATTGTGCCCCTTTTCCTCTATCAGCGAACAACAAGAGAGATTGAGAGAAAAAACTGCAATTGTTAAAGTTAACTTTGTGAGGATTTTTTTTTTCTTTCTCTTCGTTTTTCCTCTCTGTGAGAGTATGTAGAGAATGTGAAGAAAGATAAGAGCAGAGCTGCAGCAGCAGCAGGGCGGGCAGCTCACCCCCCCCCCCCCCCCCGCTCTCTCACTAAGTAAAAGCAGCAGGATAATACCCAGTTTGTTAAAAAGTCATGATTTATAGGGTTTTCAAAATGTTTTTATATATCCTTTTATCCTTTTAGAGTTAATTTTGTGTTTTAAGTAATTATGAGTTTATGCAATTGCAGTTTTTAGGATTTTACTAGGGAAGTTATTGTGATTCCTTGAACGATTAAAAAAAATAAAAAAATAAAAAAAAAAAGAAGGAGAAAAAGTGTTTAACAGAAGTTGCCTTGCAATAATTGGTTTTAGAACCCAAAGTTAAAATATGGTGTGATTTACAGCTTTTAGGAAAACCTTCTTCCAATTAGTGTTATCTACAGAAAAGATTTGTGGCTTAAAAAATAATTAGTTAAGAGAACTTTACTGTACAAGACAAAGTTAAGTTAAAGCATATATTATCTATTTGCTTGTTTTTTCCACAATTTTAATAAGGTAATTTTAATGTGAGTCCTTTTGTTATATAAAACACATATAACTGCATATACACCAATTTGGATTTTGGATTTTAGTTTAAAAATTGGACTTGAAAAGTGGACTTCTTGAAAAGTGCTACAAAAGCTAAATGGCAACCTGCCAAATCCTGTGTTGCTGTGGTTTTTCTCTAGAGAGGCTGCCACTTTAAAATCCTAACCAATTTAAGCATATACTAGATAAATTCCTGTTATGAATAAGTATTTTTAGTAACATTTGCAGTTATTGTGGGTTATTCTCAAAACTAGGTGACATAGAATTGTGATGTATTTGTTACAGTTTTATAATTTCTATAGTGGATCCATGTTATTGTTATATTGGGTTTAAAAGGTATATATCAAACTTTTAGTTGCTTTTTGTAGTAACAGAATAAGATTAAGTTAAGTTTTATATTTAATATAGATTAAGTGTTAATACAATTAAGGATAGTCAAGTTTTATAATGTTTAGGCTTGAATGTTTTTAAGTTAAGTTTTCTATCTTAGATATTCTTTTAAAGTTAAGTTTGTTATTTCCTTTTGTCATATAATTATTGTTAGGTTTAAATATTGTTTAATTTAAATTGTTTTATGTTTTATTGGAGACACTTGTTTAAACTGCAAAGTTATAGTTATTTTCCTAGAGAGAGGAAGACGGCCACAGCTGAGACAGCTGTGATAGAACACTGGTGAACACCTGCTTGTGGATGGAAGTGAATGCAGTCTGTGACACCCTTGACTTCACCGGGAGTTCTATTGGTTGTTGCAATCTCTGCAGTTTTTGTTTGTTATAGCTTTCTTATTTTTCAGTGTTTCCAGAATTTTAAGAACATGTATCATTGCTGAGGATCAGCTGCCATAGGAGAGGCTTCAGATTAAACCAACTGCTGCATGGATTAATTGGTCTGGTACCTGAGGCTTCTGATCATTTGATTTATACAAATGCCTTTTAACAGTTTGCTGTGCTGTAAGCATCTCATAGCTGCTACTATTGAGAACCTTGTTTTAGAAATGAATTAAGAGGCATCTTTCCAGTTTAAAGCCAGGCCCTGGCCAAGCCTTGACTTGACCTGGATGGAATGTTTGCCAATAGATCCAGATATTTTCTGTACCAAGAGTATTTGAGTCACTTTTTGACTCAACAATTTGACCCTATTGATATGACAGCTGGATCAATTTTGAAGTGAGCTTGGAGAATAATTTCCGGAGATGATGATCCAATCCTTCACTGAATTTTTTGTTTCTGTTTGTTTGCTAACTATGTTAACTATGCTAGTGCAGTGTTTTAGTAATTAATAGTAGTTTTATATTACATGTCTTATTAATAATATTTATGATTTAATTGATTTTTAACTGGTATAAGTTCTTATTAATTGTGTATATGGTTTTGTGTTGACGTTGATGTTTATAACAGAAGTACATCTCATTTTTATTTTTTTTTAAGAAAATGGGGGAGATTGATGCCCTAAAAGCATTTAATTAGTGTAATTCATTAACTTCAAGGAGAGAAGTGTCTGTGTTTTGTTGGCAGGTTCAGAAAGGTCACCTGCTTTTCTGACCAGACTGTGTGCCTCTGAACACACGAGATCCAGTGAACAGAGATGTCGTCACACAGCCTTGGTACTTCAGACATGGATCAGAAGTGGACCTGTCAGGACACAGTTGTGTCTGAACACTATACAGACAGCTTACCAACAGAAATTTTATGTTGTTATTCTGATGTTGTGTCTCTACCAATTTTTCAGGTATCCTTTGTTTTAAGATTCAGAAGGATCTGAAGAACAACTTGAACATCAAAGCCCTCAGTCACCGATCAGCTGCCAGCTGACATCACGGGAGCAGTGAACGTTCCAGGACTGAATCGTGCTGGAGAAATTCTGTAGAAGATCTAAGAAGTGTAGAGACTCCATCTAACTGTATATAAAGCAAATTGTAGTTGTGTCTTTACCCTTTCAGCAAATTGCTTTCACGCTTAGACTACATATATACCAGAGCACGTGTGTTAAAGGTAGTTAGATAATAGTTTAAGATAAAGTGTTTAGCCTGTGTAGTAATTGTTATGTTAGTATAAAGTATAAGTATTTCCCCTTCAAGAGGTAGTGTAAGCATCTTTGAAAGTTCATTTAACAATTGAAGCTTTAGCTGTGAGTTTGCAAATATGGTGTCATTTACATGGTAAACTGCTTATGGTAATTGCGTTGTGTATAGTCGTGACCAACTGTCTGCTAACTAACATCCAAAAGCAACAGAACATATGGGTCACTCTGGCACATTGAACTGGCCAAAGGTCAATGTGTCTGAGCCTAGCCACACCTGGAGATCCTTTCGCACCTGTCTCATGGGAGTCCCTGAGTGGGATCCTCCAGCATTTAAAGGTTTAATCAGTAATGAGACTCAACTGAATTAATTGGCAATGTTGCAAGAGTGCAATCGCACTGTTGGCTTCACATTAAGACAACTTGAAGCCTGTTGGCAAGCAAAATTACCAAAGTTCTCAATGTTACAACCCTCAGAAGAATTAGATTTGTTAAGTTCCACCAATACCTCAGGTGGATGGATAATGTTTGAACCCCCGACAAAAGCCATTCTAACAAAGTAATGCAGCACTGAGCTGCAGTCAGCCCTATAGCTGATCTCGTTACTATTATTGAAAGTAAAGCCTTTAAAAGTAAAGTATTGAAAAGTAAAGTATTGTAAAGTATTGAAAGTAAAGCCTTTATTCCCGGTGCAATCTCACAGGACAATTACCAAAGCGATTACGTAGTTCCATATTCCCAATCTGTGGAGATAGAGCATGGAATTAGATTCCTGCTAATCCACATAGAAGACCCTGTTATCTTGGGAAACTCACTTTGTTCCACCCAAGCTTACATTAATTGTTGAATATAGCTAGCAAAATGAAGAACATCAAACAGTCAAAGCGAAGCCTGAATGAATTAAGGCCTAACAACTCTAAAAAGGCTCGCTTGCTAGACTAAGGAAGGATTGAATTTAACATCCACAATGTTAAGTGAACTTTCAGTCGATGTGAGTAGTGTACATCATGCAGTATTATGAAATCAAGTTGCAATTGACTTTTTGCTCTTAGCACAAGGACATGGTTGTGAGGAGTTTGAAGGCATGTGCTGCTTGAATCTTACTGATCATTCAGCTTCCATCCATGAGCAACTACATCAGCTACAGGATGGCTTACATGCCCTGAAAGAAGAGTGACCCCATTGGAAGTTGGTTCACCAGCTGGGGCATCACTGGATGGTTGAGGTCTCTTGTGCTAGAAGGGGGATGGACTTTACTTACAGTGTTAATGGGATGACAGTTTAAATTGTATGTTATCTTATCCAAAGCTTGGTTTGTGCAAAAGAGAAAGGAGGAATTGTTGCTATATTTTATATATTAGTAAAGGCCTGTATGCACAAACCAGCCTTTGAAATAAGTTGTAATATTAAGGGCTAAAGTCCTTGAAACTTGCCTGCAGAAGAGAGAGTAAAGCAAAACAATATCCTTGTGTGTAAGAGAAAAAAGGTAAACTTGTGTGTACTAGCCAATAGTAGATTGCTCTGCCCACAAACACTGTAGAACCCTATAAAAGGTGTGTTAATAATAGAAATAAACGGCATTCACCATTACTTCTGTGAAGACTGGTGAACAGCTCGGGGGTCCTTCAATAGTTTTCTACAGACTTTCCCAGGACAGTGACTGTAAACATAGATATGTGTACATACTTTCTGATACATGTGTTTTGATGGACATCTCTCACGGTCAGTGCAGTTGGGTAGGTGTTATCCTGGCTATCCAATCCCTGGCCATGGTCAGAAACCTATAAAATCGGAGAGAAGTGTTGTGGTAAAGTTGTTAGAATGTTGTTAAATTAGTTTACGTTAGTAGTTGATAGCTTGAAATATATCGTTCCCCCTCCTTTAGTTGTGATTCCCCCCCACCCCTTCTCTTTCTCCTATTGACCTGAAGTCAAGTTACCATGGTTACTGAAGCTTTTCTCCTCAGCTCCGTGGCGAGAGGCTGGATAGAGTAAAGAGAGGACCCTGCTGGCATTTCCAGCTGCTTGAAATTTCTTTAGCCCAGGAAAGCACGAGGTTTGGAGAAGAGAGATCCTTCTTTCCAACACGGAAGTTTGTAACTCTGTTTTTCCTGTCCCAGAATGCCTCTGAGCTATGGAAGCTGAGAGGGCATTCTTACTTTCCCTTTCTTTCCCTCCTGTGATGCTAGGAAACCAAGCCCCCCTCTCTCCCCCTCTGCCCCTCTGTGAAGAATAGTCCTACACTTTGTGGGCATTTGAAGAAGTTGGTGTCTGTTATTTCTTATCTTGGTGTGTGCAACCTTGATTTGTAGAAAGTTTGTAAGATGTACTAGCTGAGAAAAAGAATTGGTTCTCTCTCTGATGTTCCCTCCCTCCAAGAAACCCTGTTAAAAAGAGACCTCCAGACCCCAAATCCTTTGTCTCTTGTCCTTTGGATTCCCCTTCACAGAAATAAACCGTGGATTGCAAACCAGGGAGAGAGTCCACCCCTGATTTCTTTACTCTCTTGACAGACTTGAATTCCTGAAGAAAATAGGTGAACCCCACAAACATATGCTGGCTCAAAATCAGAGTGAAGAGAAACCACATCACTGAGCTAGCTGGGCCACTCTCTGGAGGTCTGAGTCAAGAAGAAATAATGTGCTCTCTTCCTTTCACCACACCTCGCCTCAAGCTGTGTTTGTGTGACCTATTTCGCCTCCAGCAGCAACATTGTGCCTCCTTCTTAGAGCTGGCAGTGTGGGAGCAGCAGTGGTGCAAGTGACCCCTTGGGCCCCCACCCAAAGGCTGAGTCCTAATAAAGGCATGAAATAGGACTCTGTCTCCTGACCAATTTATTTCACTCCACAACATCTGCTGAAGTGTCATCAGGAAGGTGTCTCTGGTACTGAGCAGAAAGTAGGGCAGGGCAGACACATCTGGCAGGTATCCATCATGTTCTGGTGTTCATGGAAACATAAGCATATCCACATCCTCACGTAATAAGATCCCATGGACCTTCCCATTTATTTGTCATAGTATCTTTTACCATTACTTTAGGTTTAGGTGACTGGGCATCACCAGCTGATCGCAGGATTAAAAGTGATTCAAAATTACTGGATTCTGGGATTGTTCTCATGCTTTTAAGTGATTCAAGGTATAAACAGCTTTTGCTACTCTGCTCTGTGGGGTTTCACTGCACATTCCCCCTTTTTTGTTTTTGTAAAATGCGCTTTAAAGTACCATGTGCTCTTTCTATGATAGCATGTCCTGTTGCTAATCAGGGAATACTAGTGTGGTGTGATATGTAATTTCTTTCTCCTTGCCTCCTTTGGGCTGAATTCTCTGTGGATATAACCTTTCCCTAGTCTCTCAGCCTCCTTTGGGCTGAATTCCTCTGGGATCCTCCCTCGTGGGGAGTCCCACTTATCTCAGTCCTTATGGTTCGAAGAAAACTCCCGAGCTCATTAGATTCTTGTTTCTCGTGTTTATTAACAGGTGATCACAAAACTTAACAGGTCTCTCCAGGCTGGTTACAAGGTTAATCTTTGCAATTTGGTACATTTCTTTCTTCTGATGGTACAAACAAGGCCTTGTGGCACACTTCGTGTCTGATGCACAAAATGGCCCTGAAATACGCAGTTCTTTTATCTTTATACATATTTTTACCCAATTAACTATAGACACGTATATTATTTTTCTTAATAACCCAATGACCCATCACCTCTGTGCTGCACTGTGGCATTTTCTATCCAATCACTTACTATTACTGTAAAACCTCTAGGAGAAGAACATGAAGAAGAAAGAAGAAGGACAAGAGACAACACCCTAAATCCTCCATCTTGTCTCCTGTTCTCTAAACTACTTTTTCACCCAGTGATTTAAAAAACTTTCTAATCTACACATTTACACTTTTCCTATCTAACTTTAACATTTGTTTTCATGTGTCACCATGAAAACATGCACATGAATTTCATATTATATGAAATTCAGTGTTTCCTTGAATCCTAGAACTAAATATTAAAAACAAGGGCACACAGTCTGTATCTCAGACTCCAACATCTGCCCCTCTCTTTAAAAAAAAAAAAAACAAAAAAAAAAAACAATAAAGAAAATCAACCTAAATCTTTTCTTGGATTACTTTTCAAGAAGGGTTATTTTTCCTTCACTCATGTTTTAACAAATGAGGCTTTACAATATTAATTTTCCCACTTTTTCACTTGAAACCCAAAGTCCATTGCTCTTGCATGTGGGATCCAAACCGTTCAGCTGTCAACTGTGGTCTCGATACGGTTCACATCTGCGTGCTCACTCTTCTGCTCTTTGGGCCGTCTGCTTGTCTCTGCAGCTGATGAGTTTCTACGTTCTTCTCTAGGAAGTTACTTCTGCTTTAAACCTGTGAATACACAAACATACACTTTCCTCCAAATTATTAATTGAAATGAATTTTTTAATCTTTTTGCTTCTGAACTTTTGACCAGAACCAAAGAATTCTCTCTCAACTTTGTCTGACTCTTGTTAGAACAATACCTGATAATTGATGGAACTGGCTTCATAAAAGACTTGTTTAAAAAGGACCGTTCAAGAATTATTTGCAATAGATATAAGATCTTTACACTTTTTCTAAAAATTTAAGATATATAAGGTTTTTATACTTCTGAGGCATAGCCTTGGTTCCCCCCCTTTTTTTGTAATTAAGTAAGGTATTTGGTTTTTTTTGTTATGACAATGAAAAACCATCAAATTAAAACACTTGCACATGTATACGCATATAGGAAATAACACTTTTACAGAAATCAAAAACTTGTTAAGAAGATTCATAATCAATATTATGCAATATTAAACTTATCTGAATAATCTGTAATATGAATTACTAAATACACTAAATAGATACTCTCATCCCAGAGTCTGCCACAGCTGATAAATCAACGGAAGATTGGAAAATCATGTCCGGATAACAATTCTCCAAGCCCACTGTAAAATCCAGCTGCTATATTAATTCACTAATTGCCAAGTCCAATTGACCTGAGTATTGTTTTGATGCAAAAAACTTCTGGGTTTATTGGTAAATTCTCTATCCAGGTAAAGTCAAGGCTTGGCTAGAGCCTTAGGCCTCATCTGGAAAGATGTCTCTTAAGTCATTTTCAAAGCAAGGGGTTTAAAAATAGCAGCTATAAGATGCTTAAAACACAGCAAACTTTTAAAAGGCATTTGTATAAAACAATGATCAGATGTCTTAGGTAATTGACTAATTAAACCATTCAGTAGTTAATTTAATCTGAAGTTTCTTTCATAACACTTGACTTTCAACCATGACACATTTTCTTAGAATTCTGGAAACTAAAATAATAAAGCTACATTGGATTAGGTAAATGCAAATCTTCTTAAACAAGGAAAAGAGTAAAAACCAACACAAAAAAACTCTGTATAGAAGCAGCTGCATAACTTATTTACCAAGATGCATCTGTAGTGAGAAAACAAAAAAATCTCAAATGACACGTGTCTAAAAGGTAATTACACAAAGATATATTAAAATATGTATAAAGCTGGCTGTAAATAAAATGACACATTATAGATAATGCTCATCATAGAAATCTATAAATTTACATTATAGAATGAATATGTCATCAGTAAGTGTCTGAGGAAATCAAGATAATAAATTTAAAATATTCACATCTTAGTGACTAAAAATGAATTAAAGTGAAAAACTTTTAAATTTTTTGTAAATAACAATCACTAAGTTTTTTATGCAACTTATAGAAAACTAAAACTGTAGAGATTATAACAAACAATAGAACTTCTAATGAAATCAAGGGTGTCACAAATTGCATTCACCTCTATTCTTAAGCAGGTGTTCACTAGTGTTCTGTCACTACTGTTTCAGCTGTAATTATCTTCATCTCTATAGGAAAATAACTATGCAGTTTAAACAAATGTCTTCAATAAAACATAAAGCAATTTAAATTTTAACTTGTTAAAAAATAATTATGATAAAAGGAAGTAACAAAACTTAACGTCAAAAAATACTAAAGTTATAACTTAAGTAAAAAACACTCAAACATAGTGAAATTTAACTTTGCTTAATCTTATTAACACTTAATCTATATTAGATGAAAACACAACTTAATCTTACTCTGTTATTATAAAAAAAGGCAATTAAAAATTTGGTATACACTTCTTTGAACACAATATAACAGGAATATTGATTCACTATAGAGATTATAGGGATGCAACAAATTTATCACCATTCTATGTTATCTGGTTTTGAGAATAACTTATAATAACTGCACATGTTATTAAAAATACCATTCGTAACAAGAATTTGCTTGGTATATGCTTAAATTTGTTAGGATTTTTAGAATGCAGTTTTACTAGAGAAAAAATACAACACCACAGATTTGGTAATTTGCGATTCAGCTTTTGTAGTACTTTTCAGAAACATTAAGTTTAACTTTTTAAACTAAAATCTAAAATCCAAATTGGTATATATGCTGTTATACAGGTTGTTTGTCTTTTTGTTTTTTTTTTATAACAAAAGGACTCACATTAAAATTTCTTTATTAAAATTGTAAAAAAAATACCAAGCAAATGGGTAATACATGGTTAATATAACTTTGAGATTACTGAAAACTGTATTGAACTAAATCTACAATACACTTATTCAAATGAAAGGTTAAAAATGAAAGAAACCTGTCATTAAATCCTTTTTCTGTAGGATTAATCATATGATTTTTCAACTTAATTTTAAAGAAATGCATCTTGTAGAAACTGACTGTAACTACAGTAATACTGCTTGATCACTCTATATCATACAATACTACATTATCAGTAGATGTATAGAGAAGATAACATTTTCAAAACTTTCATGTATTGAGAATACTGAAACTGAAGAAAAATCTTTTAAATTTCTTGGGATGCATAAATATCATTTTCTATGTTATTCTGTAAAAACAAAACCAACAGATATCATTAGAAATACAACATCGATATGTATTCTATTATGCAACATTTTTAAACTTTTTAATCTATTTTTGAAGGCACTTCAATAGGGGTTTCTCTCTGAAGCTTAACCGACCGCAATAATTTGCAGATTAGCCAGCAATGCATCTTACAATGCTTTTGATTTTTGTCTTTCGGCTATTTTTCTGAAACCATCCCAGAGATGCTTGACTTTGTATTGACATGTCCTGTAACCCTGAGTCCATATCTGTGGGAGGATTTGTAGAGTGAAAGAACTGTGCATAAGCACGGCTGTGGTCAAAAGACTCTTGGCTTTGTGTGGCATCCAGTGATACCATCTGCTGTGGTGAAGCTGTTGTTTTTTCTAGCTGTTGTTGCTCTGCTGCAGCTGTATTGCAAAGCGAATTCAATTTTAAAAGTGCCGCTGCAGCGCTCGGCGCAGGCCGCGGCTCCGCTTGTCCACCCACCTATGCCCCGGCTCCGGGCTGGGCACGGAGGGACGGGACCACGCCTCCCTGTGACATTATGGGCGCCCCTGATGAGGGCTGGCTTGGGGGCGGTGACGCGGGCGGGATATAGAGCTCCGGCTGTGCATGCGTCACTGGTGACATCACTCTGACTGACAGCTGTGGCTCAAAGCACACCCCTGGCAGGCGGGGCGCAGGGGCTGCCGTGCCCGTGGAGGTCCCGAGCTGCTCTGGCTTGGGCTGAGCCCTCCCGTACCCTCCCAGGGGGGACAGGGCTGTCCACTCCACCCCCCCGGGGCCGGAAAGGGGCTCGGCTGCTGGCACGCAGGTGGCCAAGGAAGTTTCCCCTCCCTCTTCTGCCTGCAACAGCATACCGGGTGCTGGAACAGCTCCAAGAGAACTCAGACACTCTTGCAAAAGCTCTAAGACCCCTTTTTGCAGATTCTGCCCGCGTTTTAGAATTGCCTCCTCGTCTCTGTATAGTTGTTTTTCTGGGCTTTCAACAGGCTTAGACATTCTCTTTCCTAAGGTAGATTTCAGGAAGGCTGACACAGACTTTACAGCGTGCGGTAACAAGCATTCCGCATTTGACTGAAACAAACCCTTCTGTTTTTCTGGACCCATCGTGTCCCTTGCCTGAGTTTCAGAGTCCCATTTACTGGAGATGACTTCATAAGTCACTGCAGAAGCCATTAGAAGTTCAGCTGCTACCTCGTCTCTAAGAGTGGTTTTTTCATATACTTTCACATTTATCTTCTCCCACAGGCTTGGGGTAAACATTTTCTGTGAATCCACGTTAGGGAATTCTACCCGTACCCAGGATAGAAGGCTTTTAAGCTCATCTGTGGACACAGAGATCGGGTGCTCCTTTACCATAGCTTCCAAAATAGCCAAAACCTCCCCCTCAAGTTTGGACATGTTTCCCATATTTTTGCTCCCTTTTGACGGCTTACCTGACCTCAGGGTCAGCTTTCTCTCAGCTCCTCAATCCGTGATCCGTTCCACAGCTCACAGATGTCTGGCTTGGCTTGTCCGCTCTCACCAGCACCGGGATTACCGAGATCTTCTTTTTCCCCTTTCCAGGGAGTTTTCCAGCTTTCCGCTGGCTTCTCTTTTTTCCTTTTTTTTTTTTCAACAGGAGCCTTCAGTTCAAAGTGCCCCAAGTTTGGGAGCCACTTGTCTCTTTATGGACTTTTTGATTTGGGTTCTTTTTCCCTTTGAACTGAAGATTGATGAGAGGGAGGCTGGTTTTCTCTCGTTCGGTCTCAGTTGTTTATTTTTTCTTATCAGCATTACAAGGTACAAGGAGCTATGTGCACTATAATAGAAAAGGGGTAAAATGGCTAACAAAGATCTTCTTCAAGGTCTTTTATATGTCCATTTACCCAATTAACAGGTGCCAACTAAATTATTTTTCTTAGTGACCCAATGACCCAACACCTGTGTGCTGCACTGTGACATTTTCTACCCAATCACCTACTACTACCCAAACACCCCTAGGAGAAGAACATGAAGAAGAAAGAAGAAGGACAAGAGACAACACCTAAATCCTCCATCTTGTCTCCTGTTCTCTAAACTACTTTTTCACCCAGTGATTTAAAAAACTTTCTAATCTACACATTTACACTTTTCCTATCTAACTTTAACATTTGTTTTCATGTGTCACCATGAAAACATGCACATGAATTTCATATTATATGAAATTCATTGTTTCCTTGAATCCTAGAACTAAATATTAAAAACAAGGGCACACAGTCTGTATCTCAGACTCCAACACCAACAATGCAAATAAACCCAGTAATGCACACATGTAGGCATATCTGGTGGACCTGTTTGTTTGTTATAGCCTGCTCTACTAGCTCAAGAGCAGCTTTTGCCTCTTGTGTCAATTTCCTGGAAGATGCTAAATCAGGATCACCCTTTAGGAGGTTAAATAAGGGTGCTAACTGTGGGGTAGTCACCCCTAGATAGGGTCTGAGCCAGCTGATGGTACCCAAAAGTTTTTGTGCGTCATTCAGATTTTTAATTTTTGTCAAGAATTTAATTGAAGCCATTGCACATATTTGTCCTGTAAAATTTGAGTCAATAAGATCAGGGTGTACAAACATACCTTGTAGTGTGGCACTACCAAGGAACATGACCTACCAATCAAGAGTGCACTTAATCCTCTCCCGATAGTCCCCTGAGCCTCAAGACAGACTCTATGTACTTTCAAGATGCTTATAGTTACTGAGATGGAGGTGGAAACATCCATTCTAGCAGCTCCTCTAGTCCTGCCTGTGAGCTGGTCACAAAAGTTTGCACAGGAAGGTGAGGAGATGCTTGTGTCTTCACACACCTACCCCTCCCACTGGGTCGTCTGTTTCCCTGGTTCTTAAAAGACACCTTGAAAGATTGTGTACTAGTATAAACTTTAAATTTGCATTGTTTTGCCATATGACCAGGGTTCCCACGTCAGCTACAATTAATGGTCATATTCCTCTGTCCTTGGCAAGTCCCCATTAAAGTGGATTTGCCTGGATAGTTGACTTTTATATGGCCTTGCTGCCCCCATCTGTAACAATCAGGTGATACTCTTTCAAGAGCTGCTATGGAATCTGCAAATAAGGTCATATTATGGGAACTAGATCCAACCTTGGCATAGGCATTTTTCATGGTCACTTAGCCTGACAACCCCAGAGCAAGTCCTTCAGAATTTGTCCAGGTGGCTTTGGGATGTCCTTAGGGAAGGAGACTCCACAGGTTCTCTGGGCAACCAGCGCCCACTGAGGTGCACTGCAGTCAGGCAGATGCAGCGGTGCAGGGTTGGAGCCTTTAGAGCTGTTACTGCTTTTGTTAGGAGTCAGAAGAGAGGGATTTCATGGGAATGAAAAATAGTTCCTCTAACATTTTATGTGAAAGCACACATATGTTATTGCCTAGATTGTGGCATATGAGAAGGTAAAATTTTTAACTAAAAACTAGTGATGATTTTTTTTTTTTTACACTTGGGCACTGATTTTCTTTTGTACTAGTCGTTATTTTCTGCTATGCTTTTAATTCCCAGAAAACTAGAAAATGGAGCTGTAACAGAAAACAAGTAACTAATCTTGTTAAGATGCTGTTTTCACTCACACCAATGAATTAAGGTGGGTGGGTGATTGCCCTGCAGAGGCAGCCTGTGTGGGAAGCAGCATTTGAGGAAAGCCTCTGCACTTCTGGATAACACACCTGATGAGTCCATGGGATGTGTGAACCGTCTGGATTGACCCTGGTTTAAAACACCACGAATACAAAAATGCTCTGACTCTGTCTTGAGTTGCCCAGAGGCTGAAAATGTTTCTGTTCTGGTGCCAGCAGGAAGGAGGAAAGAGAAGTGGAAGCAGACCAAGCAGTTCCTGAGAAGGAGAGGAGTGAGCCCAGCCTGATCTGTCCCCCACCATGCAGCTGGAGTTACCTCCCCACCGAGGACCTGCAGAGGTGCCTCAAGTCCCATGTCAGGGAGGTCTTTGGGCCCTCTCTTCCCAAGGATATGCACAGACTCCCCTGCAGAAGAACAGGCTGAAGCATTTCCTGCTGGCCCGGCTGGCAGCAGAGCTGGGACATGCTGTCCCAAACTCGCAGCTGCACTGGATGTGCTGTGCTGGGGACGTGCTGGGTTTCTATTGCACCCCCATGAAAGACAGGACCAAGACTGATGAACTCACAGCTGCAGAGCTGCCCCTGAACATGAAAATCATTTGGCAGCAGTGAGTCCCCCCATGGAACATTCCCGTGCCCGACTTGTGCTGCAGGGAGCAGCAGAGCCCTCTGGTTGGGGCGAGATCTTTGAATTTCACTGATAAAGGTTCACTGAGCTGCACTCGTGCTTGGCTGTTCCTGTTCTGCTCTATTTGCCCTGCAGACCAGTTCTTGCGAGGCAGAGGTGCAGCATGGACACTGCCAGCTGCCCCCTTCCCTTTCCCTGCTTCTGGCCACTGACGGGATCCAGGGGGATCAGGACAGGACAAGGGGGCCATCTCCATAGTTTCTGCTCTGCACCTCTGTGCTGGTTTTGGCTGGGTTAATTTTGTTCCTAGGGGCTGTTATAGGGCTGTGTTTTTGATCTGTGCTGAACTCAGGGCTGATAATACTGAGATATTTTTGCTATTGTTAAGCAGGGCTTGCACAGAGCCAAGGCCTTTCCTGCTTTTCTTTCTACCACACTGCTAAGGGGACTGGGGGTACATGGAAAGGGACTCAGCCAGGACAGGTGACCCAAGCTGACCCAGGGGATATTCCAGACCACATGGCATCAGGCTCAGTGTATAAAATGGGGGAGAAGAAGGAAGCAGGGGACATTTGGAGTGATGGCATTTGTCCTCCCAAGTCACTGTGATGTGTGATGCTGGAGGTGTTGAAAACCAGCCCAACCATGGGAAGCATGATATTAATTCCTTATTTTGCTTTGCTTGTGTGTGTGGCCTTTACTTCCCTTATTAAACTGTCCTTATCCCAATGCACGAGTTTTCCAGCTTTTACCCTTCTGATTCTCTGACCATGACAGTATTCTCCCCACTGCTCACACTGTGGCTCCAACAGATCTCCTGCTTTCCTTCCGTTTCACTGCTGTGAAAGCCAGTGCCTATGTGGCCACTCCTGGGATGTGTTCGGCAAGCTTTGGAACGCAGATGCCAAACTCTGGAATATTTTTTCCTGGACTGATGGATAGCACTGTAGCTGTCTGCCTGGCTGGATTTCTTCATACTGTTCCTGGTTGGCCCAGATCTGGCTGTCAAAAGTACTGAAGGAGTTGCCAACAGGCCTGGTGTGAGGATTAGTCTGGGTTACCTGTGATAGCCTTCAGGATGCTGTGATCTTTCCACTTCCCTTTCTCAAAAGGAAAAACCAAAACCAAAACCAAAACAAAACAAAAAACAAAACCAAACCAAACAAAAACAAAAACAAAACAAAAAAAAAAAAACAAAAATGAAAATTTGTTCAATTGATCTTTTTCATATTTTACTGTATGTCAACAAGAGCTCTCATGGAATGAAACACTCGACATATTTAAAATATATGTTTTCCTTCCAGAGTATGAAGCTTGGTGGGTTTTATAACACACAATTAGTTGAGTTTTAATTCTGCTTTTACTCATATTTACTTTCACTTGAAAGCATCAGAACACTGCTTAATTGCAGTACAGTGTGGCCAAAGTTATCCATGAATTTGTGGAGTATGCCACCAGACTTTACAACTTTGCATCCCTGAGTTGTGGATCAGATGGGATACATTCTCCTTAAGTATCCAGGCAGTTTCTTTATAAAGGAAAAAGTAATAATTTAACTGTTTTCTCTGGAGATCAGCTGTCTGCTTTTACCACTCAGCATTCACACAACATTGGCCTCTTCCAGGCCAAGTCAGAAATTTTAAATCAAAGTGCTGTCTTTGGTATGAAGTAGTTTTAATGATTTTCCTTTTTTGTTGTGTGGGTTTTTTTGGTTGGTGTTTTTTTTGTTTGTTTGGGGTTATTGTTGTTTTTTTTTTGGTACAGTAACACAAAGCAAAACAAGTGTTCATGAAATTCTGAAGGAGAACAAGGTAGGTATTTCACGTAGCATTTTCTATTTCTAGAAGGCTGTCAGTAAGGCTGACTGTAATGATTGGATCTCCTCTTCCTGGAGATTTCACACCCTTAGATAAAGACATATCCCTGCAGAATAATTTATACCTACACAACTATGTATTCTTTGGGACTTCTTCTACTTCTCTTGGCAAATGGAATAGTGAAATATCAGGAACACAGAATTTACTAACTGGTTCTTCAGGCAGTCAGATTATAAAGGAAAATATAGACAAAGGTAATAATGTCATAATGGAAAGCTGGACAAGGACACCAAGCCTCATGTCTTCATTTCCCTGTATCCTGAAGCTGGAAGTTTCTTTTCTTTCTTCCCCTGCTGACCAGGTGGCAAAATCTGTTCCAGAATCAGTGACAGGATCTTTTCAGTTCACAGGTCTAGAATCAGAGCAAGGCAGGAAAGCCAAAGGTTCTTTAAAAGAACCATACAGGATAGGAAACAATGGTCTTCACTTGCTACTAGATGTGCCTGGAAAAGGTGAATGCTTGTTTTGTGTCAGCTCGATAAGGAATTGAGCCAAAATCAATTCAGTTTTGAGTCAAAATCAAATGCAGTTCAGCCTATTTCCTGCTGTGTGTCCATGAAATGGGCTCATGTGAGAGTACTGACCATAGCATTAGCAGGCAGATAAAATCAAAGACAGAGAGGTAAAATTAACTTTGCCTGTAATCTGTAACCATTACAGAGTCCCTAAGATTTACAAACCACAATAAAGGATGGCTATTTAATGAGCAAATACATAGTCTACAAGGGATGTAACAGTCAGAGATCATAGATGATAAATACGGATCTTTGTTCACAATATGTACAACCTGACGTGGCTGTCTTCTGCTCTTTAGATTGTTTTCGTTTGAGTTTGTGAAAAACAGAGTAACTCTTCAAATAGGAAATAAAATAAGAGACAAAAGTCCAGTGCTGGGGTGCTCCTGGCAAACAGCCAAAGAACACACCATAGACTTGAGTTTTTTATATTGTATCATTCCTGAGACTCATGCATATTCGTGTCTTTATTATTCAAACTTCCTTGAGAACTCTTGATATTCCAGGTTCTCTTCTTCTTTGGTTTTTAACCTGTGACCTGCCTGCAGGATATTCTGCAGATAAGTTCTTCTCATGTTCCTGTCCTATTATTTCACACCCCGGATGCTTATGCTCTGGTTTCCAGCATTCTAGTCACTTGGAGGCATCAGTCCACTGATGTAAGGAAAATTAGTGGTTTTGCACCATTCTTTAAGTTGGTTACCTAGAGGTATTTTTAGTCTCTATTTTTAAGTTTGCTAATGCCTATCAATTTATTGTATTTATGTATTGTCAGAAACGGGCCAGGAGACCAGCTCCTTTTTAAAAGGCCTTTATTAATCAGGACAGCTCTGGGGTGGGGGCCCGAGGGGTCACGCACACCCCCAGTGCTCCCACTTGGACACCACAGAAGAGGAGGATCTGTGCAGCTTTGTCACTAGGGCAGAGCTGGGTCTTCCTTCCTCACGGGAGTCCTCAGGAAGACTCGTTCTCTTGGCCTTGTAGTCTAGGATGTCATCCCATTCGAGTCCCCTCCTGGTTATGTCTGCCTCTGGAGGGAAGTCAGGGGACTCCTCTGGGTCTTCCTTGTTCGATGGTACTGTTTTTATTCCTTCCCTTTTGTGTGGCTCGTTGTCTCGGGGGTCTTTCCAGTCTGTATGTGTCCCATGAGTCTCTGGTCTCTGTCTCATCTGCATAGAAGTCTTATGTCATCCTCCTCAGGGCCCAACTGAACAGGGTACAGCAACTTGGGGCAGGGATACAATGTTGCCATGTGGGAGTCCAGGAGCAGTGGGGGCAGGAGCTGGCTGAATACAGAAGGAGAAACACAGGGTACAGCAACTTGGCAGTGGGGGCAGGGCCTGGCTGAACACAGAAGGAGAAACACAGGGTACAGCAGCTTGGGACAGGGATACAATGTTGCCATGTCAGAGTCCAGGAGCAGTGGGGGCAGAGCCTGGCTGAACAAGGAACAAGAAACACGGGATACAACAATTTGGGACAGGGGTACAAGGTAAGTAAACCTAGGGCAGGGGTACAAGGTAAGTAAGGGGTTTACAAACAGTAACATGGTAACAGTCTTCTAATTATTCTTAACATGTATTATACTGTATATATGCCTATTTATGTATTTATTACATTACCATTCATATAAACTGTACAGTGTATACAGACACTGACAGATTATATTACACAAAAGCAGTTAAAAGTAAGTATAAATTGTACTATATCAAAATACTTGTGATACAGAAAGATAACCTGTAAATGAGAAAGCCGACAGTATATTGTCATCCATAACAGGGTTTTTTCTTTTTTCGAGCTAGCTGAACAGACAGCTGAACACAGACGGCTGGCTGAGAGAAATGAAAATTTATCTTGCTTTATATTTTCTTACCTACAATAGATAGTGAGGGAAAGGAAGAAAAAAAAATGTGAGAGAAATATGGCAGACAAGGATGTAGTATGTTGACGTGAAGGAAACTGCAACAAGTGTCGACATGTTATAAATGCAAAGGCAAAATCGTGATACAAATTAAAAGAGAGATTTATTAATAAACAATAAAGAAAGGAAACAACGATAAAAAGCTCACAATAAAAAGATCAGCGCAGCGCTGGGTGGACAGGGTCTACACCAGAGGTATAGGTTTCCCAAATCCACGCTTGAGGGTTCCCAAGCCTCGGTTTTTATAGGGATTTTATGTCCTTAGGCGAAAATTCCAAGCAGGTTCCATTCACCAAGTGTCCATGATTGTCCAGTGAATGGATTTCCTGGCATGGAATAATGAAGTTAACTAGTGTCCGGACAGAATCTCCTCATATGTAAAGGAGATCCTGTATGTATTTCAACTTGTGTTATCATGGCAGAGCGGTGGAATCCGGGCTGGTGCCGATGGGTGTCTCGGCAGTGCTTTCCCCTTTGTCCTTCTTGATTGCTTTTCCAACACTGGTCTGACAGGTGGGATGTTCAGGTGTGGCAAAGTCTGTCTTTTGGAGCCCGTCTTTCTTTATCGGTTAGATTGTTCCTCACGGAAATCTGCAGGGCGTTGCTCAGGTCCGGAGGCAGATAATTTCTCCGAGCCAGCTCCATTGTTGTCTTGACGATCCTTGTCCTGTCTTATTTGTTCGAGTTGATGGGCTTGCCTGAGTTCGTTATCTGGGTGTTGGTAGCAATCGGCAGTTTTTCGGAGGGGATCCCGGCCAGACCCGGGGAGAGGTTTTGTACATTTCATGTTTTTATATTGTTGCAAACACATTTGTCATATTTCTATTTTTCGAATTTTTAATACATACAATAATTTATTACAGTCCCCCACCTAATAATTTATCACATTAAAAATTCGTTTTATTTACATTAATTAACTTTTGAACGAGGAATATTCGTATTCCTCTTATCTTTTTACCTCATCGGCTATTGAACTATCAATTTCTGGTGACAACATGTGTTTGCTTTCGAATTCTTCTAAGACTTTTAGTGCATTTTCATTTTCTTTCTCTTCTTCTAATATCATTATTTTAGAAAGAAGGGCTGTCTTGTCTTGTGCCTTTTCGGGATCTATTGGGAGGGCGGCGATTTGCATTCCTTGGACCACAGAGTGTATTAGTCGGATCAGACAAGGAATCAGACAGGGTAGGAAGATGACTCCGGCAACGGAACATCCTATAAAGAACACTAGCTTTTTCCACCAAGCCCCCTGTCCAAAAATTTGGTCCCACCAGGAGGCTTGGAGGATGGAATTCCATTTCTGGACTGGCACATGTGCTACTTTTTTTATTTCTGCAGCTAGTCCCTTTATAGTTTCTCCGTAGTCATCTATTTCCATGCAACACTCGGATTCGTTATATCTTCTGCACACTCCTCCCTCCTCTGCTAGCAAATAGTCGAGAGCTAATCTATTTTGATAAACAAAAGCTCTCATTTGTGAATGCTGCTTTGCTAGGAGTTCTAGGGCTTCTGAAGTGTGGTTCGAGACTACCTCTACCACTGCCTGTAGCCTGATAAGTCGATTGAGGAGGTAAATGGGGGTTCTATAACCCCAACTGCCATCATTTGCCCAAGTGGCTGGGCCATAATATTGTATGATTCTCTCGGCAGGCCACTCCTCCTCTTTCCACTTTTGGCTGCCTCCTGCCATCGGTAGTTCTCTTTTTAAGTCCCTCTTTTGTCGAGCTAAAGTTTCAAAGAGGGGAGCACCTAAAGACTTGCTTTCGTCTTTGGGTAATGTAAAGAAAAATGGCCGAATTATTCCGAGTGTGCATGACCCTTTCCATTTCCGTGGTAATTCACTGTATGCTTTCTTTCCACATATCCAGTAAATTCCATCGGGTGCTTCCCAACCTTTATTAGTTTTTGCCGGATCCTCCCAATAGTCTTTCAGGCCCATGAATGTGTGGAAGGGATTGGCCCCCAGCTTTTTGTTCCAGCAAAGTTTAATGATTTCTACCCACTCGCAATTATTTTCCCAAGAGGGACTCCAATACCCCTCAGGTGGTTCCGGTTGCCAGATTTTTCTCTTTTTATCTGAATTTACCGTGAGGGTATTTACACACGGGGTGTACCCTACTAACTCAGTAAATTCTTTTCCCTCTCGGCTGATACAAAATGTTCCAATTATTCTTTTGTCAATTACCCATCCCTCTGGCCTTCGGGTTGTTTTTGATAATTTCAGCCCTGTCCATTTTAGTAATTGTTCTGGGGTCAATCCCTCTCCCTTCCAGGGCCATCTTTCGGCTGACTTCAAGCCACCACATATCCAACAGTTGGATTAGCCTAATTCGGTAGCTATCTCCTGCATCAAATCTATAAATAGATTTTGATTCGGGTTAGGTAATTTCCAATTGTCATATTGTCTTTCTAATTGCTCATACTGCTCGCTGAGAGAATTTAATCTCTCTTGCTCTAATCTTTTTCTTTTATTTTCCATTTCCTGCCTTTTAATTTCTAGGGTTAGCTGTTTGATTTTATTTTCTGGGTCCAGTCCCTCCTCATCTTTTGAAAAACAAAATACTGGGTCGAATTGCAGACACACTCTCTCATCATCCGGTTTCAATAGATCTAGAACTATTGGCTCATTGTTGAATGTTATTTTTGTTTCGTGTTTTAAATTTTTACCTTCCCAGTACATTTTCCCCCCCATTATACAAGGTTTTAAGTTTGCTTTATTATAGCAGACAGGGTTGACTCGGTGGTACGCTAAAAATGTCGACTCTTTTCTTCCTCCAATCCAGACAGTTTTATTACACTGTCCGCAGACCGAGATTGGAGGAATTCCCTTTATTTCTCTTTTGTTCCGGAGGTGGGTCCCTGGAACCCTTAGTTCTCCCGAGGTCCGAATGGGTTTTTCCATAATACTTGCCCCTGGGTTCGAGCACCACATTTTCTCTCTAAATTTGCATAATTTGAATTGAGTGTCGTTTAACCAACATACCCCTGTGTGCAATTCTGGAGGACATACGGTCAGTTTCTCGGTTTTTGTGGCAGTCCGACACTGCTCACACTTCCCCAGGGGACCCTCCCCTGGAGGCGCCTCGGGCTTCATTCCCTTGGCCAAGCACACGGCTAGGTTCAGGAGCATCAGGATTCCCCACAATCGCATCCCTCTGCCATTCCCTTCGCCCGTATAGGAATATACGGCGGGGGTAACCATCTTCTCGGCAGCAAGGACTGTCTTCAGGGGCCCTTGAAGTCCTGATGGCAAACCTTCGCTTAAAGGTTGCCCACCGAGATGCCTTGACCGTGTCGAACCTGCACGGTACCTTTATGGTTCTACGACACTCGACTTTCAGAGGTTCCGCTTTACAATCAAGCTGACCCCTTAATCCTTTTCGAAAAAAATTGGAACCACTCCGGAGAGTCGAGTTCCAACAGACCCGCCCGGGTTGCAAGTATCAGGAATCGGTTGGTCTGGTTTCATTCTTTCTCGTAGCACCTAGTGCACAATCCCCTAGGTCTCTCCCCCCCCAAACAATGAGTCACCCAAGTCTGTTTACAATAAGCACACTTAAAATACACAAACGGAAAACAGTAACAATCACGAATATTGCAACTTATCCTTTCGTCACTGTTCATTTGTGTTGTCTCCGGAGCTTGATTTTCAATTCTCCCGGTGGGGTGGTAACTTTCCACTCAGTGGCGTCGCAGTCCGGAACTTTCTTTGCCCGAGAAAAGTGAGTCCAACCTTTCTCGGCCGTTCGCACCGCAGTATCTGTCGTTAAAAGGACGAGGAATGGGCCTTCCCAGTGTGGGCTGAGAGGGAGTTCTCTCCACGCTTTGATCAAGACCTTGTCACCCGGTTGAATTTTGTGGATTGGAAATCCCAATGTCGTGCTTTGGGGAATCAATCCTCTCTTCCTGAGCTCCTGTAAGTTTTTATTTACAGAGATGAGATATGGTTGTAATTGCACATCCTCTATTTGAGGATGTGACACCGGCATTCCATGCTTATATGGCATTCCATATAGCATTTCAAAGGGGGACAAGCCTGTCTCTGAGTGAGGCATGGTCCTAATGTTTAACAAAGCTAAAGGAAGACATCGGACCCAAGTCATTTTTGTTTCAATTATTAATTTGGACAATTGTGATTTTAATGTTTGATTCATTCTTTCTACCTGCCCCGAACTCTGAGGATGCCAAGGAGTGTGATATTGCCATCTGATTCCCAATGCCTCTGATAATTGTTTGATGATTTTTGAGGTAAAATGAGTGCCTTGGTCTGAATCAATATGGTCCACTATCCCATATCTCGGAATTATTTCTTCTAGTAGAATTTTAGACACAGTTTGGGCTGTAGCCTTTGCTCTAGGAAAGGCTTCTACCCAATGTGTCAGTTTATCTACTATCACCAGTAAGAATTTATTTCTGCCAATTTTGGGTAATTCTGTAAAGTCCACTTGGATCCTTTCAAACGGCCGGTATGAAAGTGGCCGACCTCCCCAATTTGATTGTTTTGATTTTGATCGATTAACCTTTTGGCATATCACACACCCCTGCACCTCTTGTTTGGCAAATTCAAAGATTCCTTTACATCCGAAAAATTTTAAGAATTGTTCCGCCAATGCTCTGGTGCCCCAATGAGTTTGCTCATGTAGTCTCCGGAGTATTCCCTTTGCTATAATTTTTGGAACTAGTTCCCTCCCGTCCGGCAACCACCATTTGTTTTCTTTTGAATATCCACCTACCTTCCTGAAATCTTCCAGCTCCTTCTCCGAAGGGAGCACAGACACATCTGGTGGTTCCTTGGGGCCAATCTCGGGAATACTTACTGTTAACAAAGCCGCTCGTTTCGCCTCTTTGTCTCCTAAATTGTTCCCCCTTGTGTGAAACTGCCACCCAGTTTGGTGTCCTTTTACATGGACAACCGATATCTCTTGTGGCTCTCTGACTGCTTCTAAAATTTGTCTTATGATTTCTCCATGTATTAATCCTTTTCCTTTTGTATTGATCAAACCTCTTTCCTCCCATATTTTCCAAAAGTATGCACCACCCCAAATGCATACTTTGAATCCGTGAAAATGGTCCCCCTCTTTCCTTTTAAACCCTTAAGGGCTCTTAGGAGAGCAAACAGTTCACAGGCCTGGGCGGACCAGCTTGCCTGTAGGGGACCTGACTCTATAATATGTCCTGTCATGCCATTTATGATGGCATAACCTGATTTTCTTTTTCCTTCTACCATTTTTGATGAACCGTCAATGAACCATTTTTCCCCTCCTTCTAACTCTTGATCTTCCAAGTCCGGTCTTACCTTGGTTTGTAATTCTACTGCTTCAATGCAATTATGAAATAGCTCGCCTGTTGGCTCCCCAAACAAGAACTGTGCCGGGTTCTGGGCAGTAGTTGTTCTTAACTCGAGACCTGGTGAACTGATTAGCATGGCTTCATATTTCAGAAGCCTCGAATCAGTTAGCCATTTCTCGGCTTTTTGCTGTAAGATATTTCTTACATCATGTGGGGTGTAGACGGTTAAAGGGGCTCCAAAAGTTATCTTTTTTGCTTCCCCGACCAACAGGGCTACTGCAACAATTGCTTGTAAGCAAGTAGGCCAACCTCGACTGACCGGATCTAGGATTTTTGATAAAAATCCTATGGGCTTTTTCTTTTCAGCCCATTCTTGTGTCAGGACACCTTGGGCTGTTTGTCCACTTACATCGACAAACAGTTGAAATTCTTTGTTAGTGTCTGGCAAGGTTAGAACTGGGGCAGTTATGAGTGCATTTTTCAGTTCCTGGAACTTACTTTCATCTTGAGTTGTCCATTTTAATCTGTCAGTATTTAATCTTTCATATAAAAATTTCACCTTTTCACTAAATCCTTCAATCCATTGCCTGCAATATCCCAGAAGCCCTAAAAACTGTCTGATTTGCCTCTTTGTTTTTGGGGCAGGAAGTACCAGGATTCCTGCCACCCTGTCCAGATCCAATCTCTTTTTTCCCTGAGATATCCAGTGTCCAAGGTATTTTACCTCGGGCTCTGTGAACTGCAGCTTGGATTTTGACACTTTCAAACCTTTTTGTCCTAGAAAATTCAACAAGGAAATGGTACTCTTTTTAACTCTTTCTTCTGTTGCCCCAGCAATTAATAGATCGTCTACATATTGTAGTAATTTTGTCCCTTCTTCTGGAACGAATTGAGTGAGCAATTGCTCCAATGCCTGTCCGAATAAGTTTGGTGATTCCACGAATCCCTGGGGGAGGACGGTCCACCTTAACTGCTGATTTCTGTTAGTGTCCGGGTCCTCCCACTGAAAAGCAAAGAAATTTCTACTCCCTTCATCCAAAGGACAAGTCCAGAACGCGTCTTTTAAATCAATTACACTATACCATACATCCTCAGGCGAGAGTCTGTTCAGCAAAGTGTACGGGTTAGCAACGACTGGGAATCTGGTTCGGGTCCTAGCATTTACTGCTCTCAGATCCTGAACCAGTCGGAAACTTCCATCAGCTTTCTTTACCGCAAGGATGGGGGTGTTATGTTGGGACATGCAAGGTTCGAGGGTACCCCCTCTGAGGAGGTCATCAATTACCAATTTCAGACCCCTCCTCCCTTCGATCGGGATGGGATACTGTCTGATCCTGATTGGATCTTCCGGGTTTTCTATTTCAATTTTGATGGGGGGAATATTCAATTTCCCCAACTCCCCCTTTGAATGCCATACTCGTGGATCGATCTCACTTTCGTCCTTTGGAGTCAAATGGAATATTCTTACTACTAATTCAGAGTTTTTCACTATAATGTTTATGTCTAATGCAACAATTATGTCTCTTCCTAATAAGTTATAATCTGCTTCTTCTACTAACAACAAGTTTCCCAAACATATTTTATTTTGAGGTTCGATCTCCACGTCTTTTATTATCGAGACCTTAAAAGGGTCTCCCTTAGCACCAATCACAACCACCTTTTCCTTGCTAGCCACACATCCCATTGGTAATTTCTGTAGGGTGCTTCTTTCAGCTCCCGTGTCAACCAGGAATTCTATTTCCTGGCGATGGGGACCCACTTTCAATTTTATCAAGGGCTCCTTAGCTGTTAATTTCCCCATCTGAAAGAGCCCAAGACTTCCCTAATCCTCCTGAAATATTTTCTCGTCCTTTTGTTTTTGTCGACAGTCTCGTTGGATGTGCCCCACCTTTTTGCAGTAAAAACACTCCGTCAGATTCTTTCGGGGAGCGGGACTGTCTTTTTTGGGACCCTTGTTGCTTTTTTGGTATTGTTTTACCTTGCTTTTGCTCTTGTTTTTGTACTTCTTTTACTGCAGCCACTAGTATTTTGGCCTGAAGTTTTTGTTTTTCATCTTCTCTTCGCATATATACTTTTTGAGCTTCTCTTAGAAGCTCTTGTAAATTTTTCTCTTGCCACCCATCAATCTTTTCTAGTTTCTTTCTGATATCCTCCCATGATTTTGCCATGAATTGGGTTTTGAGCAAAACTTCTCCCACTGGAGAGCTAGGGTCAGTCCCAGAGTATATCTGCAGACTTCGCCTTAATCTTTCTAACCACTCAGTGGGTGATTCTTCTTTACCTTGGCATTCCCCAAATACTTTACTAATATTTTGTCCCCGGGGAACTGCTTCCCTTATTCCTTGTACAATCATATTCCTTAAATCAACCATGCTTCTTCTGCCTTCTTCAGTCTGGGCGCTCCAGCTCGGGTTTATGCTAGGCCATTTTTGACTGCCCGGTGTACCCTGTGGATTACGCCATTCCCAATCCCTGATGCCTGCCTGCTTGATCATCTCTCTCTCTTCCTGACTGAACAGTGATCTCAGAATAGCCATGAGATCCTCATATGTATAAATACTACTTCCCAAAAATTCATCTAATTTTTCAGCCACTCCAAACGGGTCATCTAACAAACGTCCCATCTCCTTCTTAAACGCCCGCACATCCCCTGAGTTAAGGGGTACATTTACAAACCCAATGACTCCTGGGGCAGTTGGCACCTCTCTGAGGGGAAACATTCGATGCTCTGTCTCGTTTTCTCCCCATTCCTCATTCATCAATTTCGCCTTATAGCGAGTTCGACTTGCGGGAGGGGAGCTGGGGTTTTTGGAAACCTGTTCTTTCATTGTTAGCGGATATCCCGCTGTAACTATATTACTAAAGGGGACCCCCTCGGTTATGTTCGAGGATCCCGGCAGCGGCGGCCGGACTGGCAATGGGGGATGGGGTGTTCCCCAGCCTTGCATTGATCCGGCCCCTGAGGAGGCTGCCGCAGCTAGAACTTCGGCAGGCGGGGACACAGGAAGGGCTGCCGGAACTACTGCCGGCGCTGGTTCCCTGGTTTGTGATGTATGTGCTTCGACTGGTTGCCCTGGAGAACCCGCGGGAGCTGACGGCACTACCTGATCTGCTGCAGGAGGTCCTGCTGGCCCGTGGTATGGTGGGGGTAAGTGATCCAGGGGTTCCCAGCTCTCTGTTTTTGTTCCACTTTTCTGTTTTACCGGGAACAACCCAACTCTGGTAGTTAACCAGAGCCTGGCGTATTCTTTCTCCTCGGAGTCCGAGGAAACTTTACGCTCCACATGGGAGATTAATTCGCTACATGTCCATTTCTCAAATGTCCCTAGTACTGGCCAAATGAGGTGAGTTCTCAGTTCCTGTCCTCCCCAAACTTCGGCACAGTAATAGATCATTTTCGCTTTTGATCTCTTTTTCCTTTCGGGACAATTTTCCCAATTCCTCAACATCCATCCCAAGGGACTTTCCGGTGGGATGTCTAACAATTCCTTCGATTTCTTGGAAGGATCTTTTTCACTAGTTTTCTTTTGTATCTTACTCTTTCTCTGCCCCATAATGACAAAATCTTACCTGTTTTTCTGCGTTGTGTTTGTTTAACTATATTCGGAAAAATCAAGGTCTGCTAATACTCACCTTCGCGGTTAGCTGCACCAGGGTTTTTCTTAGCGCTTTTGATCTTTTCCTCGAACCTCTCCTAGGTTCTTTTTCGGTTGAAAGGGTTTACTAATTCCCGAGCTCGAGGGGACGTCCTCTTCCCCTTTCAACCTTTTTTGCGATCGGTCCTCCGGGACTCCCTCTAGTCCCAGGCTTGACAAACGTGGAAAGAGAGTCTCACATGGAATCGCTTCCTTCGTGGCCGGCCAATTCCCTCGCGGGAGGATGGAAACGCGGCCTTGAAGTCCGCACTCGCTCCGTGATCAGATCACGTCTCACACACACTTGCCCAATCGCCCGCTCAACCGCACAATACTTACAGCAATTTTCTTGCGAGGATGTCTTCGTGCACTTCAGACTTTTTACAAGCTACCAAGCTGCAGCTTTTCTTGAAGGCTCCGTGCCTTCCCGAGCTCTCTGGATCCGTCTCTCTTTTATTGTGGGTTTTACCTTTTCGCCTAAATTTAGTTCGGATGTCGGAGTGAACTGCGGAGGCCCTCGGCTTCCCAGGCCGCCAAAATCAGCGGGGGTACCCCCCTGGACAGCGAGATTCTCCCACAGTTATCTCGACATCCGAGTCACGGCACCAATCTGTTATAAATGCAAAGGCAAAATCGTGATACAAATTAAAAGAGAGATTTATTAATAAACAATAAAGAAAGGAAACAACGATAAAAAGCCCACAATAAAAAGATCAGCGCAGCGCTGGGTGGACAGGGTCTACACCAGAGGTATAGGTTTCCCAAATCCACGCTTGAGGGTTCCCAAGCCTCGGTTTTTATAGGGATTTTATGTCCTTAGGCGAAAATTCCAAGCAGGTTCCATTCACCAAGTGTCCATGATTGTCCAGTGAATGGATTTCCTGGCATGGAATAATGAAGTTAACTAGTGTCCGGACAGAATCTCCTCATATGTAAAGGAGATCCTGTATGTATTTCAACTTGTGTTATCATGGCAGAGCGGTGGAATCCGGGCTGATGCTGATGGGTATCTCGGCAGTGCTTTCCCCTTTGTCCTTCTTGATTGCTTTTCCAACACTGGTCTGACAGGTGGGATGTTCAGGCGTGGCAAAGTCTGTCTTTTGGAGCCCGTCTTTCTTTATCGGTTAGATTGTTCCTCACGGAAATCTGCAGGGCGTTGCTCAGGTCCGGAGGCAGATAATTTCTCCGAGCCAGCTCCATTGTTGTCTTGACGATCCTTGTCCTGTCTTATTTGTTCGAGTTGATGGGCTTGCCTGAGTTCGTTATCTGGGTGTTGGTAGCAATCGGCAGTTTTTCGGAGGGGATCCCGGCCAGACCCGGGGAGAGGTTTTGTACATTTCATGTTTTTATATTGTTGCAAACACATTTGTCATATTTCTATTTTTCGAATTTTTAATACATACAATAATTTATTACAGACATTTTGGCATTCAGAACTTGCTTTTACAGGGGTCCAAGTGGTGGAGCGTGAGCGTTCTTCACTTTCTCCTAGTGGAATATCGGCCATGAAGTATAAATGAAGACCAAAGAGTTTTTCTCTACATTAGCTTGCCAAAACATCTGGATTTGTGTTTAAATGGGTTGGCAACACCGGGTTATCCTTCGTAGAAGAGAGCTCTCTCCCACCCGCACTTGACCCGGCGTTCCCTGCCATTCCTCATCGTCCCACAGAGACAGGCGGGAAGGACTCCTCATGGCACGGGTCCTGGCAGCTGCATGGGCGTCCTAAACAACTCCCCCGCGGCAGAGAGGGAGGGAAGGGGGTCCCTCCGAGCTCGGAGCAGAGTTTAGCTGCGTTTCGGTTCCTGTTCCCGGCTTGGTGACGGGCGGAGTGCACCGGGACCCGGCGGAGCGCGGCAGCACACGCAGCTGCCAGGACCTACCCAGGGAACGCTGCGCATGTGCAGTTCGCGCTCTTTCTCTTCATCCTCCTCGTCGTTTTCCTCGCCCTTTTCCTGATTTTTTACCTCCTTTTATTGTTATTGCTCCTCTGCCACCACGGCCATGGGGAAGCTGAACGTGGTGACGCTGCGGTTCCTGTCCCGGGAGCACTTCAGGGTGCTGACCGCGGTGCGCGGGCACGGACAGCGGGGCCGGGCCGGGCGCTACCGCAGCCGGCGGCGGGAGGGACCCGCCTGTGGTGCCGCTGCCTCCCCTGGGGCTCCGCGCTGGCCACTTCTGGGGAGGGCCCGGTTCGGGCCGGCATTTCCTTCTGCCGCCGGGCTGGGGGGGAACCGGGAGTTCTTGGGGATTCTCGGGGGTTCTCTGGGGATGCCAAGAGGAGTCCCTGGGGGTGCCCGGGTGGTCGCGGACTCATCACGGTGAGGCAGCATCCTCAGCGTCTCTGCTGTCTCTGCTCCCCTTGACTGGGACTGAAGTCTAATTAGCCACTCATATCGTGGCTGAAGAACTTCCCAGGGTGGATTGTACTTAAGCTGCCAAGGAGCAATGATGCAAATGGAAAGGTTTGTTAAGTGAAAGGTTTCTTAAGTCTTAAAATGTAGAAAGTCAAGTCTTAAAATCTGTAGTCGTTAAAAATTGACTGTTTGGAAAGGGATATTACTCTTGAGCAGGGTCTGCTGTTTCATTGTTGAACACTGGGCTGACAAATCTGTTTTTAGTTACTCTTTTAGGTGGAAAGAACCATGAAGTAGTTCCTTCTACCGTAATTGCTTCCATTTGCCAGCCTTAAACATGGTGGCTGTAATAAAATTCTGAGAGTTGGTGAAGCACAAACTTCTGGCTTATGAACAAACTAAAAGTGAGTTTGAATTTTGTGTTGGACTCCCTTTCTTATCCTGTCCCCAGTGCCTCACAGTGGTACCTGTCCAAAAGGTTGGGATGTAGGAGTGCCCAGAGGGTTTGCTTTGCCTTCTTTTGGAAATGTGGGTTTGTGCAGCACCGGATCCTGTGTCTGCTTGTACCTTTAGAAGTGACAGGCAGAAAAGAGATGAACAGTTAACTTTCTTTTTTTGCTCAGAATAAGGTAAAAAGAATCATTACTTGAAGCAATGTTCAAGTGCATGTACGAATAAACCCAAATGAGTGATGTCCTCACAGTTCTGGAACAGACTGCGCAATCCTTGGACATTTCACTGCTTCAGGAACAGCTGCTAAAGCAGTATTTATTATCTGCCATATGACAGAGTTGTGCAGGCTTTTCCCCATTCACTTCAGTCTTTTTGTTGGATCTGGCCCTGTGAACATAGCAAGGACATCCATGGGAAATACCTCTCCCTTTTGTCCCAGTTCTTCAGACGATTGAGGGTTGTTCCAATCCAATGTAAACATCTTCACCATTCAGTCACATTGGGCTGGTAAGAGCCAAGGGTTGAAATATTAGGGGTGTTATGTACTTCATGGAACAAGAAACAAGACTAAATTAAGGTTTCTTTTAAATGTGATGTATGCATAATAAGGAGAGAAATGTATTTTATTTTTACCCAGCTGTCCAGGGCTATCAGTTAACTAATGCAGAATATGATTACCTGGCTCTGAAAGCTCTCTTCCCAACAAGTCATCAGTTCTGTGGGAAACCAGATGGGTGTCGGCAAAGAACCAGGTAAGCTAAGATAACTTTTAAAATAATTTTTTAAAGAAAACACATCTATAATACTGCAAATATTTGCTAGAAACCAGGGGAGTTTTCCTCTGGATAGGCAGATCAGTTAATCTGTCAAACACCAAGATGTATTTGAACATAGCATGTTCAAATGCTCTGTGAGGCTCCTGGCTACAACTGAGTATTTTTCCACAGCAGTGTAATTGCATTTTGCCCATTTGTCTATTTCCTAGTTCATTATTTAAAAAGCTACTTTGTAAGTGGGTGCTGCTTACGTTGGTGCTTTGTGAAGAGTTTCAAACCATTTAACAAAAAGAAAATTTCAGCTTTTTCGTCCCATTTAGAAATAAGGTAGTAAGGTAAAAGAGGCTCAAAACTATCAGAACACTATCTTGGTTCCTCTTACGTTCATGTAGTTTGACAGAGAATGTGAATTTTGTAATTGGAGAAGGGGATTATCTGGGACAAATGCTAGAAATTAAGTTTAGGGTATTTGTTAACACTTTAAATTAAGAGTATGATTCCTTGAGTTGTCTGTCCATTCATCAGGAAGGAGGAGCTCTTCCAGAGTGTGGTTAAGAACACAGAACACAGAGCACTGAAAGATACTTCAGATCCCATCAGCATTTCTTCTGTAGCTGCAAACTGGTGGCTACAACTAATTCACATACCATGAACTCTTTAACAGTAATTTTTTCATGGTCAAACCTCTGATACACACTGTGTAATCAGCTGCCTTTGCTAAAACTTGCTGGTCAGAAAGGGTGAGGAGTGAGGTAACAAACTTTCACTGCACTTTTTTAGCTGGCTTGTTAGATACCATTTATTTCTTAGATTTGTGCTGTTATGTATTTTCTAGATATTTATATTGTTGCCAATGAAGAGGAGCAACAGTTTGCACAGAAATTACACAGGCTGGGGAGAACCTCCTTCCACAACCTGAAAAACAAACGTGACTATCACAAGCACAAGCCCAGAATGTCCTGGCTATACTTGTCCCAGATAGATGCAGTGAAGGAGTTCACCTATATGAAAGTGGGTGGCGACTCACACAGTGCCAGCAATGGTGAGATAGCCTGGAAGATGCCTCTCAGGCTGTCTTTTGATCTGGTTGTGTTTGCAGTGCTGGTAGGATTTATGCTTAATTTTTTTCTCTCCTGTAATGGACTTAGAGTATACATTTCAGAAGGCTTCCATGCAACATGCTTTGTACACTTCCCAGTGCCAAAATTAAGCTTTGCCATTGAAATAATACAGAACAGATTCAGGTGTCATGTGAGAATTTCAAATTAATGTTGTCATTTATGGATAGGTAATCTATGTATCACCACTTCTGGTTTTCCTTCAAAATTTATTGCATAAACTAGGAAGCAGGTGTCATAGGAAACAGCTGTCATTTCTTAAAGGGGACCTATATTTTATTTTATCAAGCTTTCATTGTTGCTGTGCTGTTGAGGGAAATCTTTCAGAGCAAAACTGGTGTTTCGATCCAAAATGCACACTTAGCACTGTGAGAAAAGGTCACTCTCTGCACTGTGAGAAAAGGTTTCATTTCCAAGCATATCCTGCTATTCTTGAATTCTGTGGGTTTTTTTCCCTGCTTTAAAAAACACAGATATTGTATAGTGATGAGGGAATGATAGCTGAAAACTAATTATTAATAAACACCTAGTTTTCCTTTCTCCTTTTGTGCTATTCAAGAGTAATATGTACATGAAATATGATTTTCTTGTTCTTTTAAAAAGAACCATGATGGATTGTGTCAGTGGCCTCCACAGAAAGAAAACAAACACCATCATTTAGAACCTCTGTATTGGTCCAGGTGGTCCAACTGGTAAAGCCTTATGTGGTCAGAACTTGTAGGAATGTAGTTGTGGGGGTCAGTTTCCCTGAGCAGAGGGTTGGGGGAGGTTTAATTGAGTGCTGGAAAGCAGTATTAGCTGAATTGAGTACTGAAAAGCAGTAATACTTAAGTAACAAAAACTGCATTTTTGTTGCTTTAACTTGGGACTCTTGGAAAAGTTCACTGGTAACAACAGAATGTGTGAAAAGAGACATAAAAACATTCAGTGGATCCAGTGAATTTGGGCTGGAAAAGGCAAACAGGAGAGCTTCAAAATAGTATGACCCACCTTTTGTTAATCTTAAGTGTGGTGTAACACTGATTATTACTGTTTAAGAATGAACTTCTCATCTTCACAGCAACTGAGCATAGATTGACTAATCAGGCAGGAGTGTATTGGCAGCAGCTTAGTGTGGAATTCTTTTCTAATGCCAGACACCCAATTTCCAGTTATCTGCTACTGATTCCACAGGTTAATGTACCAGATAAGGTTCTGTTATTTCTTCAGTCTGTTGTGGTTTTCTTCCAGATGCATGATAATTAAACTGTAGGTAGTGCACTCAGTGTCTAAACTTTGGAATTCTATTGTCTTTGCAGTGAAAGTTCCAGTGGCTGTGAGGCTGTTTTCCATCTTAAGCATGAGATTTAGGTAATACATGCTGCTATCACAGTAATACATACTGCTTATCTTAGGTGTGGGTTTGTCAATATATGTAATGTTTCCTTAACCATTTAATTTTAATTTTTCAATGTGTTGTCTCTTTCCAGGCTTTGCCTGACAGAGAACTTCTGTTCCAAAGCCCATAGACTACAAGAGGCATGCAGTCGTAAGGGAACTTGTTGATGGAGTAGTGAAGCTTGAATTCTCTGTGTTACAGAGACTCTGACAACTTTAGGAAAAGTAACAGGGTTAGGGTTTTTCCTTGTTTTCTACACAGAAATTGCACATTCTGTATGCTACTTTGTATATAGAGTATCTCACATATACATATGCATATATGTATATGTGTGTGTGTATATATGTGTGTGTGTGTGTAGATTATCTCTCACATTCTGAGCTCCAATTTGTGGTCCTTGCTCTGTTAATTCAGGTGAGTTTGTAGCTCACTTCTGCACTGTTCACATAGACTACCATGTATAATGTTGTTTTGCACCTTTGAGAAAGATTATTTTGCTTGAGTTTTCCAACCTGTAGAAACATTAAATATTGAGATTTGTAGATGAAGGGTTGGTTTGGTTTTGAATGCAAAAGGCCTGTCTCTTTCACGCAATAACCCAGTTCTAATCCAGAGATTGAATGTGTCTAGTTATGAACAAGTCAGTCCAATCTCTTGCATAGGATTTGAGATCTTAAGTTTAATCAAAAGAGAATTAATTCCAAAGTGAAACAGTTAAAGAATAATGTGGAAAAGACTCCATTGTGTTTTGTCTTCCCTCCCTCATTTGTTAAATAATTCCACATCCATCGTGTAAACAGAACACTTCAAGTTCCTTGTGGTAGTCTGCAGTGGACTGCAGAGGAACTTTACTTTTTCTTCTTTTCCTAACATAATCTAGAAAATCTGATTTTGTAAAAGAAAATGTCATGGGCTATTTGAATTTCAGTGTAAGAAGATTTAGCTCCTACTAACACTATAAGATTACCTAAAACAGGAGAAACAGAAAGGTTTGCTGGTCCATTATTTGCATAATCCGTTATGACAGCAGTGCTCAATGGGAGACAGTCAGTATGAGTTTAGACGAGGTTTAGCCTGGGTATAATGACTTATTTTCTCCTCTTGAGGACAGAGAGGCAGTGGCACAGGTTGCTTGGGAAGGTTTCACTGGCCCTCTCCATTCCAGGAAGTTTTCTATTCCAACTAGACAGAGACCTGAGCACTCTGGTCTGGTCTCAGATTTGACTCAGCTTTCAGAAGGATGCTGGACCAGAGACCTGAGGACCCTTTTAATTTGAGTTACTCTGGCATTCTGTCAGATGTATTTTGTATACTTTATCTGTATTTTTAAATTAAGTCTTTCAAGGTTCAGAATATGTTATTTTACTTAACTTTTCAGGTGTGCCAGATGGAAGGTCCTGCTGCTGTCCATGGTGAATTAATGGACCCAATTATGAAACTTGCCAATCAAGGTCTGATCCGTGGAGATTCCAATGAGTTTAATCTCATCTTGGATAATAATGACCATGCCGCTTTGATTGATTTCCTTTAGACAATGCCAATATCACATGCAAATGGTGATGACAGGAAACAGTCAACCATGACTTTTTTCCTTAAGTCTTTTCCTGAACCTTTCTCTGCCATTCTTGTGATGCAGCACAAGTAATGTTCCAAAAGAAGAATGACTGGCAGTGTCTCTGCAGAATAAATATGTGATTAATTGCTTCTCAGAGATAGTAATATTCTTTGGTTAAGAAACACTCAGAAATGAGCTGTATCCAGTTTCTCTTCCTAGCCTTTTGGCTTGAGAGCACTAACAGAAATAATTTTCAAATAAAACCATGTAGGGTTAATGCTTCTCATTGCAATACATTTCACTGATTTTTAGTTTGTACAATGCTGTATTTTTTACAGGTATTTCCACAGAGATGTTGACTGTATTAAGGAGTTTTTCAAGAAATGCTTCAGCTATGAGTGTGAGCTCTTCCCAACATTCAAAGACATCAGGTAGAAATGACCAGATGAATTTGAGTTCTACTTACGGCACTAGTGTAGGTTTTGTGAGAAAAGTGGATTCCTGTGAGCAATGCCCATGGGAGAAATTAAAAAAATAGGCCCAACTATGCAATTTTAAGGTATATTTTTCTCAGTTCCATTGTGTTTTTTCGAAAGTTACTGTAAGTGGTTTTCAGGTGTGCTTTAAAATCCTCAGCTGCCTTCTTTGTCTTCCTGCAACCAAGGAAGAGAGGTCAGCCTGAAAGCTTGATCCAAATGGTGAATGTCCAGGAAATTTTAAGAGTGATGCAGAATCAGCCTGTTTGACCATTGTAATATATTGAGGATTAATTTGGGTTTCCATTTTAAAACTATTTTTAAAATGCTTGTAAGTAGGGTAAGTGCCTCCTTAGGCATTATTACATTTAAAATTTATTGAGAGACCGCCAGCTGTTCACGACCCTTCACAGAAGTAAAAGTGAACGCCATTTATTTCTATTTTTAGCACACTTTTATAGGATTCCACAGGGTCCACGGCCTAAGCAAGTTACTATTGGCTAATACACACAGGTTTACATTTTTTCTCTTATACACAAGGATATTGTTTTGCTTTACTCTCTCTTCTGCAGGAAAGTTTCAAGGACTTTAGCCTTTAATATCACAACTTATTTCAAAGGCTGATTTGTGCAGACAGGCCTTTACTAATATATAAAATATTATCAACATATTTGCAAAACATCTCTGGAAAGCTGGAATGCTCTGAACTATTACACAGAAAAAGTGCAAACTGCAACAATTGCAACATGGGTTATTGTTGCCCTGAAAACTCAGCTTCTGAGCTTGCTGACATAGTTTTCTAAAGACTTTCCCAGGGCAGTAACTGTAAACATAGAGATATGTATGCGTTCCTTCTGTTACATGTCTTGTGATGGACATCTCTCATGGCCAGTTCAGTTGGGAAAGTGTTATCCTGACCATCCAATCCCTGTAAAACCATCCAAACCTATAAATTCTGGGAGAAGAAATAAAGCTCTCTCTTTCACCACACCCTGAGCTGTGTTCATGTGATCTATTCATCTCCAACAGCAACAGGTTATTAATAATTCTTTAAGCCTTTAAAGGTCTGGTAGCCATGAGAAAAGCCAATCCCACCAAGAGTGGGGACTTTTAGTCTTCTCCCATTCTTAAATTGCTCTATTGGGTTGATGATATTCCAGAGTTCTGGATATCAAATCCATCAGCATTGTTGTAACAAATTCAGCAGTTTGTAACAGTTTGTTCACCGTTTCCACAAGCTTGATTTTCAAATTTAATAGGTTTTTCACAGCTTACCCTTCATAAGGTAAGTTAACTTAAAAGTCATAACTTCTCTTTCCTTCTATGGTATTTGTTCTAAATAATTCTGCATGGCACAAAATAAGTAATATTTTCATTGTTTAAAAAGTTCAAGCTTCAAATCCTCTGCAGACTCTTTGTCATGAGGTTACTTTACCTTTAAGGAAGTTGAAGTTGCTGGGGACTGACTGGAGTCTTTTCTCCTGACCAATTATCGGTCATTGCTGAAAACTGACAGCAGTTTTGGCCATTGAAAGGTGAGATCAACTTGTGAACCCCACCTTAAAGTGTAAAACCAGAGCTCTCTTGTTCTTTTTGTTTCCTGGCTGTGCAAGGTAACAGAGCTCTGGCTGGCCTCCCGTTCCCTGCCCAGGCCACGCAGCCGGGCGGGGGCTGGGCTGAGCCTGCCGCATCTCCCGGCCGGGAGATTGGGGGGGGCTTGCTCCGGGCCCTGGCCGGACCAGGCCGGTCCCTGGCTCGGCTGCAGTTTTTGCCATGATGGAATTCACCAGAAACTGCCGAGTAAAGAAAGAAAGGGGCTCTGAACCTACAGCAAGCAGAGACGGCGACTACACTTTCCAGAGCAGCTATGAGGAATCTTCTGTCGCAGACAGCTCCAGCTCCTGCACCGGCCGAGGCCACAGAACTATCTACAAAAGCCTGGGCAAAATTTTAACTCTTTCATTACCTAGATGAGACTTGCGGATTAATCTTTTTATCTAGAGAGAGGAAAAGAGAGTGATCAACATGAAAAGAGACTTTATAAACTACCAGTGACAGGAAAGAAGCTTCAGAAAAGGTACAGAATAAGGAGATGCTTTAATTAAGCTGAAATATCTTTCTGTTAAAACTATGGAGATGGACAACGAAGTCCTGAAAAGTACTCCTTTAATTCATGATAGAGTATGTAGGGAGGAATGGAGTGTTCAAAGTGTAGACTTTGAGTAAAAAGTAGAGTAATTGTGATACAGTGAAGTGCTAGAAAATTTGAAGCCTTGGGGGGCAATAGAGAAAAACTGTTTTCTAGTGAAGCTCACAGAAACAGATGAAGACTTTTGCCTTTGAATAACTCATCCTTAAAATGCCATCCTTAGACTCATGGCCCGTACACACTTCAGAGTGAGGTGAAATGGGAGGAGTGAGCTCTGATAACAGTAGTTCTGGACAGCTGACATCAGAGCAATAGGAAACTATAACAGAAGTAGTTTTCTTGTAAAAAACTCCATAAGTTAACAGAAAGAGACTTCTGTTTCTCTACAAAGACAAGTGGAAAGACTGTAGATGGAATTGGGACTGTTTAAACCATCAAAGTTCTAAAGTTTTTGTCTCTGTTGTCATGTGAACAAAAGAATGGTAGGTAGTAAGGGATAAAAAGAAGTTTTCTGGAAGTTTGTTCTGGTGTTCTTACTATTTTAGTTTGTTAATAAACTTTCTTTATTCCTTTTAAGTTTTATGCCTGCTTTGCTCTTGTTCTAATCCATATCTCACAGCAAAAAAATAAGTAATCTTTTTTTAGTTACTGGTTTAAAACCACGACACTCTTATTTTCGCTTCTGGTTCCTTGTGTGTTGGGGGAGGTGCATCAATGCACTGATCCCATCCCATTTTATTGCAGCAGTAGTGCTTAGGAGTACTTGAAATTCTCCTTTCCACTTTTCTTCAAGTGCCTCGTTGCTCTGCATTCTGACATAGACACAGTCCTCAGGTTGATGAGGATGTACCTGAGCATCCAGAGTCATCAGAGATGGTTAAACCAGAAACCAGTACAAAGATGAGAGCACTTTTCCCAAAGATAATAGACATCATCTTAAATTACCATTTCTGATCCCGTTACTTTCTCCAGAAAGAACTGCATCTTGGTGAGGTCTCCCATAGAGCATTTAATATAGGCTTACTTTTTCTTTAGAAGCCACTTGATTTCTGATTCTCAGAAGGGCAAGGGCAAGTGCTTATGGCCACTTCTGTGAATTTTCCAGGCCATTTTTACTTCTTTGTCTTTTTCGACTCTGATTTGTTCTTTCAACCTTGCCACTGGGGTAAGACTTCCATGGGCTAAGTAGGTCCCATTTAACTGGGAGTGTTTTGCATAGATTTTGTACTGTTTCAGCTATGAGATGAGAATCTCTATCTGATGACATTCCAAATGGGATCCCTAACTGGAGTGTGATTTCTTGCATTATTACTTGAGGTACTTCCCTAGCTTTGTTGGTGTGACAAGGAAAAGCCTCTGGCCATGCAGAATATGTGTCTATTAAATCTAATAAATACCTATATGCTTCTTGTTGAGGTAACTTAAGAAAATCTCTTTGGCATTAATCTCCTGCACTATTTTCCTTTTTTTGTGATCTCTAATGGGAGTCTTTTGTAAAACTGTGCATTGCTCTGTAAGCAGATTTTACATTTGCTAACTACACTTCTCACAATCCCTGTCAGCTTAACGCTAAGTAGCTGCCTTTTCAAATTGTTTACCATACTTTCAATACCCCAAGGAGTTTCTTTATGTTTATCTTCTACAATTTATCTCATTGCTTGAGGCACTCTAACTTGTTGATTTGCTGCTACCCACCACCCTTCAGGATTCAATCAGACATTAGAAGTTTTTGCCAATTGATTGTCTGCATCAAGGTGTTCCGTGACTGATTTGGAAAGGTTCACAGCTTAGGAAAGAATTGCCAACAAGAAGCTTTGTTCTGGCACCTCTCCAGCAGTTCTGTCTGTTAATTGGTTTCTGGTGCTGACTGGTGTTTATCTGAACTGGTGAGCTTTGCAGTGCATTATTGCTACTTTAGCAGGGAACTGGACACTCCCAAAGCTTTCCATGTTTAATTAGAGATCCTGATGCCTTGCAGAAGGATTGAGGAGCATAGCAGGGTTCAAGGCAGTATCTGTCTTTAGCGCCACATCTTTTATTCCAGGAGTACCATCTGTTATTTAAGATTCTGCTCAGGCATAACCAGGGACATCCTTTTTGCTCTCAACCAGACGTAAGCATGTGTGGGACATGAACTGACATTTTTTTCTGTTAATTTTCAAGTCTATTCAATCAATCAGAACTGTGGCTGCTCCTGCTCTGAGGCACACTGGCCATCCCTCAAGTATATTGTTTAGTTCTTTCTTGAGAAATATGCTCTTTTTCACTGAGCTCTTTTCTGCATTCCCAGTCTTTGAGCTCCAAATATGGAGCTACTGTGCAAGGCGAAGGCACTCGTGTATGAACAGTGCAAAGGGTTCAGTCAATTCTGGTAACCCTAGGGCAGGTGTCATCAAATTTAAGATCTGAAAAGTCTGCTGGTGTTGGAGTCTGGAATACAGAGTGTGTGCCCTTGTTTCTGGTACTCAGTTATAAGATCCAGAAAAACACTGAATTTCATATAATATGAAATTCATGAGCATGTTTTCATGGTGATACATGAGAACAAATGTTAGATAGAAAAAGTGTAAGTGTGTAGATTAGAAAGTTTTTTTAAATCACTGGGTGAAAAAGTAGTTTAGAGAACAGGAGACAAGATGGAAGATTTAGGGTGTTGTCTCTTGTCCTTCTTTCTTCTTCATGTTCTTCTAGAGGTTTTTGGGTGGTAGTAAGTGATTGGATAAAAGATGTCGCAGTGCAGCACACAGGTGTTGGGTCATTGGGTCACTAAGAAAAATAATTTAGTTGGCATATGTTCGTTGGGTAAATGGACATATAAAAGACCTTGAAGAGGATCTTTGTTAGCCATTTTACCCCTTTTCTATCATAGTGCACATAGCTCCTTGTACCTTGTAATGCTGATAAGAATAAACAACTGAGACCGAACAAGAGAAAATAGCCTCCCTCTCATCAATCTTCAGTTCAAAGGGAAAAACAACCTAACCCTAAAGTCCGTAACAAGACATGTTGGGTATTTGGGAGTCCAGTGTAACACCTCCTTGGATTCCTTCAATGGTTCATATAAAGGCTTTTCCAATTGTCCATAATTGGGGATCCATAATCAACACCATCCAGTCACTCCCAAAAAAAGTTCTTTTCTAGATCTGGGCTCTGGTGTTTGACAACTTGCTTTCTTCCTTTCTGTTCCCGAAACGACACTGTCCTTGTGAGTGTGGAAGCCAGGAGACCAGACGCTGGTAGATATGGATACGGTCTTGAAGAAAAGAGAAATGAGAAACGGAAAAAGAGAAATGGGAAATGAGCTCTGGAAAGTAATATTCGACACATTTTCAATGACAAGCTTTTATTCCTTCTCCCTGTAATGACTGGACAAGTTATTTTGGTGCCAGGTTTAAATCAGGAATAAGCTTGGGTATGGGGAAAATGAAAGTATAAACAGAGTATAAAATATTTTTCCACGTGTCAGTAACTTCAATGGCCACCTGCAGTCAGCACAAATATCAGCCTGTAATAATGTTCAGGATCTGTGCTGGCTCTTCCAATGTCAGCTCCTCCTGCAGAGCGCACGGGGGCCTGGGCATGCTGCTGGCTTGCTTCCTTTTAGGAGGCTGGAATGAGGAAAGGTCTGGGGGGTTTTGCCAAAGAGATGATATTTGAGTGACTGTGTACATGCGCAAGGCCTCACAGACTGACTGGCCCACGGCAGGACTGACCAGTGCTGGGAGGGCTGCACCTTGCTGCCTAGGTTAGAGGTGTTAAGCTGCTCCTTCACCTCAGAGACAGCAAAGTACAGTACTTTTGTGCAGAAATACTGTTAGCCCTGGTTTGCACAGCTGCAGCAACTGGGATGGCGGGAGAGCCCCTTTCTGCACTTGGAAATGAGCTGAGTCAGTCATGGGACAGGGCAGGGCATTCCCCACATTTGCCCATTTAAAATTCCCTCTGCCCCAAGCGTGTCATGTCCCGCTCCTCAGAGACATCCCACCCAGCCTGGAACATGGAACTCCCCGTTTCCAAGGACACGTGGCCGTTGTCACCAGCACACAGCATGCCCGGTCAGACCCTTCCGTGGCTGCAGCGAGAGCAGAGGTGTCAGAGTGCTAGGGAGTGTTGCTCCAAATTGGTTGTTTCTAGCACAAGTTGTTCAAGAGGCCAATTCACGCACTGAGTGGAGGTAATTCTTGTATCTTTTCTCTAAAAAGTCTTTTTTCTGTTTCTTTGTTTCTGCTGCATCTCTTCTGTATTTCTCTTTTTATTCTTGGATTTCTCAGCCTCCTTTGGACTGAATTCTTTTGGGATCCTCCCTCGTGGGGAGCCCTGCTTATCTCAGTTCTTATGATTTGAAGAAAACTCCCGAGCTCGTTAGAATCTTGTTTCTCGTGTTTATTAACAGGTGATCACAAAACTTAACAGGTTTCTCCAGGCTGGTTACACAAGCTTAATCTTTGCAATTTGGTACATTTCTTTCTTCTGACGGTACAGTCAAGGCCTTGTGGCACACTTCGTGTCTGATGCACAAAATGGCCCCGAAATACGCAGTTCTTTTATCTTTATACATATTTTTACCCAATTAACAATAGACACGTATATTATTTTTCTTAATAACCCAATGACCCATCACCTCTGTGATGCACTGCGGCATTCTCTATCCAATCACTTACTATTACTGTAAAACCTCTAGGAGAAGAACATGAAGAAGAAAGAAGAAGGGATAAGGGACGACACCTTAAATCCTCCATCTTGTCTCCTATTCTCTAAACTAACTTTTTCACCTAGTGATTTAAAAAACTTTCTAATCTACACACTTACACTTTTAGCTTTTTTTATCTAACTTCAGCATTTGTTTTCATGTATCACTATGAAAACATGCTCATGAATTTCATGTTATATGAAATTCAGTGTTTTTCTAGATCTTATAACTAAGTATCAGAAACAAGGGCACATACTCTGTATTCCAGACTCCAACAATTCTTTACAGTTCTGTGCAGAAAGGGGAGCTCAGTGGTAAATTGACAAAGCCAGCACCACAAGAATCAGAACATTTTAGTATTTATACATTTTATCAAATAAAGGAATTGGTGTTCATTGACTGCAAGTTACCTAGTTCTCCTCAAAATTAGTATTCTCTCTACTGTTAGATAATGATCCTGTCACTTCTCATGCTAATTAGTCTGTATGTTCTGTCTCTCTCTTCTTAGTGAGAGCTTTCTTGAGTGGGTGGCCATGGTCTGCCCTGCTGGAATTCCCTTTTGCCCCGCCGGAGCTGATTCAGCAACGTTGCTGCTTTGGCTTTATTAGTTGGCTCCTTGTCTTGGGGGTTCTGCTGAATGTCCTTGTGCCCATAAATTCTGTATTCTTTCTGTCCACCATCTGTGGTATATCCTTCTTCCCAAGCCTTGCTAACCTCCCCTAGGTCAGAGGTCACTGAAGCCTGTCAAGCCCTACATCTTAAAAAGGCAACTCAGTCAAGAAGTAATTTGTCTTTCTAACACCTGGCCATCACTTAGAGCTTGTTGGCTACTTTCTGTTTCATGGAAATAGTCTCCCTTCTCGTTGATGAGCCTTGAAAGCCACAAAGGGCAAACAGCAAAGAACACCTTTTCCTAACAACAATTTTACATTTTCTAGATTTTGCAACAGAAGCAGTGGCTGTGTGGGAGCGGGAGCAGCCAAGGCAGAGCTGGATGGCTGAGCTGTGAGCCTGGGCACGATACACCATGTTCCGCAGGGCTCCAATCCACAATGTGTCCCGCAGGGCCCCCAGCACCACTGCCATGCCCGTCAGGGTGACCCAGAGGTCCCAGGACCAACAGGTGAGGGGTGGCTGTCGGGCTCTGTGGGTTGACACCATGTGGGTCTTGGCCCTGATTTTGGTGTCAGGTGCTGCTGGCCCTGCAGGTCCTGCTCTGCAGGGCTGGGGCCCCTCTGGTGCTCCTGGAACTCCTTTGAGGCAGCTGCCCCGTTGGAGGTGACTCACAGGGATGACACAGAGGAGGTGCCAGTGGAAGTCAAAGTTTGTCTGATGGAAGTGGCTCTCAGAGATGACACGGAAGAGGCACCAGTGGAAGTTGGACGTTCCCCATGCTGTGACACTCAGGAAATTTGTGCTCTGGGCATGACTTTTGGTCAAAATGCATGGACTTCTCATTGTTCCATGTTTTTACCAGGGTCATTGAAAATGTAAGGAATAAATGAAGCCCTTGAACAATAAATTTTTCAGTATTCGGAGTAGGCATTACTTTATTCTCTGCTCTATTGCATAGTGAAGAACTTCAGCCACATGCATGCCTTTCAAAGCTTTCCAACTTTCACTTTCAAAGCTTTTCCACTTACTGACATATTTTTAGCAAACAAAGAAATTACTGTTCATTTGTTTTATATTATATCATTCTCCTCATTAATTAGTCTTCTATCTTGTATTGGATATTGATGTCTCCTTTCTTATTTTAATTAGTCCATATTTTTCATTCTGTTTACTAGTTTTTTCCCAGACAAGTTGTTTTTAGCTTTGAAGCTGAAATGTCTTTATTTGTGTTTGTCTTCTGGTTACTCCAACGTGTTCTTGGAGGACTATGAAATGTAGATTCCAGGTGTCCAGCCTTTTATGCCTCAGGCTTTGTTCATTGAAGGTTATGAAGGTTAGTTTAGGAAAAACATTTTGGTGATGTAAGAATCCAGCTCTGACAACAGACTGCCAAAAGACTCTTAGCTACCTACTCTCTAAAGCAGAAAATTGCAGTGCTTAAGACTGATACAGTGCTTATGATTAATATACTGCTTATGATTAATTGAACAATTACTTACAAAGTCAATTAAAATAATAATTTAGGAAAAAAATGTAGGCTAAACAAGCAATGAAAAGCTGCATAAGTAATCCAAGCTTATGTTTTGGTACCTTACATGATTGGTTTCCATGCTTCTCTAAAATGCACAGATGCTCTTAGAGCATACTCCTTTGTTAAGCTGATGTAAAAGGATGTGAAGTTCAGGTGACACCCTGTTCCCCTTCATGTCCAGTCAGGACATGAAAAAACCTAAGCTCTGCCAGTACTGATGATTGAAGCAGAAATATTAATGAAATTGTGTTGAGGCAGCACTTCGTGCAAATGACAGCAACATGGATGAAGTAGGAACAGCATCACAAGCAAAATACAGAAGAATGTTGAATATTGCTTTCACAGACCTTTGCAAGTGATACTCCTATTTCATGAAAAGTTCAGGCAAATTTCAGGTGAACAGCTTTTTAGCTTCACTGTCAGTCAATTTTGCCTTCAGAATGAAGCAGTTGGATGGCAGTAGTGGAGCCTCAGGCGAGGCGTAGTGACCCGGTCCCTGAGTGACACGACGGCCAAACCCACAGGCCTGTCGGGCAAATCACGCGCAGACACCAATGTGGTGGATGGTGAAGAGCGTTTATTTCCGGTGTGCAAGTTCTTATATCACCGAGTTATGATGACATAATCACCGTGACATTATGGGTTATGGAACTTTGGAGAAAGAGGGGCCCTATCTTCCTGTACAATGTGAGATCTTCCGATCAGCGTTCCCTATCTGACCGCATCATCTCCCCCCTTCTCCATGAACAGAACTTTACAACTGAACGACTTATGTAATTAACAACAAATCATGAACTTGTTAGTAACAAACGTGAAACGAAACCGCGGTGTGTTAGTACGAACTATCAAGCAAACTCAGGTTAACTGTCTTTGTAACTTGTTAAGAAGACAAGGACCAAAAATAAGTATGAACACAACAACGATAACTGGTCCTGCTAACATAGAAATGAGGGTAATAATCCATGGGGATTGGTTGAACATTGAACTAAACCAGTTCTGTGAAGAACGTTGCCGGCTACGTTGCTCGAGTCTCTGTTGTAGCTCTGCCATGGACTGCTTGATTGACCCTGAGTAATTGGCATAAAAACACTTCTCATCCAAGGCAGCACACAAACCTCCTTGATGCATGAGTAAAATGTCCAGCCCTCGTCTGTTCTGCAGCATGACCTCTGCAAGGGAGTTGAGGGATCACTCTAAGTTGGAAATGGACTCTTGGATCCTGTGCAAGTCCTCATCAACTGTTGTCTGCAGTTGGGCTAGACCTTGATTTTGAGTCACTAGAGCTGACACACCTGTTGCTGCACCTGTTGCTCCTAGGCCCAAGAGCACTGCGAGGCTGATGGCGGTGATGAGTTCTCGCTTTTGCCGTGGGGAACTTCTTTCCTGGTGGTAAGGCAACTCATCTCCAGGAAAGTATAGGATCCTAGGGATAACAACCACTTGAACACAAAAATTGTTAGCTTCATCAAAGTGTTTGATGGAAACACACGGGGTGATCCCTGTGGAGCTACAGGCCCAAATTCCCGAGGTTGCCGGAATTACCCAGGACTTGGTCTTATCCAGAGTCACAGGAGCGCCACAAATCTCTTCATGGCGTTGTATTGCCTGTCTGCTGCCTATGCAAATGCCTTTGCCTGAAACTTGCTCTAACATGATTCCCTTGCGAGGGGTGTTCCACAAGCATCGCTTGGGGTTATTTGCTCTGGAGTAGCTGAACATGGTGTTAAGGGCTACCCCTTCATAAAAGGGTGGATTGGCATCATAGCAAAGCCAACAAGAACGGGTAAGGTCTGGCTTTGTTGCATTTAGCGATAGGAATGCGGCATTCAACATGCGGTGAAAGAGGGCATGAGAGGTTAGTCCAAGCGCACCATGAAGTGCTGATGTAGCGCTAGTGAGACTAGGCATGGGATTGCTGTTTATGTGATTGTATTGTTGGGCTACAACTTTGTTGGGTCCGAGAGTGGTGTGGTGCGGTGGTGAAGCTCTAATAATTTGAATGATCATGCTTAGATCTGTATCCCAACTATGAAGGAATACTGACCACTTTCGTCCTAGCGATCAGCTGGTGTCTTGAGGTTGCAGGACTGTTATATTTAGGTGGGAACAGCTTCCTTTAGCAGTGACCATACCGCTCTTTCCAAACATGGACCATTTGCAGCCTTTGGGCCAAAAACCCACGTCTAGCAAACTATCTCTCCTAGCCGGTGTCCACTGGTTACTGGTGACAATGGTTTCACAACCCCAATACCCACAAAACCCGTACCCAGGATAGGTGCAATAGCTTTTATTGGGGTTGACATTAGGGCACCAGCATGTTCCCCAATTAATGTAGGCAAAAGGTTTTCCCTGACTAGGATCTATTCCTATGTCATCGGTGTTAAAGATTTCACTGATGTGAGCAATGAAGCTAGGGGCATTAGACACAGTTTGGGCAATTACTCTACTGTCCATGGGATTGCGAAGTGTCCAGGTGCACGGCCGGTAAGGATGCACATCCAGTTCTCCCTGTCCAATGCGAGGCAGGCTTAGAAACAGGAAAACACAAAGGCACAGACGCTGTAGTGAAACTGCCGATGTCCATGTTGAGGACGAGAAGCGAGGTCGACGTGGAGGATTATAGTGGTAGACCTGTCAAAAGAAACTCTGAGGTTTCATTAGTTAAGCTATACAACACAGGCTTTATTGATTTCAATGGACACCACTTAATGATGTTCGTGGACTGAACCTAGGCGTTCTTCCCTTGCTACATGTTTAATCATCGCTGCAATGCTTGAGTCTGGCGGCAGTGAGCGCAAAATTTCTTTGGTTGCTAGATTACATTGCTGGCGCAGACAGTCAGCGACGACTGGGCCTTGGGCCTCTGCTGGCAGGTTGGAAGCATCCAAGGCAGCTTGAAGCCTGTCTACAAACTGAGTAAAACTTTCACTCTGCTTCTGCCTCATTGTTGACCATGGGGCAGGTTTGGCAACTACCCTGCAAGCTGTGCGAATGGCTTCTCGGGCCGCACGAGTTGTGGTTGCGACCTCTGGGGCTCTCAAGTTCTGTGCTTGAGCTTGTGGAGTGACCATTGTTGGATCCCTGCCTGTCAGCCACTGTAAGCTGGACCCCTGTAGTGGATGGTTGTCCCCTGCTAGCTCTCTTGCACAATTGTCCTCCCATTCTTGCCTAAGTACTATCATTCCAGCACCATCAAAAATCATCCTGCATGTCTGCTTGATATCAAAGGACAACATGTCGTCGTTACCAAAGAGCCCATCAATCAAAGTAGAAACCATAGCAGAATTTATTCCTCTCTCAGAAATGGCTTTAACAATTGCTTGCACATCCTTGGGGTTAACAGGGGAATAGGTCCTTTGACCATTCACTTCTCTGACAGTAAATGCTAGCACTGTGGGAGAAGCCCATTCAGCACATGCCATTTGGATCTCCTTCCAGTCTGTGAGTGGCATGGATTCTTGTGGGAATGAAGCCACAGGTCTTCTGGGCTTAACGAAATTTATTTGTATGCTTTCACAGTCTGAGTCTGAGTCAGAGCTTGAGCTAGATGCATGCTTGAACGTGTGCCGCTCTGTCTCCCGTGCATGCCGTCTGTGGCCCCACTCTCTTCCCGAATTGGTGGAGGAAGCTGAGTGGTAGTGGGCTTCCGGGCTACGGTGCTTTTTGGTGGGACTCCGCCCTCTCCCTTTCCCAGGGCCGGTTCTCTCCCCTCCCTTTCTCCGCCTTCCTTCCAGCAGGTTCTTTTCCTTACAAGGAGACACCCTGCAGCACGCTCTTCGATTGGACCGTGAGCTCTCCTCCCCTTCACCATCGGCGCTGTCCGCCCGCCTCCCCTTAGACTCCCGATCGCGTATGTCCGTGCACATTAGACACCCTTCGCTTCCCCCCTTGCTCCTCTCCCCAGCGCCATTTCACGGCGTGTATGGCAGGGGCCTTTCCCCGACATCTCCAGGGCCCGCGGTGTCAGGTGCACCCCGTGACTCCGCGGCATCGGTATGCCCCGGCAGCAAAGTGTGTTCCACGGCCAAACCCGCGCTGGAGCCGGGCAGGCGGGACGGTGACTCGGGTCACCCATCATCATTAGATGGCTCGTTAGAATTGGTGGGGCAATCAATAGACATGGTCTGAGTGGCATCTCCAACCCCCACCCGTGGTGTAACACTTAAACAGCTTTGAGCTGCCTTCCAAGTTTTCTGCTCGTGAAGCGCTTTTCGCAGCGCTTCCATAACTCTCGCCCAGCTTTTAAGGCACTTGCTGGACTTAACGCACAACACATCATTCGTGAGCGCCTCGGTACACCTGACCCAGCAATCTGGGTGTAATATATCTACGAGATCATCGACAGCACTCGATTCTAACAATCTGACAATCATGCATTCAAAGTTCCTTGATTTTTTGCAGTCTATACCACTCTGCTTATGCACCTGCAAATCTACCTTCCCGAGCAACTGCATCTCGGCAGTACGGGAGCGTTCTCCCCGCTGGAGTTGGTCGTGCTGCTCCAGCTGTCCCTCAGCGTCCAGCGAGACTCCCGAACCCCGGCTGCTCAAACCCGCGTGTGTCAGGGAGCGGTCCCGGGTTTTGGTGCCACTTTGTAGCCTCAGGCGAGGCGTAGCAACCCAGTCCCCGAGTGACACGACGGCCAAACCCACAGGCCTGTCGGGCAAATCACGCGCAGACACCAATGTGGTGGACGGTGAAGAGTGTTTATTTCTGGTGTGCAAGTTCTTATATCACCGAGTTATGATGACGTAATCACCGTGACATTATGGGTTATGGAACTTTGGAGAAAGAGGGGCCCTATCTTCCCGTACAACGCGAGATCTTGTGATCAGCATTCCCTATCTGACCGCATCTGTAATTTCTCTTTCTTTGCCTCCTTTGGGCTGAATTTTCTATGAATGTAACTTTTCTCTAGTCTTTTAGCCTCCTTTGGGCTGAATTCTCTTGGGATCCTCCCTCGTGGGGAGTCCCACTTATCTCAGTCCTTATTATCCGAAGAAAACTCCCGGGCTCATTAAAATCTTGTTTCTCGTGTTTATTGAAGAATCTTTACAAAACTTGGCAGGTCTATCCAGACTAACTGCACAAGCTTAAATCACCACAGCCTGGCTCATTTCGTTCTAATGATACAAAATGGCCCCGAACCACGCGGTTTTTTCACCTTTATACTATCTTTCATCCTATTAACTACAAACACGTATATTGTTATTATATCTCAACGAATAAGTTTTCTGTATCTCCTCACGTAATTAAAAGTGTGACTAACTCTAAATCAATCATATTTTGTGCTTCTATAAACTGCAGAAGTGTGGAGAAGAAGGAAGAAGAAGGATTAAAAACTACACCCTTTTTCCTCCATCTTTACTCCACGTGTGGAACCCTCTTAAAATCTATACTTTCACCTCTGTGTTAAAAGAAATATTTTTCTACTTTCTATTTAATTTATTACAAACTCTGACTTGCTCAGAGATATTTGGAAGCCTTTTTATCAATATTATGCATGATTGATGTATTTTTTAAAGAATTATATAGACAGAGAAACGTCTCTGCATTTCTAGACTCCTACAGCATCAGCAGTAGATTGTTTTTGTTAAAAAATATGATTATGCCGATAGATATTTTAGTGATTTTTAGGCTCCAATGGAATGCAGCACTGTGATGGATTGGCATTTAAAAAACATAGAGAAGCACCTAAGGAAGTTAAAACTGCTGGAGGCTGATGGGTGTTTTTCTCCTGGCCAATAACTGGCCATTTCTGAGAACTGACAGTAATTTTGATTAGTTGAAAACTGAGATCAACCTGTGAACACCACCTTAAGATCTAAGCCCAGGAATTTCTTGCTCTCTTTGGTCTCCAGCTTTTGAAGAGGTAACAAGGCTCTGGTTCAGCCTGCCCCCCCAACCCCAGGCCAGACAAGGCCACGGCGGGCGGGAAGCGGGGCTGGCCAGAGCTCTGCAGGTCCCGGGGAGGATGGAGACTGTGAAGTGTCAAGAGCCCCTTCCCGGAGGGCTCGCTGGGCCTTGTACAGCGGGCCTGCTGGGCCAGGCCGGTCTCTGGCTCGGCTGCAGTTTCTTCTGCTGCTGGGTTTCACCAGAGACTGCCGAGTAGGGAGAGAGAAAGCCATTGACTTGCGGTGTGCTGAGATGGTGGGCACACTCTCCAGAGCAGCCGTGAAAAATCTTCCATCGCAGACAGCTCCAGCCGCTGCTCTGGCAGAGATCCCGGGACCATCCCCAAGGCCTGGGCAACACTTTAACCCTTTCACTACCCAGATGAGGCTTCTTGCAGATTAATCCTTTTTTTTCCAGAGAGAGGGGAAGAGAGAAAGTGATCAACATGTAAAGAGACAACATAAACTATCAAAGACAGTGAAGAAAAGAATTAAGCTTCAGAGGGGGGAGAGAAATAAGGAGATGCTTTAACAAGCTGAAATATTCTTTTTCTAAAACTATGGAGATGGACAATAGTATTCTGAAAAAAAAACTCCTTTAATTCATGATAGAGTATTTTGGGGGGAGTGGAGTATTTCAAAGTGTAGATCTAAGCAAATGGTGAAGTAGTTGTGAGCCTATGAGGTGCTGGAACAGAGAAAGAGAAGTGATAGTTGTTGAAGATTTGTGGCCCTTAAGAGGCAAAGAGAAAACTTCTGTTTCCAGAGATGATCACAGAGACAGATGAAGAGAACTTTTGCCTTTTGAGAACTCATCCTTAAAATGACACCCCTTGAATCATGACCCAAGAACACACCTCAGATTGGTGTGAAATGGGAGGAAAGGACTGATGGCAGGGTTTCTGGGCGGCTGGCATCAGAGAAATTGAAAGCCATGAGAAAATGGTTTACTTGTAAAAAACTCCATGAATTGGCAGAAGAGAACTTCTTTTTCTCTACAAAGACTGATGAAAAGACTATAGCAAAGTTGGGACTGTTTTAACCACCAGGGTTTTTTTTGTCTCTATGTTGTCATGTGAACAAGGAGAACGGTTGAGTAGTAGAGAAAAAAGGGTTTCTGGAGGTTTTATTCTGGTTTCTTATTCTTGTAGTTTTGTTAATAAACTTTCTTTATTCCTTTTAAGTTTTAAGCCTGTTTTGCTCTCCTTCTAATCCATATCTCACAGCAAGAAATGAGTGAGTTTTCTACTGATTTTTTTAGCTAATGCTCTAAAACCACGACAAGCACATTCTGTACTAAGTGATGAGTTACCAAATTTTGCTACATCTGACTAACAGATAAACTGATAAACTGATAAACTGTTTCCATTTCACACCATACAAATAGTTGCATGGGGAGCTGAGGAAAAGGGAAAGGGTTTTTATGACTGTTACCAACTGAAATTCATGTTTTGCAGCTGAAGTTGTTCTTGGAGCTGACTCCAGGATGTTCGTCATTAGTACCAAATAAATCCCAGTGTCAGGTCCTGCCCCAACTCTGGGATCTTTTTGTGAACCACTCTTGCCAGGTTTGTTAGCTGAGCGCTGGCCAGTTCCATTGCACTCAGGCACTTGACTTCAAGGGAAGCCTGTGGCTGTATATTCCAGCAATTGGGAAAGGATGACTTACTACTAGAACGCTTGGCTGCATTTGAGACTAAGTGATGGTTGCTCTCTCAGGGCAGTGCTGTAGCTGGCTGCTTTCAGAGGGAGAATTGTGTCAATTTTTAGTGATGTGAGAGCAAACCTTTTCAAATACAGCTCCTTTTTAAAATTAAGGGCCTTGTTAATCAGCAGTAGTGGAACGTAGACTGAAGTTTTTACAAAAAATTTCTTTTTCCTTTTAGCCAAATGCCAGTGAGGCGTCACACAGTGGAAGTGCACAGGTTGTCAAATTGTATAACCCACTTGGAGGTACGGTTGCTTTTCATATTTTGCTCAATGTCTGTAAGATTTGAAACTTGGTAATTCATTTTTGCAGCATATTCGTGGGACTGGGGTGTGTTCAGAGATCTCAGCTGTAGGTGGTTTGTCCTCAGGTCAGCCTTGCAATCTCTTGTCACTGCATTCAGCCATTGGCCTGTTTTCCCCTGAGAAAGCCTGCCAGTTCTCCCTTGTTCCCATACTGCTTTGTCGCTAAAGGACACGGAAATGATTCACACAAACACTTTTCAATGTTAGAACAGGAAAGAACTAACCTTTATTTTCTGACTCCAGCATTTATAGATTCTCGACAATGAGCAAGGATTGGATAATTAAGTCACTACTTTCCCAACACACTGGTCATGTGAAACGTCCATCAAAAGATGTTTCTTAGAAGGAATGTGATAAACAACTTATGTTTATAGAACTTTCATGGGAAAGTAACTAGAACTATGAAAGCATTATCAGAAGGCATTAGTTTTCAGGACAACACTGCTTGACAATGTTGGATCTTTGAGCATTGAAGTCAAGGTTTGGACCACTGCAAGCACTCAAATTCACTGCCTTGGTAGCTAATGTTTTGGTTTTGGAGTACCTAGGCACTGTGCTGAACCATTCACCTTGACTGGGAATTGAAAGAAAATGACTTTGAGGAAGTTGCATAGAGAATTTCATCAGGTCAATATGCAAAACTTTGCCTGATTTAATTTTTTGTCTTGGTCATTGCTAAGTGACTGTTGCCACAAGACTGTGTTGGGTTCTTTTCAAGGCAAGTGGAAGGAAAGTAATGATGTCGTCTTCCCCATGGGTTTTGTCATTTCCCACAAATCACAACGTGCTTAGGTGGTGTCATTTGCTCTTAATCTGTTGTGAGGGCTGTTTCCCCAAGGAGCCTGGCTCCAGGCAGACACAAGGTGGACATTGCTATTCCAGGCACTCAGTGGTGCTGCCTGCAGCAGTGAGCTGAGCCAGGTACAGCCAGGTGCCCTGAGAAAAACGGGCTCTCACCTGGCGGTGGCTGCAGTCACCTGCCTGCAGGGACCTCCCTGCCACTGAAAGGGTGGCTCTTGCCCTGCCTTAGCTTAGGGTAGAGCATTTTACGGCAGCAGCATCATCACAGCTTTTTGGAGGGACAAAATTAAACTTCAAAATTTCTCATCGGGGACATTCTGTTTCACATGTGAATGATTATTTGTGTGATTCTTGGTGGTGGTTTCCATAGATTCTAAGAGAATATTTAATATTTAGCGACTAATATTAATATTTGGCAGTAGTGAGACAGCTGTGGAACTTGGGACCACTTTTCCTTTGGGCTGGCACTGAGAAACTCGCGTGAGACAGGTCTGGTTGCTGGTAGGCTACAGGGTGCCTTTGCAGCATGCTCCATGCAGTATCAGTTAGGGACTGGGGTTTCAGAGAATATGCTGAGTTGGAAGGGATCCACGTGGATATTCAAGTCCAGCTCTGTCCCCAAGAATCCCACCATGTGCCTGTGGACCTTGTCCAAATGTTTCCTGAGCTCTGGTGGACTTGGTGCTATGAACAGTCTTGTGGGGAGCCTGTCCTAATACCTGAGCACCCTCTGGGTGAAAAACTCTTACCTAATGCTTGGTCATGGTTTCAGGTAATTTTTTATAAAAGTCATTCAGGGGTATGGTTTTAGGAGGTGTTTTGCTTGAATGCTATGGGAAGTTTCTGTATCTACGTTGGATTGAACTTCTCAAAATATTAGTAGTGCCTTCACTCAACAATAGGCAAGTTTACAGTGTTCTAAATAATTTAACTGTGATGTTTGTGTGGTTAGGTTTGCAGGCCAATATTAGAGAGGCCTGGTCCAAGGAACAAGAAGAGGAGAAAGGCATTAAAAATTTGACCTACATTGAAAGATTGAAGGAACGTGTAAAGAAAGGTCAGTGTCTGTGTGTCTGGCTCCCAGATTTCCCACCAATACTCATGAAGTCTCCATCAGCTAACAAGCACGAGTTTCTGGTTTCAAAACAGTGCCTGCTGTGTCATATCCCCTCCCTCAACCTACTGGCCACACTTTGCCTGCTGCAGCCCAGGACACAGTTGCCTTTCTGGGCTGCCAGCACACACTGCCAGCTCATGCCCAGCCTATCATCCATCAGCACCCCCAAATCCTCCCCACCTTCATCTCCCAGCCTGCCTTGGTGCCAGGGCATGTCCCAACCCCATAGATGTGACACTTTTCACTTGGCCTTGTTGAATCTGATGAGGTCCCAGGGCCTCAGTTCCTGAGCTTGTCCTGGTCCCTCTGGATGGCATCCCATGCCTCTGGTGTTGGCAAGCTTGCCGAGGGTGCGCTTAATGCCACTGTCCATGTCATTCTCGGCATAGGTCAGTGCTTGAGCTTACAAACTGGGGAAATCATATAAAAACACTATGCACATAAAGAGTTTTTCATAAGAACCTGCCCTTCAGTATCCCTCCTTTACCAGCTTTTAATGACTGTTTCTTTTTAATGCTTTACTATCTGGATTCTTGTAATCATCTTGATTCATCTCTACATGCTGAACAAATAGAGGTTCAACAATCTTGGTACATCCTTTTGAATCAACTTCCTTGCCTTCTCCCAACCCTTCATTTCACATTTCTTTTTCTGTTTTTCTTTTACTCCAGTTAAAATACCAGCACTCAGGAGAGCTCCACACAGCACTCCAGATGTTGTGCCTGAGAGGAAGAGAACAATGCCCACGAACCCTGCAAAGCTCTTCCGGAGACTTTTCAGTACTGTTTCTCAATGACCCGTCAGAGACAGAGTGATTCATTTGCTGGCTTTGAAGAGTTACAAGAAGCCAGAGCTACTTGCCCACTTACAGAGAGAGGGAGCTTTGGAAAAGGACAAAGAATCCCTTGAAAACATCCTTCAGGAGGTGAGATCATGGAATTGGTGCTGGGAATGCTAATTCTTAGCTGTCTTATTTTAGGGTTTCAATTAGAAACTTTACCCAGTTTCTCCCCATCTGCAAGCCTATGTGAGGAAAGAAAAGACACCTTCCAAACTTGTGGGGCATTTTGGGTGTTTTTTTGCTAGAATAGCTAGCAATGATAAACTCTGTAATGTTGTTGCTTCTTATGCCTTATTTCATCCTCTTGCTTTTCCTTGCATTGTTCAACTGCTTCATGGAGTAACTTCACAGGGTGAAACTCTAAATTGGGTGAAATAGTTTGTTGTTGCACTTAAAATACCTTGGGACAAATATCTGAGGAGACCAATTTGGTAACCTCCTATGTCCTACGCAGTATTTCATTAGAATGGAGTTGGTGGCCTCTCAATGGTACTTGAGAGGCTTCTGCTGAGATCTGTGGGAAATGCCTTCCTGGGAAGGGTGCTCCCGGCAAATCCTTCATGATAAGAGGTGGTGGCCCAACTTTGAGCACAAGGGTTTCTTTCCTGTCCTATGGATTGACCCTTCATCTTCCTTAGCACCGATTATTATTCAGGAACTTTTCCAGTTCTCCTTTTAGTTCCACTGGTATTTCTTTATCACAGCCATTCACACAATTCACATTGATTGAAGGATACAATGGCTCCTTCCTTCCTTTTCAAATATTCCCCTTCCACAGAGGCTGTTGCTGAATTATGCAAGCATTAATATCTAAAGTAGGAATGTTTTGTCTTTGGCTATGAAAAAAGTCTTTTGGAACCTAGTCAAGAGATGAAAATTCAACATGGATACGGTTCCAGTTGTTCCCACAGTGACTGTTAAGAACTCATTCCTTGAACCTGTGAAGTTTGTTGTTGTGTTTGCCCAGGGCAGGGTTTTTTCACCCTGAAGACATTCACAATTTCATGAGAGCCATGTTCTGCCATCCCAATGGATGTAGCCCATTTCTACTTCAAGTTGACGATAAGATTTCAAAGCTCAGCTCCTAAGGGGGTAAAAAGTGAAAACATTTTCTCCTTTTCCTTTATTCTTGTCAATGTTTAAGGAGATGTTGAAGTTGTAGTTTCTTGTTTGCGGTGTGAACTGTCTCAAGGTACTGGTTTGCATTCTGAAGGGTCGTGTGAACAGCATTACATCCTGGAAACTATTATTCACATTTTTCTTAACTTCATAGAGAGGTGATGCTGATTTTTTTGCTCTACATGAAAAGCCAGTAGTGTGAACTTGCTGGGATCTTATACACACAGCCTTCCTTCTCTTCCAAAATTACCTTAATTGTGTTTTTAATTGAATTCCTGATTCTGGGTATCTTTGTTACTTTTAAACTGTTGAAGTGTAGCTCTAGGTAGGTTATTGCCTACAACTCTTCCATAGGAAGCAGTAGTTTCCTCTGAGCAGGCTTGAGAACCTTGAGAAAGATAGGCACTTCTGTCCATGGAGACAAATGCCAACATCCTGTGGTGCTTCATGGGATGATGAAAACATGCCTTGTTACAGGCCCAGGCTGTGCTCTGCCTTGGCAATGCAGCTGGGAGAAACAAGATGGCAGCAGGTGTCCTCCTGAGGGTGGCAAAATACGGATTTGCCCATGGAGATGGTGTTGTTCAGGTGTTACTCCAAAGAAAAGGAAACAGGCAAAACCTGGCTTCTGGAAAGAGATAGACAGATCCTGGAGGTCACACTTTTTCAGTAAGTTCAGTCAGGACAATGATCATTTCAGAAAACCCTCTGGGAACTGTAGGTCTCTTTTCCCTGTGAGGAAAGAACTATGACTTTTGGTATCTTTGCCTTGTAACCTAAAATGTTGGACCATTGTTACAGAAAAACAGCTCCATCTCAGAATGCTGCCAGCACCAGCCAGTCATCATCTCTGGGACCTTCTGAAAGGGATACTCCACTGAGAACTGCTCAGGTATTTTATGAATTTTTTAAACAATCTCTACCATGTATTATGTTTTATCCCACTTGCTCTTGGTGTCAAAGCTGTGATATAGAGCAGCAGTGTTGTCTTCATATCATAAAAACCTGAAGCGTGTACTTCTCATGCAATTGCTGTCTCCTTTCCAAGATGGTTGCAATGTTAAAGCCTGCAGCAAGCTTGCACACACATCTTGTTTCTGACGGTGCATAGGAAGTTCTGCTAAGGACAGTATGTGTACGTGTCTTTGGTACCTGGCTGTGTCTGGGCATGGTTCTTGGAAATCTGGCAGCTCTAGTTCCTGAAACATGCACTGCTGTGGTTCGGTTTCTGTGACCTCAGGACCAGGCCAGCCAGGAGTAGTGTGTTAAATAGAAGGATGGATCAACTGGGTTGCCCGAAAACAAAAGAATTTTAATGGATAAAATAACAATGGTTGAAGGCTCATGTGGTATGGGGTCAACTCAAAAGGAACTCCAAAATGGGGGGAACATAACTATATATATAATAGAAGAATGAACAGGAACTCAGAACATAACCTTATAGCTAAAATGATAATGACCAATCAGAAACAAGAAGTAGAAACATTGCTTAATGTGGAACAACATTAACATCATAACGCCCATGATCCATTTCTCCTCATGTTGACTGCTAGACCTTAAGTGTATGGTTACCTGATGCCGGCCGACTGCCACAATGCACAGATATCCCAATGCTACTGTTAGAATAGCAATCTCAAGGGAAGTCTAGAATAAGGACAAATTACAGTAGTGATGCATTTGTAGGAATCCTGTTTTTCTGCCCTAGGTGGCATTTCCCATTTTGAATCCCATTTTGATTCATGTTGCCCTGAAAACTGTAACAATTCAGGATATCCCATGTGTGAGGAGGGAACTCTGAATCATCAGGGAATACCTCTGACTTTTCAGGCTTAAGATCAAGAGATGGCCTGTTTTCTTACCAATACAAGAGGGCAAGGCGAATTGAATTCTTTTTGAAAGAAGCTTGGAAAACACAACATAAAAGGTATATTTTATGTACCTTCAAGAATTCTCTTTAAATACCGGAGGGAAGACACAGCTCTGTTTTTCCCTAGCTTTCCAGCCAGAGCAGGAAATGCTGTGGGCACCAACATCCTTTTCTGAGCTATCCCTGTGCCCACGAGATTTCTGTCAGCAGGCTGGCACAGATCCATGTCTGGCACCCCTGCTCAGAGCTGCTGATGTGCCTGGATGGAAGCAGTGTGAGCTCAGTGGGGAAGAGGCTGTGATGCAGGACTTCCTCTGGAGAACAGCAGGAATGACACCTGCAGCCAGACTGGGGCTACTCTCTGTAGTTCACATCTCTGCACTGGACACGCTGTGATCAGCAGCTCACTGGCAGCTTCTTGGGGCTGCTTTAGTGAATGGTGTGAGTCTGTAACAGCAAGAGCTGAGTGTTTTCCTGGTGTGTCTAAGCAGAAACAGGGAGCTAAAACTAACCTGAGCTCCCCATTTTGGGAAGCCTTTGATAGAGGTGCTGAAGGGAGTGTCTTTCTCCCAAAGCCTTTTGTCTGCAGACTGGGAGAGGGACTTGCTGAACTTGCTGAAGGTGAGAAAGTAGGAATCAAATAGAGAACATGTTTATCTGCAGCGCCTCCTTGTTTGACAGGCCATTTTAGGTAAGGTGTGTTTTCAACAATTGCCAGTTTGGAAATGCTGCTTTTTCAGAATGGGAACAAAACTAATTATGATCATCTCTACAGAAACGACCTCTGGCTTCTGACTTTACCAGTCCCGTGATGAGCAAGAAGCAGAGGCTTGACCAGCAGCCCAGTGATGTCCAGCCAGCAGCTGGTGGCCACTCTCCTTCTTCCTTGGACCTGCCTTCCACATCCTGTTCCACTTTTAACATGTCTCCAAGTGTCAGCTCCATTTCCACCTCTACCCCTGAGGAGCAAAAAGATAAAATTCACACTCCTTCTGGAATCCCAGTGCCTGCCAGGGTGCAGGGGAAGACTTCCAAGTTCAAAGGTGAGAAAACAGAATTAGATAAGGTGAAAAAATCCCATCCTTCATATTTTGATAAAGTGGTTGCCATAAGCGAAGCCAAAGAGAAGAGCAGAGTACAGGACCCAGGCAGAAAAGAAGTCCCCCAATCCAAGTGCAAGGGTATTAAACCAATTGATAACTTTTAGATATGTTTCTGTTTCATTTTTTACTGGATATCTGTATGCTTTTTTAGTCATATCCTGCTTCTCATCCACCAGCACCTCCAAGTCCTCCCGACCCTCATCTCCCAGCCTGCCTTGGTGCCAGGGCATGTCCCAACCCCAAAGATGTGACACTTTTCACTTGGCCTTGTTGAATCAGATGGGGTCCCAGGGCCCCAGTTCCTGAGCTTGTCCTGGTCCCTCTGGACGGCATCCCATGCCTCTGTTGCTGGCAAACTTGCCGAGGGTGCACTTAATGCCACTGTCCGTGTCATTCTTGATATAGCTCAGTGCTTGAGCTTACAAACTGGGGAAATCATATAAAAGTACCATGCATATAAAGAATGTATATAAAAAAACCTCCTCTCCAGTATCCCTCCTTTACCAGCTTTTAATGACTGTTTCTTTTTAATGCTTTACCATCTGGATTCTTAGAGGTCTGTAAATGCCAAACAAATAGAAGTTCAACAGTCTTGGTATATCCTTTTCGATCAAAACTTCCTTGCCTTCTCCAAACCTCCAATTTGAACTATTTGTTTCTGTTTTTCCATCACTTTAGGAGAAAAAGCAGAGGTCAGAGGAGCCCAACAACACAATTCAGGTCCTGTGCCTGAGAAGAAGAGGATGATGCCTGTGAGACTTGTAGACGTTGACTGGAGTGGTTATGCTGCTTTTTATGGCCGACCCTACAGGGACAGGGTGATCCATTTACTTGCTCTGAGGACTTACAAGGATCCAGAGTTACTTGCTCGCCTGCAGAGGGATGGAGTAAGCAAAAGGACAAGGATTCCCTTGGAAAGATCCTTCAGCAGGTGAGATCGTGGAGCTTGTGCCAGCAGTTCTTCCATCATGCTGTTCTGCTGTTCATCATTTTCCTACCTCCTTACCTGTTGAAATTAGAGACTTTTCCAATCCTCTTTTGAGTTAAGTTCCACTGGTATTTATTTTATCACAGCCATTCGTAAGATGAACATCCATTGAAAGATGCAATAGCTCTTTCCTTCCTTTTTAAATATTTCCCATCTACATAGCTGGTTGCTGAATTATGCAAGCATTAATATATCAAGAAGGAACATTTCCTCTTTAGCTATGAAAGAAGTGCTTTGGAACCTAGTCAAGGGAGTCAGATTCAACATGGATACAATTTCAGTTGATCCCACACTGACTTTTAAGAACCCTTTCCATGACCCTGTGAATTTTGTTGCTGTGTTTGCCCAGGACAGTGGCACGGTTTTTTCACCCTGAAGACACAAATTCACAATTTCATGAGAGCCATGTTCTACCATTGCATCTGAAGTAGCCCATATAGATTTCAAGTTGATTACAAAATTTCAAAGCTCAGCTCCTTAGAAGGTAAAGGGTGAAAACATTTTCTCCGGTTCCACTGCAATGTTTAAGGAGATTTCCTTGGAGGTAATGTCCTGTAGGAGGTGTGAACTGCCACTAGGTTCTGGTTTGCAGTCTGAAAGGGCTGTGTGGGCAGCACTGCACCCTGAAATTCCTAGCTCTGGCTTTTCTGGGCATCAGAGCAAGTAGGGGTTTATTTTGTATAAATGTAAAATGAGCAGTCTGAGCTTGCTGAGATCTGATATGCATATACACTTGTTTGCCTTCCAACACAACCTGCTTCTAAGAAGTGAATTCCCAGTTCTGGGTGTCTGTTATTTTTCATTTGTTTTTAAGGTGTGGAAAACCAGCCATCAACAGAGACCCAAATTATCAATGTTTATCATGTTTTCAAGGAGAAAAGGAAAGTCAAAGTTGTGACAGATTGTTGTAGTATGCTTATTCAGTTCTGTTAAAACTGTTAGTATTTAGTCTGTTTGGTATGTTCCTGGTTCTCCCTCATTTACTGCTTTGGTTGGTTCCATTTGTCTGTTATGTAAACCCCTCCCAGTTTTCCTGAATGTTCCCCACCAATCACCTTTACCCTGCCCCATCTCCCCATCCATCATTGTAAACCCCATCTCTCCTTCCAGCTCCTTCCATGTATATCATCCCTTCCTCAAAACACTCTTGGTTGTTATGTTGTGTTCCCACCTTCTTTGTATCCCCATTGGTCCCTGATATTGTAACCTCCTCCCTTACCCCTCCCTCCATGAGCTCCCATTGGACCCTGGACTGTACCCACCCCTGAGATAAAACCCTGTGGACAGAGGTGCTCGGGGCTCTCTTCGGTCCTGAATTCTCCCAGCCCAGACCCTTGTGCTTATCCCCTCTCCCGAATAAACCTGTTCCTGGGAAGTACAGCCAAGTGAGTCTCCTGCTTCCTTTTGTCATCACCCACGAAGCCTGATTTGGCAGAGCCCGGCAGGTTTCAGTGCTCTGAAAGTTCTGCAGTGGGATCGCCTTTCCCCTGCAGTTCCCCACTCCTGGTGACTGCCTGTGCTGGAGTGGCACCGTAGAGCTAGCCCGGAGCTCCGGTGCGGCCAAGAGCAGCGTCAACAGATTGTGGTGGAGTGTGGATGAGTATGTTGAAGAGGTGAAACTTATGGAGATTTGCCCCACGGGCTCTTCTGTGAACTCTGAACCAGTGTCAGGTGATGAAGTCTAAACCAGCACTTTTGATATCAGTGGTCTTGAGGTTTTGCTGCCTTATTTTACCTTTTTGAGTAGACTTTGTATTTGTCTTCAGGAAGATACACACTGAATTGCTTTTCAAAGGAATACAGCAAGGCATGTGTACGGCCTTCTCATGGCAGGATTTTGCTGGAATGAACCCTGGCTCTGGTGCATGAAGAGGGACTCTAAGCCTGATCACCTCTACTTACACATTGTAGCACTAAATGTTGATTTCAAAGGAATGCTTGGTTGATATGAATACAGTTACTTGGTTGTTCCTGTTTGGAGAAATTTTAATATGGCTTAAACTCATTTGATAGAGGAATAATTAATCTCTGTACTAAAAGATGTTCTTTAAGTTGGGTGCTCACAAACAGCTGTTCAGGACCAATTGTATTTCTGTAGTTTGCATATAGCAACCGTTTTTTTAAAAAAACATTTGTTTTCTTGAATGTCTGCTGGTAGGTAGCCAACCTGAATCCAAAGGATAATTCCTTCAGTCTGAAGGAACATCTGTTTCAAACCCTTCAGATCGATTGGCCTGGCTACAGTAAAATCAATAGAGAGAATCTGAAGTTAATACTTTCTAGGTAAGTTCAGTCTTTAGGGGAAGAAACAGAACCTTTTCAGAAAAAAGCTCTGGGAAATGAAGCCTAGATTCTTAGAATATGCTGAGTCGGCTGTAATCCATCAGGATCATGGAATCCAACTCCTGGCCCTGCATAGGACACCACAAGGATCATACCATATGCCCAGGAGTGTTGTCCAAAAGTTTCTTGAGTTTTTGGTGCAGTGACCACTGGCCTGGGGAGCCTGTTCCAGTGCTCAAGCACCCTCTGGGGTATAGAGAGTTTTTTATTAGATGGGGGACACGATATATTAGTAAAGGCCTGTCTGCACAAATCAGCCTCTGGGTTAAGTCGTAATATTAAGGGCTAAAATCCTTGAAACTTGCCTGCAGAAAGTAAAACAATATTCCTGTGTACAAGGATAACAATATAAACTTGTGTGTACTAGCCAATAGTAGCTTGCTCTGCCTGCAAACCCTGTAGAACCCTATAAAAGGTGTGTTAATAATAGAAATAAACGGCATTCACCATTACTTCTGTGAAGACTGGTGAACAGCTCGGGGGTCCTTCAACATCTGGCACTCCAACCAAGGACACCCCTGCGGGCAGAGGGGCTTTGGAGTCAGTGGAGTGGATCTGGGTGTTAGACGTCGCGGGCTTGGATTGGCACCGGATAGGCAGCCTGAGCACGGTGAGATGCGGAGCGGTAGGACGTGGTAATTCAGGCTGCTGGAGGGGGCCCAGGCAGGCAAGGGCGTGGTAGAAGGGTGGCAACCTTCCACCTTGCAGGTTGCCGTCACCATGGAGGCAGAGTTTGCGGTGGTGAAAAAACTGCTTCTCGGTATCCTCGTCAAACAAGGTGAAGCAGCCAGGGAAAAGGACCTGGATAAGCTCATTATATGGGCGAAAAATCGCGGCCATTTTGCAGTGCCCTCACTGCTTTTTGCAGTGGAAGAATGGATGGATGTCAGGAATCTGATGTGGGATACGGCAATCATGGGAAAGAGTAAAGACGTAGTAGCCCTCGGTTCAGTTTGGAAACTTGTGTTAAATGCCCTACGGGATATGAAGGCAGAGTCCTCAGTAGCAGCAGCTGCCATAGACGCTATGACGCCGTCCGAGATGGACGTGCCGCCCCCTGCTGAGTCCTCTAGCCGTTTGAGTGCATTTTTCGGGGTTGGGCACGTCCGGCCAGTGAAGGGGCTTACCGGGAGGCAGTGTAGCACCGTGTCGGAACTTTTAAAATCCCAGGGGTGCACCGATGCGGCTCCGGCTGCGCCAGTGGAGCACGCTGCAGCTCCAGCCGCGCCGGCGGAGCACGCTGCAGCTCCGGCCACGCCGGCAGAGCCTAAGCCGGAAGTTACCCTGCCAAAGGCGGATGTAGAAATGACGGCTCCCCCGGAAGGAGCGGGCGCCAGCTCCAGCCAGGCGGAGCCTGATACGTCAGCAGAAACGAGAGCCACAAAGTGAAAACCAAAGATCTACCCTTCGATGCCATCTACCATTCACTGGGGAAGACCGCAGGACATCCCTCTCCCCTCCGATGACGACATCTCTATGCATTCTGATGACGGACGGCTTGCAGCAGGAGCAGAGCCAATTGATGACAGCGCAACAGCAAAGAAGGAGCTACTGGGGTGGCAACATCAAATAGAGCAGCTCGTGCAGCAGCTCCAAGCTCAAATTGAACAAACCCTATGTGCGAATAAGGCACAGCCTCAACAAGAGAAAGCAGCCCTGCAGCAAACACCGAGACAACGAGCAGAGTCAGTTCAACAGCTACAGGATATGCTGCATCCTGAACCATCTGCTCCACCTTTGGAAACACTGTCAACACCACAGCCTTGTTCTAGCTCTATCACCTTGGAAGAAGAGAACAGAAAACACAGAGCACAGCAGAGGTGGTCCGGCATCATTCGAGATGCAATTCTGGAGGGAGAATGGCAAGCAGTAGGGGCAGTTGCTTGTCCCATTTTATATGATCAGCAGAATCCACGTTATGAACAGCATGACTGGAAGATCTTGCAGCAAGCCAAAAAGACTGTTACTGAGAATGGCATCAAATCCAAAGCTGCAAACACTGCATTGAACTGGCTGTTCACCTCTGATGTTAACAGTCCCATAGACAGCCAGAATCTCGCACGTCTGCTTTTAACTCCATCACAGCTTATGGTGTGGGAGAAGGAATGGAAGAGGTTAGCAGTTCTACAAGCCAATCAACCTCGAGATCAAAATGATGTGTTATATGGACTTAATCCTGACATGCTCACCGGTTCAGGAGTTTACAGTCACATGGCTGTACAGCTAAACTACCCTCTTGCAATGCATCATTTGTCTGCACAGCTCGCTCGTCAAGCCTTTAATGCTGTGCCTGATTCAAAGCCTCATCCTTCCTTCACAACAATACGGCAAGGCCTCACAGAACCGTATCCTCATTTCATCAACCATCTGTCAGCAGCCCTTAAAGCTCAGAATGACATGACTGAATAGGCAAAGCAGAACATGTTTAAACTGTTAGCTTTTGAGAACGCCAGCTCAAAGATAAAGCCTATTCTTGCCACACTCCCAAAGCAAGCAGATGTAGGAGACATGCTAGATATTGCCCTGCGAGTAAATCAAACGCAACAAGGACAGCTAGTAGCCAATGCTGTTGCAGAAGCCATCAAGCCAACCACAAGTCTGATTGCTGCTGCTGTCAGCAAGCTGGGAAGTGGATGCAAACCCTCCCTCACACCTCCAGGCATCTGTTTTCGATGTGGCGACAGAGGGCACTATCGAAAATTCTGCCCAGCTACTGTGTGGTGTGATCACTGCCAGACAAGCAGGCATGCTACTTCTCTATGTCGCCTTGCAAAAAACATGATCAAGAGCGCGAGGAGCCGCCGCGCGAAGACACAAGTTGCCGGCCCAACTCTATTCAGCAGCTCAACCCACCAGCAACCAGGGGAAGCCTGGGAATCGATTTGGCAGCATCAGTAGACGTCACACTCATCGACACCAGTGTCCGCAAAATCCCAACTGGAGTTACAGGACCTGTTTATTCTGCTACCAGTGCACTTGGTGCTTTGTTGATTGGGAGATCATCTGCTGGAATTGCAGGACTTATTGTTCTCCCGGGAGTCATCGATGCTGATTACATTGGTGAAATACAAGTGTGTGCCTACACTCTAGCTCCTCCACTTACAATCAAAAAGGGAACAAGAATTGCTCAATTGGTGTTACTTCAAAAGGTGGCAACAGAGAAAGACATTTTTCGAAGTGCTCCTGAACGCGGAGCCAAAGGATTTGGGTCAACAGGAGACACAGTGGTGAATCTCGTTCAACAAATGAGTCATCGACTAGTAATTGAAATCACCCTGTGCCACGGATCAAAGCAGCAAGGAGTCAAGATTATGCTAGACACGGGAGCTGATGTCACCATCGTCAGCCGAGTCTGGTGGCCAAGAGAATGGCCTCTCCACAGAGCCTTAAGCTCGGTACAAGGTGTAGGAGGATACTCCACGCCGCTGAGAAGTGTACACCCGATCCAGTTTCGATTTCCTGAAGGACAGACTGCCACCTTATGTCCATACGTCATGCCTTTACCTGGAACCCTTGGAGGGCTCGTTGGTCGAGATGTTCTCAGCCAGCTCGGAGCAACACTAACTCTCCCCATTCAATCGCCTTTTCGGTAATCGCCACTGCTGACAGGCCGCCAACCCCAAGGATTCAGTGGAAATCTAATGAGCCTGTGTGGGTTGAGCAGTGGCCTCTATCTCAGGAGCGGCTAGCAATTGCGCATGAGCTTGTCAAGGAACAGCTACAAGCAAAGCATATCCAACCATCGCTCAGCCCATGGAATACTCCAATTTTTGTCATCCCAAAGAAGTCTGGAAAATGGCAATTGCTGCATGACCTACGCAAGGTAAATGACCAAATGTGGGCAATGGGAGCATTACAACCAGGGATGCCCTCTCCCACAATGCTGCCACAAGAATGGCATCTTCTAGTCATAGATCTGAAAGACTGTTTCTTCACGATACCCCTGGAGAAAGAAGACACAGTGAGATTCGCCTTCACTTTGCCATCAATCAACAAAGAAAGTCCATCTCAGAGATTTGAGTGGGTGGTCCTTCCACAGGGGATGAAAAATTCTCCAACAATGTGCCAACTGTTTGTGCACAGGGCACTGACACCTGTGCGGGCCAAGCTCTCCCAGACAATTATTTATCACTACATGGATGACATCTTGTTTTGTCAACGTGATCCATTCCAAGATGAAGATCTCACATTTATCACCGCCCAGCTCGCAGCAAAAGGCTTGGTGGTTGCCCCAGAAAAAATTCAAAGACAAGCCCCATGGAGGTACCTAGGGTGGATTTTGACATCATCAGTCCACCCACAAAAATTGGAGTTAACCACTGAGATCCTTACCCTTAATGATGCACAAAGGCTTGTTGGAGATCTGCAATGGGTACGATCCATTGCCGGTATCCGAAATGATAAGATAGCACCCTTAATGAGCCTTTTAAAAGGTACAGACCCGCAAGCTCCAATTACCCTTTTGGCAAATCAAAAGAGCTGTCTCATTTATCTAGGGAAGAAACTGCTTTCAACACTAGCAGACAGAAGATTGCCAGATGTGCCTTTGGGACTTCTGATTTGTAACCACTCTGTTGCACCATGTGCCATCATATTTCAGTGGCCTGCTTGGCAAAAAGAGAAAGGGGGAGAAGGCCCACCTAAGAGCCGTCGAGGTGCCAAGCAGCCTGCCAAGAAGCCAATGTTAGTGCAATTAGCGAAAAAAAGGTGCAGAGCCTCTAGCGATTCTTGAGTGGATTTTTACACCATATACACCACCAATGAGTATCTGGCAGAGGACAGAAGCAATTGCTTATCTCATCAAGAAGGCGAAAACACAAATTGTGGAAATTAGTGGTGCTGAGCCAGAACATATCAGTCTGCCAATAACAATAGAAAATCTTGAGTGGATGCTGAGACACTCAGAACCAAATCAATTAGTGCTGCTCAGCTACCCAGGAACTGTACACAACAGGCAACCTAGCGACCCACGCCTGCAGATTATCTTAAAACAATGGTGGTTGCAACAGCCCAAAGTTGTGAAGCAGCCAGTAAAAGGCCTTACAGTGTACAGGGATGCAGGAAGTCGGTGGAAAATGGCAGCCTGTACCTGGCAAGAAGACTTGAGTTGGAGAAGTAAAATTATAGATGGAGATGCACACGACTCACTGCAGACATTAGAACTTACAACCATCGCATGGGCACTGTCTCATTGGCGAGACAGTAAGCTGAACATTGTATCAGATTCATTGTACGTGGTAGGAGTGGTACAACGTATTGAAGACGCTCTCATCAAACCACCAGATAATAAGCAATTGTGTCAACTATTCTTTCAAATCGAAAGAGCTATAGAAGACAGGAACGAGCCCTGTTGCATCATTTGCATTCGCAGTCATCAAACAGAATTAGGTCTCGGAGAAGGCAATGCAAAAGTTGACACACTTGTCAGTCCTGTTGTAGCAGCACCAAGAGACTCTTTTGCAGCTGCAAGAGAGAGTCATGCTCTCTTTCATCAAGCCGCAAAAGCCTTGCAGAGACAATTCAATATCAGCTTAACAGATGCACAAGGCATTGTAAAGTCCTGCCCACAGTGCAGTCAATATGGAACCACTCTAGGCTTAAGTATTAACCCTAGGGGTCTTCAAGCCTGTGAGATTTGGCAAATGGACGTAACACATGTGCCTGAATCTGGTCGCCTCAAATACGTACACGTTACAGTAGATACCTTTTCAAAAATGGTTTGGGCCACTGCACAAGTAGGAGAAAAAGGCATACATGTAATTTGACATTTAGTAGCATGCTTTGCCGTAATGGGAGTTCCAAAAGAAATAAAAACAGACAATGGGCCTGCATATGTAGGAACACGAGTTTCTCGCTTCCTACAAAAATGGGGAGTCAAACATGTAACTGGAATTCCCCATGTGTCATCTGGACAGGCCATTGTAGAGAGAGCCCATAGGACCCTAAAAGAGTACTTGAATAAGCAAAAACCACCAGAACAGTTAGACCCTACCATTCGATTGCAGCAAGTGTTGTTCACTCTAAATTTCCTCACTTTAGTTGGGGATTTAGAGCAACCCCCAGTGGTCATTCACAATAGTCAAATAAAGATGCAAGCTACCCCAGAGGTTAAGTTATACTATAAAACCCAAAAACAGATATCTGGGAGGGACCAAGTCCATTGCTATTTAACGGGCGTGGTTACAGTTGTGTTTCCACAGATACTGGACCGCTGTGGGTGCCTGGCCGATGGACCAAACCAGCCACGAAAGATCTGAGGAACAATCAGAACGCTGATGCCCTCAGTCAATCTCTGATCGGCTGTCAGCTGACACCACGAGAACAACAAATGTTTCAGGACTGAACTGTGTCAAACCATAGTCTGTTTGTGAGAAATTCCTGTGAAGATCTGAGAAGAGTGCAGACACTCTATCTAATTGTGCACGAAACAAATTTTAGTTGTGTGTTTACCTTTTTTGCAAATTGCTTTCACGCTTAGACTACATATATACCAAAGCACGTGTGTTAAAGTAGATAAAGAAGTTTAGTGTGTGTAGCGATTATTATATTAGTATAAGGTATAAGTATTCCCCCTTCAAGAGCTAACGTAAGCATCTTTGAAAGTTCACTTAACGATCAAAGTTTTAGCCGTGAGTTTGCAAACATGACGCCATTTGCATGGGACAAACTGCTTGTGGTAATTGTGCTGTGTGTAACCTCAACTAGCGGTCTGCTGACTGATATCCAAAAGCGACAGAACATATGGGTCACCTTAGCACACCTGACCAGTCAAAAATCAGTGTGTTTGAGCCTAGCTACCCCTGGAGATCCTTTTCGCACATGTCTCGTGGGAGTCCCTGAATGGGATCCTCCAGCCTTTAAAGGTTTAGTTAGCAACGAGACTCGGCTAAATCGATCGATAATGCTGCAGGAGTGCAACCGCACCATTGGCCTCACATCTAGGCAACTTGAAGCCTGCTGGCAAGCGAAAATTATTGAGGTTCTCAATGTTACCATGAGACCCCCAGAAGAGTTAGATCTTCTAGGTTCTACCAATACCTCAGGTGGATGGATGATGTTTGAGCCCCCAACAAAAAATCATCTTGACAAAGCAACACAGCGCTGGGCTACAGTCAACCTCATAGTTGATCTCATTACTGCCACTGAGAGTAAAGCTTTTTACTCGCGATGCAATCTCACAGGACAATTACCAAAGCGCTTACCTAGTTCCATCTTCCTAGTCTGTGGGGATAGGGCATGGAATGGAATTCCTGCTAGTCCACATGGAGGGCCATGTTATCTTGGGAAGCTTACTTTGTTCCACCCAAGCTTACATCAATTACTGAATGTGGCTGACAAAATGAAAACCAGTAGACGGTCCACGCGAAGCCTAAATGGGTTACAGTGCAATGACGTTAGAAACCCAGACTTTTGGAATCGCGGTATAATCTGGGCAACCTCCTTCTTCATTCCAGGAGCAGCTGCCGCCAAAAGTCTAGCCACCCTAAAAAGGCTCGCTTGCTGGACTAGGAAAGAATTAAACTTAACATCCACAATGCTAAGTGAGCTTTCAGCCGATGTGAGTAGTGTACGTCATGCAGTATTACAAAACCGAGCTGCAACTGACTTTTTGCTCTTAGCGCAAGGACATGGTTGTGAGGAGTTTGAAGGCCTGTGCTGCTTGAATCTTACTGATTATTCAGTTTCCATCCATAAGCAACTACGCCAGCTACAGGATGGGTTGCATGCCCTGAAGGAAGTTAGTAACCCCATTGAGAGTTGGTTCACCAGCTGGGACATCACTGGGTGGTTGAAGTCTCTTGTGCTAGAGGGGGGACGAATCCTATTTATAGGGATAATGGTGATAATGCTTGTAAGTTGTATAAGTTGTACATAAGATATGCTATCTTGTGTTCATAGAAGTGTAGTACAAGCCGCATCCAAGGCCTGGCTTGTGCAAAAAGGAAACGGGGGAATTAGAGAGAGTTTTTTAGCAGATGGGGGACACGATATATTAGTAAAGGCCTGTCTGCACAAATCAGCCTCTGGGTTAAGTCGTAATATTAAGGGCTAAAATCCTTGAAACTTGCCTGCAGAAAGTAAAACAATATTCCTGTGTACAAGGATAACAATGTAAACTTGTGTGTACTAGCCAATAGTAGCTTGCTCTGCCTGCAAACCCTGCAGAACCCTATAAAAGGTGTGTTAATAATAGAAATAAATGGCATTCACAATTACTTCTGTGAAGACTGGTGAACAGCTCAGGGGTCCTTCAACACTGGGGCAAGAATATTTTCCTGATATCCAGCATAAAGCTCCCTCAACTCATCTTCTCATGGTTTCCTTGAGTCCTGACACTGAAGGTCTGTTTTCCCTGCAAGGAAAGAACTATGACAGTTGATATTTAGGCCTTGTAACTTGAAATGTTGGACCATCCGTACAGAAAAACAGCTCCATCTCAGAATGCCACCAACATCATCCACACAACATCTCCTGGACCTTCTGAGACAGATGCTCCAGCAAGACCTGCTCAGGTATTTTGTGTATTTTTAACATTCTGTACTGTGTTTTAAATTTTAGCATGCTTCCTGGTGGTGCAAAAGCTGTGATGTGAATGTGCAGGAGCAGGCCTGAGTATGTCTTGCCTCAGCCATTCTGACTGCTGTGACAGGAGGTCTTCCGTGATCAGAAGAGAGACTCCTGCAGGGGTCAAGCAGCACTGTCCTGAGCCAACTTTCTGCTCTGCCTGGGGACTTGAGTTAAGTCCCCATCCTCAACTCATTCCCTGGAGAAGGGCTCAAAGGACTGGCTCTGCATGCGTGTCAAAACTGTGTCAAAAAAGTATTGTACATAAGACGATAGACCAGGGTGGGGCAGATGGGGCTGTCTCAGTTGCTTTTCCCCCTCTCTCTCTCACTCTCATTGTTGACTCCAGCTCCAGACTATCCACGTGCCAGGAACAAAGCAGGATCTACAGACTCATTATATGCTCTGTTCTCTCTCTCTTCTCTGCCTTTATTTTTCTGCTCCCCCACTCTGCCTGGGCACAGCGTGGCTGTCCTGTTCTATTCCATTCTCAGTCCTCAGGTTTGCAGTGGGAGTGGGGAGCTTGTGGCTGTGTGCTGTGGCTTGTGAGCCAGCACCTTTGAGAAGGTCCTTGGGAGGAGCTGAGAGATGATTGAAGGGCAATGAGGAAAACTAAGGGCTCCTTAGTCACCACTTGTGAAACTTTCTTGTACAAATATAAGGGCTTGTTAGCCAACAGCTCTTGAGTCTAGAGAGTAAGCTGGCTCTTTAGTAAGTTGGAGTAAAGGCAGCTGCACCAGAAGCACAAGAATTTCTTGACAAGTGACTGATGTCTTCGTTCATCCTGATGAGAATTCACAACCATCACACCCTGTATTCCTGGGATGTTGTAGTGAAGCATTAATCTTGTCTTTAACACATAAAACCATAAAACAGCCAAGTGCCTTTTTAGTAAATCATGTGGGTGATTTGATTGAGAACAAAAGACTCAGCTTTTGCTGTTGTGTACCAGCAAAAATTGGGAGCTAGACAAAACCTCCCCATTTTTGGGAGGCTTTGATGGAGCTGCTGAAGGGAGTGTCTACCTTGCAAAGCCTTTTAGCAGTAGACTTGGGGAGGGACTTGGTAAGTCCTAAGATGAGAAACTAGGAATGCAATAGAGCAGGTATTTACCTGCAGGTCTTTGGTATTTGACAGCTATTTTTAGTAAAGAAAGGTGTGTTTTCAACCACTGCCAGTCCACAAATGCTGCTTTTTTAGAATTGGAGCAAAACCTGATCCTGATCATAGATCAGTGAATTCTTTTGTATTGTTGCAGAAACAGCCTCGGCCTTCTGGCTTCACCAGTCCTGTGATAAGCAAGAAGCAGAGGATTTACCAGTAGCCCAGTTACATCCAGCCAGGAGCTGGTGGGCACTCTTCTTCCTGGCTGCTGGCTTAGATGCCCCACTCCACTTCATAGCTGTCTCCAAATGTTGGCTCCCTTTCCCCTTGCATTCATAAGATTTAAGAAAGAGACAAATATTGGAGTTCTAGAATCCCAACACTCATGCTCGGAAGACTACCAAGTCCAAAAAGATGTGAACTGGGGAGACTGAAGCAGTAGTGTCCTTTGCATTTCAATGAAGGTATTAATGTGCTGCTTTTCCCAGCTTAACTGTGGATAACCGTGGTGTAAAGATTTTATTATTAAGAGAAGTCCCTGCCTGAATCAAAGTGCAAGAAATACAATATTCCAGAGTCGAAAGTACCGTATAGTATTTATTTAACAGTAAATGTGAGCTAGGGAGCTAGAAAGAAAGAGGAGAGGGATGGGGCAGGATGAGGAGGAAATGCTGAGATGAGCACCAAGGTGGGTTAGGCCTGGAAAGGCCCTTCCTTCCTGCAGTGCAGTTGCCCCGGGTCGGCTGCAGCAGTGGTGCTGCATCCCCTCATGGTATTTGCAGTGCAGGAGGGGAGGGGGAAGTGTGTGTGCGTGTGTGTGTGTGTGTGTGTGTGCGTGCGTGTGGTATAAAGAAAGCACTGGAAATAATTGCTCTCAGCTTCTCTCAGAGCTGTGATGCTGGCAAGGGCAGTCAGGCCTCCTGCAGCCCTTGGGCTCTGGGGCAGCGGCTGAGGCCTTCAGAGCAGGCACGGCAGGGCCCTGGCTCATATTGGATACAACCAGGGATGCTCTGTGGGAAGGCTGAGGGCAAATCAGGCCCTACAGGGGAGCAGTTGAGGGAGGCCTGTGGTGGGGCTCTTGCTAGGGGATGTCACTGGGCAAAAGCCAGTAGTCCAGGCTATTGTTTCTCTGGTACCTCCCAAAATGTTGAAAGGCATCTGCAGTTTTCTTTTCAAAACCAGGCAGCACACCGGTCAGGTGCATCTGGCCTGGGATGCATCATTGGCACAACCTGTTGGCTGTCTTGGTATTGAAATTCAAATTGTTAAAGTTTTACTGCTTGTAAATATTAATCTCAGGATACTTTGAAGGATTTGTTCCCATGTGGAAGGAAATTTTGTCATCCAAAAAGAACCAGGCCTAGAAGAGCAGAAGCAATGATGTTGCAGTGTTGAGTAGTGGTCTCTATTATTCTTGTTGCCACTTCATCTTGGATTTGTGTCATGAGCTTGATAAACTGCACTTATGTTGATTTGAGCAAGAAGGGAATGAAGAAGGTTTTACTCCCATCAGTGACTTCAAACATTAATGAGTTTATCCCTCCTTAGGAGCTGATGTGGTTTGGGCTTTTTGTTGTTACGGTTTCAGACATGTCTGGAGTTTGTTTTTAGGTCTGTATTACAAGTGCTACAATTGTAGAAGAAGGGTGGTGGCTCACAGAGAAAGAAATCTCTGGAGTCCAACTGAGTGTATTTTTACTTTTTTACATGAGTAAAATCAGACCTGCCAGGCTTGATAACTTCTGAGTCTGTCTCAAGGCTATTTTAAAACAAAACACATGAAATTCTAAACTCTGCAGAAATGTTTACATGCCCCTAATTTTCTTTGGATTTCTCCTTCATAGGGTAGCCCCAGATACTCTGAGATGAAGACCGGGTGCCAGTATCTCCACAAGAAGCTGCCCCACATTCAGCAATGAGGATCTGAATTTTGCAAGCAGCAAGTGGAGTCCTGACAGCAGTTGTCTGCTTCATCGAGGGTATCTGTGAGCTCCAGCTTTTTTATTTCAAAAAAATTAGCTGTTTTAGGATTATTCAAGTTAGCACTGAGGAGATGATTAGTTGTTAAAAACCTAAGCTTAGTTTGTCTAAGATTATAGAATTTAGTATTGAACTTTAACAATAAAGAAGTTGTGTTATTGTTAACTCCTCTTATTTTCGCTTGTAATCATATTTGGAGTGGCTTTCCTCTGGTCAATTATTTTCTTCAAGAACTTGGCTTTGTCCACTGAAATAATTTGATCCGTAGAGGGTGGAAGCCCAGTACCTCTACTATGAAGCTGTCCACATTTTAAGAAACTATGTAAAAATGGAAATTCTTAATGATGAGGATAAGCTTGTTTTCTGACCTATCTTGTTAATTTAAGGTCTTTGCCTTAAGTGGTGGAAGGCATAGAAGTTTGGACAACCCCATCCCCAAATCACCTTGTTTTGAAGGGTTACAGAGGAATGCATATGGGCTGCTCTAAGCTGTCAGCTGAAGTAGCTCCCAGGACTGCTTGGACATCATGGCTTCACTTTATCAATGAGCCAAGGAATATGCAGAGCTTTTGCAAGTATTCTGTAAAACACATAGAGAAGTGTTGGAAGCAAGGTATTTCAGCAGGTTTTAAAGAGAAATTGGACTAAAATATCCCTATTCCTTGTCAGTTTTGTAGTTTGCTCAAAAATAACCTGTCACAACCAATCTATCTAGAGAGACACAGATGTTGACTCCTGCACAGACCTATGGGGACTTGGAAGTCTAGTCTTTTACCTAAGCTTCCTGCCGTTTATTTATTCGGCTGACAGGGTAGAGGTGTGGCCAGCAATGCCATAACCTTCTTTTGGGGAAGGATATGAAATTGACTGAGGGAGAATGGTATTTGGGAATATTTGAATACCCCTTTCTTCCTTGGAGAGTATTTTGCTAATACAATTTTAAATTCCTCAATTGTCTCCATGCCAACAATGTTGAAACCCTGTACCTAAGGAGATCTTGTGACATTTTGTGATCAAACACCTGTACCATCATCTAAGCCCGCTTCCATCCTGGTGCCACTCACCATTTCAGTGAAGAAGAGAAAGGAGGAGACAAAACTGTGATAATCACAACAGGACCATTTACTCCACAACCAGCTTAGGAGTAGGAATGTAGGGTAGGATTGTAAATAAATAAAGTTTCTGAAACCTCAACACATTTGGAAGATTCCCCTCCATTTGACCCTGTGAGAAAGTTCAACATTCCCTTCTGAGTTGTCAGTAGTCTCTTAAAGGTGCAAAGCTACATTTATGGCTTCTTTGGTGTGCTTTGAAAGTGGGGAAGGGTCTCCTTCAGTCATCCTCTGCGGATCACACTGCCTTTGGAATTTGGCCCACTATGGCCCACGGACCAGGTTTTCCCCCCAGCTGTGATACTTCTAGTTGAGACAGAAAGAGCAACGGCATTTGCAGGCAGAACCAAAGGAGGAGTGGGGCAGCCAAAACACCCTGTGTGGATTCAGGCCTTCAGCTGTGACTCGAGAGCATTTGGGTTCCTGCCACTTGGATTTGTATCCCTAAGTGCAATCTCTGTGGCTGGAGGAGAGTCTTGCTCAAGTGAGAAAGCAGAAAGATCAGTGAGGGTGCTGTGCAAGGTCTCCTGTGATGCAGAGCTGTCAGCAACTGTGATGTGAGAGCGGGCCCGGCCTTGCCCAGGGTGGAGCCCCAGCAGAGCCCTGGCAGAGCCTGGAGCAGCCTGAGCCTCGGCAGAGGCAGGCTGGAAGGAGGCCCTTGGAGCTGCAAGAGGCAGCAGCCTGGCCCTGGGTGCCTCTTCCTGGGGCCAGGCAAATCCTCCGCTCTCAGAGCCAAGCTGGCAGCTGGGTGTTCCTGAGGGGAAGCATAGCCATGGTGGGCACAGCACAGACTGCTGCCTTTGGCCGTCCGGAGTCTGCACAGCAGGAGAGAAATGCAAAGAGCAGTCGAGGGCTGCTGCCCTGGCTCACCATTCCTGCTCTTCTGCCAGCTGCCCTGTAACTCCTGGGAATGGTTAGCAGTGTGTGCAGGACTCTGGGCACAAGGGGAGGGAGCCAGGCTGCTCTGCAGGCTCGAGCACAGGGCAGTGTCCTTCAGGCACAGCATTTCTGCCAGGGGAACCGAGGCCAGCGTGAGGCAGTGACAGCAAGTCCGGTGAGATCTTCAGGAGCCAGTGTCTCACACAGCTCTGGGACAAATTGCCTGCAATCCTGGAGTTCTGCACTGATGTGGGAAACAGTAAAGGTAAGAAGACTTTCAGAAGCCGTGAAAATGGGCCTCAGAAGGGAAAAAGCAGAGAAATTAGAGCTAGCTACATCTGCAAGACCTGAAAGTAAAGATACAATAATACAATATGCAAGGTCATGAAACAACAGTTGAGTTTTTAGGCTTGGCCAAGATAGACTTCAAGACTGCAGAAAAGCATGCTTACCAAGATAATAGAAAGTTTAAAAAAGTTTAACAGCATATTGTGTATTGTTAATAGAAAGCAAACAAGCAAACATTGTTTGAAGGTGTACATGTGTTTCTAGTGACTGGATAGAACAATCGTCTGTTACCTTTAGCAATATGCTATTGGCTGAAAAACTTATAAAATGTTCTGTAACAAAGAGATCTTGAGCTGCTTGTGGTAGATGTGAGCTTGTGCCATCTCCTGTATCAGCTGAGACTGAAAGTGCCTGAAATAAAAGCTCATGACACGTCACCTGGCAGTCCCACTCTGTTTGTGAAAAATTATCATCCAACAAACTGAGCCAGAGCAAAGGTGTGAAATGCAGAGTTATCGGTGATGAAGAGAGATGGGGACAACTGAATAGTGATCAGAATCCAATTTTACTGTGGGTTACATCTGCTTATATACCATTCTATGAAGGCCAGTAATTTTTTACTACAATGATTGTGTTAAATATCATACTAACATACAAACAAACATATACATTTTTGCAACATCTCTTCTACTTGATTCAATCTCCTCGCAATCTTCAAAGCTCTGTTTGTTCTTGCCAAGGCATCCTGGCTATCAAATCTCTTATGCTAATCAGGTCCAAAGTACTTTCTGACTTTGCCATACTTATTGTTTTGCAGAAATATTCAGGGGCACCATCCAGCCTGCTTTGTGCTCTTGGGCGCACAGCAAGGACTATGCAATGCAGCTCTGAGTTGCTGGGAGGGAGGGAATTGGGGATGTGCCTCAGGTTTGTGCTAGAGTAGTGATCTGATTTGGAAGAAAGCAGAAGAGTTCCAGTAGGCAATTTGTGGAAGAGATGGAAGCCTTTTCTGACTTAAGGGGATGCTATTAGGAATGGTGTAGAGTGACCCCAACATCCATACAGTACTGCACCGAAGGATTAGACACTTCACTCTTTGCTATCTTCTAACTGATCCTGCCTAAGATGGTTCTACTGATTATCAGCCAAGTCTCACACCTCTATTGCAGGGCTGTTCTTCCTCAGAGTACTAATGGCTCAGCTGTCTCTCACTGACATATTGCCAGTGAGACTGGCCAAGGCCAGTATCTTCCATATCCATTATAGAAGGACTTTACCTTAGATGCCCAAATTTTGCATGCATGCCTGCTAAAAAAACCCCCCCCACAACACAAACCTTCAGGACAATCATGGCAGAATTGCAGATTCCATTTATCAAACCCATAGCAGCTGCATTAAAAATGTAGGTCTGTGAGCCTTTCTTCAGAATTTTCTTAATCACGGCTCCTGAGTCTTTTTTGAGAGATAACTATGCTGCCCCTAACAAGTCCAGATTACTTGGCAAGCAGTAATTAGTCATCCATACAGCATTGCAGCAGTTGTGTAGCATTTTATCCAGATAACGGGTCCCTGGACATTGCAACCAGCTTCTTATTTATGTCTCCCCACTTCTTTTCTATGTTCTGAGCCAAGAGCAATAGTATCCTTGTGAGTGCATCTTAACACATTTCACGGTGACACCTCACTCCTGTTCCATTTATTCTCCCATGGAAGATTCCTTGCTCTTTTTTCCCTGCCTCCAATGGGGAACTGCGGATCCTATCCAGCACTGCTTGTTGTGGTTTCTCAAGACAGAGGTGATGCTCTGGTGCACCTGGCACAGGTCACCCTTGGGTCTGAGGAGGGACCGATGCTCTGAGCTGTCGCGGATATGGCAGTGAACCTGAGCAGTGCCATCACTTCGTTGGGAGCCTGAGCGGTGCCCATTGAGCTGCCTCCCCAGGCAGGGCTGTCATCTCACTGCTGTGGGGGCTGCTGAGCAGCTGCTTTCCACACGCCTCTGGCTCCGGACCCATCCTCGCAGCAGCGCTCTCCCGAAATGCACTGACCCTTGCTCATTCTCAGCCTGGCTGCAGAACTCCTCTACCCAGGGATTTTTCCCCCTTTCAAAGCAGTTCTTCCCTCTTTCCATAGCCATCTCCCCTCTCCTGGGATGCCCTCTCACCCTGGCTCTCCTCCCTCTGCCCCAGACTCTTCCCCTTTTCCCAAGGCTCTCCCTCCATTCCTGGGATCCCCTCTCTCGGACTCTCCCCTCCCAGCCTCTCCCCCATTTCCCTGGCTCACCCCTTTCCTGGGATCTCCCCACCCCTGTGGTCTCCCTCTGACTGCGGGTTCTCTCCGCTCCCAGGGTCTCTCCTCTCCTGAGCTCTACCCTGTCTCCCTGGGTCTTCCCCTCTCTCCCAAGAGCTCCCTCTTCTCTCGTGCTCTCCTGCTCATCTCAGGATCTCACCCTGCTCCCCGGTCACTCTTCCCTCCCCCAGGTTTCTCTCCCCTTTCCCGGGATGTCCACTCAACATATTATAGGAGTTTTAACCACTTGGCTTGCTTGATCCTAGCACATGTCTTACAGTCATGGATAACTTGAGAAATACTGTTTATGGTTAAATCTACTCCTTGGTCTTGTGCCTACTTATAGGTGGCATCTCTATGTTGATGATCTGAGGCATCATGGGCATATCGAACTAGGAATAACTCTCCTTTGTGTTGCTAATTTAGGTCTATCTTTGATACTTTTATCTTTGCAGCTTGATTTACTTGTTTATTGTTTTGGTCCTCCTTATTGTTCAACTTTGGGGATATGGGCATATGAGCCATCCACTTGCTCCATGTAGCATTGGTGGCATGGTGGGTAGCAGGATTTTTTTCTTTAAACATTCACCCCAGCACTGGTAGCTGGGGTGCCAGGAGGAGTTGTGCTTCTGAGCTAATTACTTCTGAGGCGGCTTGAAGTTTTTCATAGTTGGCTAAGATTTCTTTTTCTGTGGGAGTGTAGTTGGTTTCGCACCCTCTGTAACTTCGGCTTTAGAATCTCAGTGGTCGGCCTTGAGTCTCACCAGGCACTTTCTGCTAAAGGCTCTAGGACAAGCCATTGTTCCCAGCTGTAGAGTAGAACACATTCTTTACACCTGGTCTTGTTCTGACTGGGCCAAGGGCTACCGCATGAATGATCTCCTGCTTGATTTGGGCAAAGGCTTGTTGCTGTTCAGGGTCACACTGGAAATCATTCTTCTTGCGGGTAAACAGGTAGAGAGGACTCACAATCTGGCTAAACTTGGGAATGTGCATCTTATAAAAACTTGTGGTGCTTAGGAAGGTTTGCGTTTTCTTTTTTCTGGTTGGTGGAGACATCACAGTGATCTTATTGATGACTTCAGTGGGAATTTGATGCTGTTTGTCTTGCCACTTTACCCCCAGGAACTGGATCTCTCGAGCAGGTCCTTTGACTTTGTTCTTCTTGATGGTGAGGCTGGCTTCTCACAGAATCTGAATGATCTTCTCTCTTTTTTCAAATACTTCTATTGCCGTGTTCCTCCACACAATGATGTCATCAGATGTTCTGGAGCTTCACCTTTTTCTATTGCAGCTTGGATCAGTCCATGGCAGATGGTGGGGCTGTGCTTCCACTCCTGGGGCAGTCAGTTCCAAGTGTAATGCATGCCCCTCCAGGTGAAGACAAACTAAGGCCTGCATTCTGCTGCCAGAGGAATGGAGAAAAATGTGTTAGCAATGTCAATATGGCGTACCACTTTGCTGCCTTGGACTCCAGCTCATACTGGTATTCCAGCAAGTCTGGTACTGCAGTCCTCAGTGGTGGAGTCAGTTCATTCAAGGCATGAGAGTTTACAGTCAATCTCAATTTTCTATTAGGCTTGCACACAGGCTAAATGGGACTGTTGAAGGGTGAATGGGTTTGCTGACTACTTGTGTTGGTTTTACGTTGATTGACATTTGGGGAAAGAAGTAAGAAACCACCCATGTAAGTGATTTCTTTAAGAGAAGATGCGCAGAGCATCCTCTGTGCCTGAGACAGGCCAATAGCTGGCTAATTCTGAGAACTGGCAGCAACCCGGGAAATTTTTTTTCTTTTCTTCTGGACCCAGAAGGGCATGGATCTCTGCTGAGGCCAGCCCTGTTCCCCCATGGCCTGTGTGGCCTGGAGGAGGCCAGGCCGGAGACCCTAGGGACTCCCAGGCGTGGGATGGAGGCTGTGGGGCATCGGCCCCAGGCTGGGCCAGGCCACAGCTGTTGACATCTTGCTGACACTAAGCTCCCCCTGGCATGCACAGATGGCTCCAGGCCAAGTTCCACCCCACCATCAGCTGCTGGATGCAGGGAGGTACCCAGCACAGCCTGAAATCCAACACCATGAGTGCTTCAACCCTTTCACTACACAGATGAGACCTGCAGACTTTGTTCCTCCCTCCAGGGGGAGAAAAGGAGTGACAACATGTAGAAAGACAACGTAAAAGCACCAAGGTCAGTTGTAACTTTTCTCTAAAACAATCTTTTTTCTGTTTCTCTGATTCTGCTGTACTTCTTCTGTATTTCTCTTTTTATTCTTTGATTTCTCAGCCTCCTTTGGACTGAATTATTTTGGAATCTTCCCTGGTGGGGAGCCCCGCTTATATCAGTTCTTACGATTTGAAGAAAACTCCCGAGCTCGTTAGAATCTTGTTTCTCGTGTTTATTGGAAGGTCATCACAAAACTTGACAGGTCTCTCTAGGCTGGCTGCACAAGGTTAATTCTTTGGAATCTGGTATATTTCTTTCTTCTGATGGTAAAACAAGGCCTTGTGGCTCACTTTGTGTCTGATGCACAAAATGGCCCCAAATTACACAGTTCTTTTATCTTTATACCTATTTTTACCCAATTAACAATAGACATGACTATTATTATTTTTCTTACTGACCCAATGACCCATCATCTATGTGCTACACTGCAGCATTCTCTATCCAATCACTTACTATTACCCAAAAACCTCTAGGAGAAGAACATGAAGAAGAAAGAAGAAGGGACAAGAGACAACACCCTAAATCCTCCATCTTGTCTCCTGTTCTCTAACTTTTTCACCCAGTGACTTAAGAAAATTTTCTAATCTACACACTTTCACTTTTAGCTATTTCTATCTAACTTTAACACGTATCAACATGAAAACATGCTCATGAATTTCATATTATATGAAATTCAGTGTTTTTCTAGATCTTATAACTAAGTATCAGAAACAAGGGCACACACTCTGTATCTCAGACTCAAACAGTCAGTAAAAGAAGGAGTCAAGCCTCAGATGGAAGGAGAATGAGGAGATGGGGAATGGGGCTGAAATAGTCTTTTGGTAGGGCAATGGAGATGGACAATGACATACTGAAATATGTCCTTTAATTCATGAGTATGGGGGGATGACGTATTCAAACTGTAGATCTGAACAGAGGCATCCGTTGATGAAGTCAAGCAGATTGGAGTAACTGTGAAACCATGAAAAATTTGAACAGAGAGAGATGAGAGTGACAAAGACCCTTTTGTCCCCAGGGAGAGAAAAAACCTCTGTTCCCAGAGATGATCACAGAGACACATGAAGAGAACTTTTGCCTTTGAAAACTCATCCTTGAGTTCCATCCATGAATTCATGGCCCATGGACACATCTCTAGGAGGGCTGTAAAAATAGGAGTGTCACGATGCAGAATTTTGGCCAGGGTGGCTGCTATACATGGAAAAGAGAAGCCACGTGAAAACTGTTTCTTGTGGAAAAGTCTCCATAGCATGACAAGAGAAAACTCTTCTCCCTACAAGAACTGATGAAAGACTATTGTATAATTGGTACTGTTTTAACATCCCAGTTTTTTTCTCTATGTGGTCAGTTGGGAAAGGAAAATGTTGGGCAGGGGGAGGAAAGGTGTTCTGGAGGTTTTATTCTAAATGCATCTTATTCTTGCAGTCCGGTTAATGTTGTCTTTTAAGCACGGCAGACACCCTGGTTCAAGGAACCGCACAGTGGCCAAAGCCCAGGCCACTCGGTCCTTTGCACACAGACATCAATGTGATGGATGGCAAATGGCGTTTATTGCTGGAGAATCTGACATTTTATAATCTAGGGTCACTGTGTTACTCCCATCTGCTTTCATCACAGCTAGGTGCTATTGGCAAATTGCAGAAGGCATTACCATACTAACGGGGGGGGGGGGGGGGGGGGGGGGGCGTTGCTATCTTTCCGTTACATTCCGATATCTTCCGATAGCCAGACACTGCTTCAACAGGTTAATATAATTCTTTATACCTTTTAAGTTTTGAGCCTGTTTTGCTCTTCTCCTAATCCATATGTCATGACAAGAAATGAGTAAGTGCCCTCATGATTTTAGCCAGCACTAAAACACACCACATTACTTTCTGGCTCTCCAGTTTACGGACCGTTTTGTGGCTGGGGATTACAGCATCTCAGTTCATCTGATACTGCTGGCAGTGCACTGTCGAGGTGACATGTGGATGCTAAATGCAAAAAGTAAGTAGGGAGCACAGAGCCTGCGTGAAACTAAGTCACACAAGCTTCTCACTCTGGCCTGAGAAAGCATAAGGAGGAATCCAAACAGTCCTTGGAGAAGGACAACAACCCATTGCAGGTGTTGTTTAGATCCTTGTTGTTAACTTGCAAAAAACAGTCAAGGGGTGGTGTTCCACTTGACCAATGATGGTGATGTGTAAGTTTAATGATTAATGAGAGTTTTACCTCTAGGACCTTCTCAGACCTGTCTATAAAAGAAGATCTAGGATAATAAATGCTCTTTTGGACTACCCAGCCAGAGAGTCTGTGTCGTACTTTCCGCCATTCCTAATATAGTGAGAGAGTGGCAATTGGTATTTGTAATTTCAGGAGTCTTACTGCAGATGGGTTATCGGATAGTCTAGGCAAGGTGTTCAATTGTTTAATGTCTTCTGATTCTACAAGCTCATCTGAGTCCTTTTAGGTTTTTGTAATAGCTATTCTGTGCTGCCTTCAGCAAGGCAGACGACCTGGTTCAGAAACAGCACGGTGACCTCCCCCCCAGGTTACTCGGTCCATTTGCACACAACACCAATGTGACAGATGGCAGAAATGGTGTTTATTGCTGAAGAATTTGACACTTTATAACCTAGGTTCACAGTGTCACTCCCATCTGCTTTCATCACAGCTAGGTGCTATTGGCTAATTACAGGGGTCATTACCATAAACTATGGAGGCGGGGAGTGACTCTATCTTTCCATTACATCCCGAAATCTTCTGACTGCCAGGCCCTAGCTCTCCACATTTTCCCCCCTCCTTATGCTTAACTAAATTTGCTAGAATATAAGGTGTATTAGTCTTGAAAGTTCTAACGTTATTTTATGTATATCTGTCTTTAAACATTTTATCTAACTTATCTATATTATGAAAAGTTTTAAAAATAGATATAATAGGCTTGAGTAAAAATATAAGGTGCACTATACTTAACTAAAAAGGCTAAAAACTTATAAAATAGAGACCACAGTTTTTCATTAATAAACATAAGGCACACGCGGTGACCAAGTGCATTCTTAGAGCATCTGCTGTCTTTCTACAAACAGGATGTTGACCCTCTCTAGTCAGTTCTTGACAAAAGACACAAGCGTCTTTAAAACACACGGTCCAAAGATTAACACTAATCAGATCATTATGATTGTTCCGATCAGGGTGGACACCAGTGTGGTCAGCCACGGAGACTGGCTACAGTGATTCAAACCACCCTTGTTGAGCCTCTCTATCTCTCTTTCTCTGGGCTAGTATTTCCCTCAATTCAGCCATAGAATCTCTGACCACTCCAGTGTGATCAGCATAAAAGCAACACTATTCCTTTAAGGTGGCACAGGGGCCTCCTTGCTGCATTAGCAGAAGATCTAGCCCAAGTCTATTCTGCAGGACAACTTCAGAGAGTGAGGCCAATGACTGTTCTAGAAAGGAGATCGATTTTTCAATTATCTGCAAGTCTTTATCAATTGCCATTTGTAGCTGAGACAGTCTCTGTTGTTGGGTCACGAGGGCAGAGACACCTATGGCAGCATCAGTTGCTCCCAGGCTAAGCAGCATCGCTCTGGTTACACCTGTCACCAGTTCTCTTTTCTGAAGTCGGGTGAGTCTCTCTGCCTACAGGTTTAACTTCTCATCTGAGTGGTACAGGACCCTGGGAACAATCACAACTTGCACACAAAAATCATTAGAAACACTGAAGTCACAAACTGATAGTCATGTGGTAATCATTGTCAGGTCTGTGCCTATCAGCTGCTGCAGGCTGGAGCCTTGCAATTTAGGGGTTATTGGTGAGTGGACCCTCTGTCCCCTCTCTGTCACCCGGACTGGGAACGCTAGAGCAGCTGAAGGGACCCAGCTGGCATATGGAGCTTTTATTTCTTCCCAGTCCGTGAGAGGAGTATCCCCTCTCAGTTCTTTTTTAATGTGGAGGGGGATACTCTTGTTTATCTTTGTTGTTTCCTCTTCTAAGGAGTTGGTCACAGACCACTCATCCCCGCTGGTGTCTCAGTCGGAGTCGGAACTCGACTGGCTAACCATTTCTGGTTTCTCCTACCTTTTTGTTGGGCTCCGGCCCCGCCTATGTCCCTTGTGGGCGGGCTGTTCCCTCCCTCCTGGTTGTCCCCACCCTACACTTTGCCCTCGACTTGGCCCTCTGTCCCTCCCTCTGCTCTGCCCTTCGCTCCTTTCCCCCTCTCGGCTCCCTCCCCCACTCCTCTCTTTTACATTCCTTTCCCTCTCCCTCTGTGCACCACCCCCACATCTTATCTCTTTCGCTTCACATTCTCTTTCTTTCTCACGTACTTTATCTTTCTCGTCCTCCCAACCATGTATACTTGTCAATGCCAGCGTTTGTTCCCTGCTCTTACCAAGGACATTTCCTCCTCGCTCTTTGTGTTTTTGCTTGGCACCATCTTGGGGCACATAGGGCAGTGGACCCCCCGGGCTTTCCCCGCGGCACCCCTGGCTTCCTCTGTTAACTCTCTCCAGAAAGTTTCTGCTCTCTGCTATCCCTCTGTGAACAGATTGGGATTTGGGAATTGAGGGGACGTATTGCCCTCTTGTGGCCCTTTTGGCTCAGCAGAGCCGCTCTCGTCTGGGAGCTGTAATGTCTGGGTGGCTGCCCCGACCCCTAATTTCGGGGTGGCCAACAGACAGTTTTTTGCCGCTTTCCAGGTTTCCTGCTCTCGTATAGCTTTTCACAGAGCTTTAACAACCTTCCCCCATGACTTAAGATCTTTCCCACTGCCTGAATCCATGGTTTCATCAGCAAGGGCCCTGGTACATCTGTCCCACACCTCAGGGTGGAGGATATCTACTGGTTGGTCTATGACCCCAATATGCAAAAGCCTCGCAACTGCGAGAGTAAAATCCTTAGGTTTACAATCGATACCCCACTGCTTATGTAGTTGTGATACGACCTTCACAAGTGCCTCCATCGTCCTTGTGGATCCAGGAGCGTCCTCCCCGCCAGGACTGGTCCAGCCACCCTGGTCGCTGTTCCCCTTTCCAGGCGATCCCTGCTCTCTGGATTTGGTTCCCGCTTTTCGAATTTGAGTCCCGGGTTTCGGCACCTCTTGCTGCCTTCAGCGAGGCAGACGACCTGGTTCAGAAACAGCACGGTGACCTCCCCCCCAGGTTACTCGGTCCATTTGCACACAACACTAATGTGATGGATGGCAGAAATGGTGTTTATTGGTGAAGAATTTGACACTTTATAACCTAGGTTCACAGTGTCACTCCCATCTGCTTTCATCACAGCTAGGTGCTATTGGCTAATTACGGGGGTCATTACCATAAACTATGGAGGAGGGGAGTGACGCTATCTTTCCGTTACATCCCGAAATCTTCCAACTGCCGGGCCCTAGCTTCCCACAATTCTGAAGGAAGTTTATGCCCAGAATACACAGGGCCTCGGGACTAGTCAAATTAGGATTTTTCTGTCACTGCTTTTCAGTCAGGCTCAGCTTGGCTTTTAACAGAGTCAGCTGCTGTCACCCCAGCAATGGAAACAGATTATGTCTCTATATGTCTTGATGGCATTAGGGTATACTATCCATTGATATCAACTAATGCTTTGTATTTTTGTGGCTCTAATGTGCTAGGCTATTGGATCTACACCATCTAAAAAACTTGGTTTTCCTGTGCCTCTTCCTGGCTAGAGGCAGGGCTCTTCTAGCACAGGTTTTCTTTACTTTTTTGGGCATACATGCTAGAGGTTCTTTAAGGAGATTTGACAGATCATCCTCTTTTCTGGAATATCTGGCAGTTTGGTCATGGGATGTTGAGGCTTACTGTTACTGTAAAGGTAAAGGTGACTTTACCTTTAAGGTGGTTTTGAGAGCTAAGGAAGTTGAAGTTGCTGGGGACTGATGGGAGTCTTTTCTCCTGACCAATTATCGGTCATTACTGGGAATTGACAGCAGTTTTGACCATTGAAAAGTGGGATCAACTTGTGAACCCTACCTTAAGATGGAAAGCCAGAGCACTCTTGAGCTCTTTGTTTCCTGGCTGTGAAAGGTAACAGAGCTCCGGCTTCCCGTTCCCTGCCAGCCATGTGGCCGGGCGGGGGCTGGGCTGAGCCTGCTGCTTCTCCTGGCCAGGAGATGGGGGCCTGTGGGGGGCTTGTCCTGGGCTCTAGCCAGGCCAGGCCGGTTTCTGGCTAAGCTGCAGTTTTTGCCGTGACGAAATTCACCAGAGACTGCCGAGTAAAGAAAGGAAAAAGCTCTAGACTTGCGGTGTGCTGAGACAGAGATCACACTCTCCAGAGCAGCCATGAAGAATCTTCCATCGCAGACAACTCTAGCTGTGTCTCCGGCAGGAGTCACAAAACCATCTACAAGCCTGGGCAAGATTTTAACTCTTTCATTACCTAGATAAGACTTGCGGATTAATCCTTTTATCCAGAAAGAGAAAAAGAGAGTAATCAACATGAAAAGAGACTTTATAAACTACCAGTGACAGGAAAGAAAAGAAGCTTCAGGAAAGGTAGAGAATGAGGAGATGCTTTTATAAGCTGAAATATCTTTCTGTTAAAGCTATGGAGATGGACAATAAAGTCTTGAAAGAACTCTTTTAATTCATGATAGAGTATGTAGGGAGGAATGGAGTGTTCAAAGTGTAGATTTTGAGTAAAAAGTAGAGTAATTGTGATACAGTGAAGTGCTGGAAGATTTGAAGCCTTGAGAGGCAATGAGAAAACTGTTTTCTAGTGGAGCTCACAGAGACAGATGAAGACGACTTTTGCCTTTGAATAACTCATCCTTAAAATGACATCCCTAGACTCATGGCCCATACACACCTCAAAGTGAGGTAAAATGGGAGGAGTAAACTCTGATGACAGATTTCAGGGCAGCTGACATCAGGGCAATAGAAAACTATAGCAGAAATAGTTTTCTTGCGAGAAACTCCATAAATTGACAGAAAGAAACTTCTGTTTCTCTACAAAAACTGATGAAAAGACTGTAGCAGGAATTGGGACTGTTTTAACCACAAAAGTTCCAAAGTTTTTGTCTCTGTTATCATGTGAACAAGGGAATGGTGAGTAGTGGGGAATAAAAAGGGTTTTTTCTGGAAGTTTATTCTGTCGTTCTTATTATTGTCATTTGTTAATAAACTTTCTTTATTCCTTTTAAGTTTTATGCCTGTTTTGCTCGTGTTCTAATCCATATCTCACAGCAAGAAATAAGTAATTTTTTTAGTTACTGGTTTAAAACCATGACAGCTACCTTCATTGTAGTGGAACTTTTCTGGTTAGTGCTTCCCTCCCTGAGTTGACACACCCATGCTGCCAGGGCAGCAGTGGGTTTCTTATAATACTTTCTCATGTTTTTTCTATGGTCATGCAGAAAGAACTACAGCTCAGTTTGTGGGGTGTACCCTCTCTCTCTAGCTGGGGGATGCTGGGCTCAGAGTTTAGGGCTTGTGACTCGTACTGGTGCATTATGGGAGCTGTTCCTCCTCACCTCCTCTTTTATCTCCTTCCCCTTTTCTTTGTGTTCTTTAATTACAGCAGGCACAATAGCCTGTTACAGTAGGGACATGAGCCTATGTTGGACTATTGACCATACTCTCAAAATTTCTAAGCTTGTTGGTGACAAAACCCACTGTCTCTCACTTGTTTTAGGCATTAATCATTGCAATGAAGGTGGTGTATTCACCTGGCCCTAGATTTGCCAAATTCCACAAGACCTGCCCAGTACACCTGACTTTGTCAGGGTCATTATCATGCTGTCCACCCCTCCCAAAAAGGACCTCCAATACCACCACTTCTTTCAGCTGTTGGATCTTTTTCTCAAGGGTTTTCTAGTGCATTTTATGATGGTGCTCCCCCATTCTCTTTCCGTGGACAAACTTTTCTCTTACACTCATCAAAAGCCTCTCTGAGAGGAAAAGGGGACCTGGCTTCTTTACGAATACCTGATTCACATCTGAGTTCTGGGTCAAGGGTCCCAAATTCCTTGCCTCACCACTATCCCACTGTATGCTGTGGATGCTGAATGCGAGAGATCAGGTAGGTAGCACAGTGTCTGTATGAAACTAAGTCACATAATTTTCTCACACTGGCCTGAGAAAGTGTGGCCTGAGAAATTGTGAGGAGGAACTCAAACAGTCCTTAGAGAAGGAAAACAACATTTGTAGGTGTTTGTCTCCTTGTTGTTTACTTTCAAGAAACAGTTGAGGGGTGTTGTTCCTAACTGTCCATTGATGGTGATGTGTTGGTTTGATGGCCAATGAAAGCTTTACCTTTTCGGACCTTTTCGGAACTGTCTATAAAAGAAGATCTGGAAGAATAAAACTTGCTCTCTTTTGCAACTGAGTTTGAGAGTCTGTGTCGTCACTATCGCCATTCCTAATACAGTGTGACAGTACGCCTGTACCCCTAAGGTTCTAGACCTGAAGTAACCAGTTTGTATAAGCCTCAAGCTCCTGTCTCACAATGTCTTTTTTCAAATTACAGAGACTCTCATATGCTAGGGACCCCTTACTGTACCTCCCCCTTTGGAAATCCCCTAAACCTCAGTGCCCGATTAGGCCATGTGACCTGTCCTCTCCTCCCCTACATGCCCATTGGTCTTGAAATAGTTATCTCCACCCTCAAGGGTTCCGTATTGGTTGTTCAATTTTACCCTCCCCCTACTTTATTGTGGTATAAAATCCCGAGCACAGCAGTGCTTGGGGCTCTTCGGTCCCTGATTCCCTTCAGCGGATAAACCTTCCCTTGTTGGAAACTCACACCGAGAGCCTTCTCTTCCTCCTTTATCTGCTCCTTGATTGCAGCTGACAATCCTGCCTGTTGAGCACAAGGCTCAAAAGGTTCTGCCTTTGGTGCTGATAACAGCAAGGTAGTTCCCCACACCTGGAATGGCTGCTGGTGTGTTTCTCTGAGCTAGCCTGGGCTCCAGCAGAATCATGTCAGTTGGTGTCCTCCCTGCAGGCTGAGACCCCATGACCAAGGAGCAGACCACATTCTAGACAGTGGTGCTCCTGGGGATGGACTCAGCAACCCCTTGAGGCACCGAGGGATCACTTCCCTGAGCAGGACCACAGGTGCAGCACCCCTGTCCAGAGAGTTGAGTGAGTATCCCAAGTTGGAGGATCTGTTTGTGTGGCTGGGAGGGGACACATTTGGGCGGTCAGTGCCCTCTCCTGGTTTGCCCTCTGGACCCTTATTTTATTTCTTTAAGTTACGGTTTGCTGCAGTTGGGGGTAGAGGTTGCTGACCACTTTTAAAGATCTTACTGTTGGTATGGGTATGATTGTCCGCTCAGCAGAGGGGGATTTATTCCCAAGTTGTGGGTCTCCTAGGGGGCGGGGGGGAAAGGTTTTCTAAGGGATTGTTAAAAAAGTTTATTAAGTGCTTGTTTCTTCATTTCCCCTGGGTGTCCCCCTGTATGATGTTATCTCTGTTCCCTTTTGGAATGGAGTGGGGACTAAATTAACTGATTTAATGAATCAGGGGGACACCTCAGCATCCAAATTTATTCATTTGTTTGTTTTAATTCAGCTGGTACTGATTGAAAACAGGGGAAAGGAGAAACAACCATCCAGCTCTGCTGCAGTTACTCCATCCCTGTCTACCCGATCCTCTCACCTTACACTGAGGGAGACGCTCAGAGCAGACCACTCAGCGCAGGGTAGCCAGGCAAGCCTCAGTCTCCCTAGCTCTCCGTGTTCCCCCCGGCCCCCTAGCTCTGGCAGCACTGGCCATGATGCCAGAGATCCTTCTCTAAAACCCACTACCCCAGTTCAACTACCCCCAAGGTAGTGCATTTTGAGATTCCCCATGATTCTCCCCAGTTACCCCATTGTGATAGTTTGGCATTTAGGGAAAAAAAAGTAGAAAACATGGAAGTGAAGGCTTTGAGAGAGGGGCTGTTGGGAGTTTCTTCTCTGCCTGAGACCTGGCCAATAGCTGGCCATTTCTGAGAACTGACAGCAGTTTTAGACCACTGAAAAGTAAGATCACTTTTGTGAATACCACCTTTTAAACCTAAACCCAGGAACTTCTGTCTCTCTTTGTTTCCAGCGTTGAAAGGCAACAGAACTCTGGCTGGCTCCCATTCCCCTCGCCAGGCCCATGCAGCCCGACAGGGGCTGGGCTTGGCCTCCTGTGACTCTTGGGCAGCTGGTGGAAGCTGCTGGGATTTTCCCCTGCCCCAGGCCAGGGCTGGGCTCTGCTGCAGCCCGTCCTGTGAAGCTTTTTGGGTCCTATTCCAGCGAGGTGGCTGAAGCCTTGCCCAGGGGGGCCCTGGCCCTAGGCTGGGCCAGGCTAGGGTTGCTGACATCTCTGCAATATGCCCCCACCATGGCCTGCAAAGATGGCTCAAGGCCAAAAAAGCAGCCAAAAAATGCCTTCCAGCAGCTGCTGAGCTGAAATCTGACACCATGAATACCTGACGTGGCTTGACCCAGATTTTAACCCTTTCACTATCCAGATGAGACCTCTACATTTAATCGCTTTCCAGAAAGAGGAAAGCGAGAGTGATCAACATGTAAAGACCCATCAAAGTCAGTAAAAGAAGGAGTCAAACCTCAGATGGAAAGAGAATGAAGACACGTTTTAATAAGCTGAAATACTCTTTTGGTAAGGTCATGGAGATGACAATAATGTTCTGAAAAACTTTAATTCATGAAAAAGTATTTAGGGGGGAATGAAGTATTTCAAAGTGTAGATCTGAGCAAAGGAATACTTTGATGAAGCTGAGCAGATGGTGGAGTAGTTGTGATCCCATGAAATGCTGGAACAGAGAGAGAGAAGTGAGAGTTGATGAAGACCATTGGCCCCCAGTGAGAAAAAGAGAAAACCTCTGTTCCCCAAGATGATCACAGAGACAGATAAAGAGAACCTTTGCCTTTTAATAACTCATCCTTAAAATAATACCCCTTGAGTTCATGGCCCATGAACACACTTCAGGGTGGTGTGAAAATGGGAGGACGACATGATGGCAGAGTTTTTTTCTGGGCAGCTGGCATTATGGGAATGAAAAGCCATGAAAAAGCTGTTTTCTTGTGGAGAACTCTCCATGGAATGACAAGAGAGAACTCCTTTCTCTACAAAGACTGATGGAAAGACTATTGTATATTTGGACCTGTTCTAACCACCAGGTTTTGTCTCTGTGTTGTCAGACAAGGGAATGGTTGGGTGGTGGGGAGGAAGTTTCTGGGTGTTTTATTCTGGTTTCTTATTCTAGTAGTTCTATTAATAAACTTTCTTTATTCCTTTTAAGTTTTGAGCCTGTTTCGCCCTTCTCCTAGTCCATATCTGACAGCAAGAGATGAGTAAGTTTCTGGTGATTTTTAGCTAGTTCTTTAAAACCATCATACCCGTTCACCCTCTCGTCCCCGGTGTCCCCAAAATGGCTCCTGGAGAGCACAAGATGGCAGGGACTACATGGCCGGGCCCCTCCCTTGTGCTTATCCTTTCCACAATCCCTGCCTCCCTCATACCTCCAACCCCTTCCTTCCTCATGCTCCGCCTTCTGTTGTCACTCCTTCTCCAGTTGTCCCTCCTTTTCCTGTCCCCTCAGACCTCTCCTTTACCACTTGGGATTGTTAGCATTCAGAAACACACATAATCACGAATGATTGTATGAAGGTGCTTTATTGAAGAGCTCTGGGTGTCAGGGGTACACATACCCAAATCTGACCCGTCTTGGTTTTGAACTGAACATGTTTTATACTGTATCATTATATAACTTACATATTATTAAACTTACATTGTTCTATTGTAAGCATTGTTTTTACCCAAGCATGAATTTCTCATGATCCCCCCAGCCCCCTAACATTGTTCCTCATGTTCTTTAAACAATAATTATATCTAATCACATCTAACAATTGTATCATGATTATCTACTGATTACACAGGTGCAATTTCACCTGATCTTTAGCAAGCACAAGGCCTAACATTTCCCAGGGCCTACTTTTCCTGGGCTTGGCAAACCTAACTTTCTTTCTAAGTCCCCAAATTTTCTAAGATTTTAAGACTTTTTACTGTCAGGATCATCCTCCCAAAAAGGTCCCCACCCCTTCCTTCTATAATAGCCCCTCCTCTGCCCCCTCCCCTTTCTCCTGAAGCTCCGCCTACCCCCTTCTGACTTCCTGTTCCCATGTCCCACCTTCCTATTCCCACACTCTGAGAGCTGGAAGTGACAAGTGCAGAACCCAGAACCCAGAACGGGAGGCTATTCCTCTTGCTGCTCTGGCTATGTTCAGTGGTCATAGAAGTGTGCTTCCAGAAGGGGAGCCATTCTCATATCAAAACAAAAAAGAACTTTGCAAAGCCCAGAAAAAGTTTGGGAGGGGAAGCAAATATTTTAAGGGCTTTTTAAAGGCCATCTTCTCCTCCAATCTCATAGTCCCCTATGACCTCCATGATTTATTTTCATGCCTCTTTATCCCATCAGAATATTTTTTTATGGGAACGGGTATGGAAGAGGTCATTGTGGGCCATTTGCTCTGAAGTATTGGAAAGTTCCAACAGTGCCCTTGATGCCTTTGGGAATATAATAACAACCGACCACTTCAGTGGTGATGGTGAATGAGCACAGGCGAGGAACCAGGTCCAGGTCTTACCAAGGCTGGTCCTTTAACAGATTAAGAAAGCTGCAGAAAAGGCATTCCATGTCTTGCTGTCCTGTGAACCCCAAGCTAGGTATACCACTATCATAGAGCAACCTAACAAGGCTTTTGTAGATTATACAGATAGGTTGCAGGCTCACATGGAGAAGCAGGTGGAAGATCCAGGGCTGCATTCTGCCTTGCTGTTGGAAAAACAAAGGCAAATGCCAGCCACATATGCAAGCAAGTCATTATGGGGATGCCCTTGGATCCTCCACCCACCCTTGCCAACATCATAGAGGCATGTGCCAAGAAGGCTGCTAGCTTGGGGGCTGATCATCGAAGACTGCCAGGAAGGACAGTAGTTCCAGTGATGGCAATAATCTCACGACCACCCTCAACACCATGGGAACCACAGTGCTATCGCTGAGAGCAGCAAGGGCATATCACCTGTTTCTGTCCCACGTCCAGTCCCTGTGGGTCAGGACAAGGGAACCAGAAGTGAGGGGAACTTGAAAAAAAAACTAGGACAGCATCACAAACCTGCTCCACATGTGGATAGAAATGGAGTAGGTTCACAGGGGGAGGGAGGCCCGGACTAGGCATCTCTAACTGGACTGACATTCACTGGACTGACTTTCACCAATGGACAAACAATACCTTCAATAAAGTATGGCAGCCTCAATTGCCACTCTATTTAACAGCAGTAAAAGACCATCTTTATAGGACATGTCATTGGACTGTGATTGCCCTGGATCTACTGCATGGAAGATTGACTTTCCCTGACTTGGGCTGTAAGTATTTTGTTATTGGGGGCACCAAGCACACCCACAGAGATTGAAGTCTCTCCAGTCACCCTTATGGCTGATCTGGATGGACTCATTCTCTTGGCATGGTGCATCCACCCACCCTTCTACATGGCCAATGGGCAAGTCATTGCCCAGGCCATCCCCATTCCATCTTGAGTCCCAGTAGACAAAGTCACACCTGAAGCCTATTGAGCAGAAGTGGTGGGTGAGAACAAGCCCATGGTCCCAAGCTGTGTTAAGCAGGGTTTGAATAGCTTTAGGATGAAGGGCTTGTTGGACACCGAGGCGGATGTGACTGTCATCCCTGAGAAGAGTTGGCTGTCACATTAGGAATTGTGAACCATGGCAGGCACCATACAGGGCATAGGGGGTGTCCAATTGGCTTGTGTTTCAAAGGACAATGTGCAAATTCAGGGGCCCTATGGGCAATTGGCTAACCTACGCCCGTACATTGCAGACTTCAGGGTTGCCCTGGGGGGCAGGGACATCACGTTTCAATGGAGGATGAAAATTGAGATCCTGACCACCCCTTGGGATTTTTAAATGCGGCCACTGTAGAACGCCCTACTCAGAAATTAAATTGGACCTGTCTGGGTAGATCAGTGGCTGCTGAGTAAAGAAAAATTTAAGGTGCTTAATGAGCTCGTGGACAAGCAGTTGGCTCAAGGAAACATCGAGCCCACATTTAGCCCTTGGAATTCTCTGGTATTTGTTATCAAGAAACCAGGGAAGGAAAAGTGGTGGCTCCTTCACAACCTCCGCGAAATAAATAAAGTCATTGTTGAATGGGTCCTCTCAAACCAGGGATGCCCTCCCCAGTGTTGCTCCCCAAAAATTGTAATCTGGCCATCCTTGACATCAAGGACTGTTTTTTCAAAATGCCCCTTGACCTTGCCGGTGCTCCACAGTTTGCCTTCTCAGCTCCCACCACCAATCAAGAAGCTCCAATGAGGATGTTCAACTGGCGAGTTCTCCTGCAGGGAATGACGAACTCGTCAACCATCTGTCAGTGGTACTGATAGTAAAAAGTCTTAAAATCTTAGAAAATTCAGGGACTTAGAAAGAAAGTAAGGTTTGGAAAGCCCTGGGAAAAGTAGGCCCTGGGAAATGTTAGGCCTTGTGTTTGCTAAAGACCAGGTGAAATTGCACCTGTGTAATCAGTAGATAATCATGATACAATTGTTAGATGTGATTAGATATAATTATTGTTTAAAGAACATGAGGAACAATGTTAGGGGGCTGGGGGGATCATGAGAAATTCATGCTTGGGTAAAAACAATGCTTACAATAGAACAATGTAAGTTTAATAATTAATATATAAGTTATATAATGATAGAGTATAAGAACATGTTCAACTCAAAATTGGGTTGGGTCAGATTTGGGTATGTGTACCCCTGACACCCAGAGCTCTTCAATAAAGCACCTTCATATAATCATTCCGTGATTATGTGTGTTTCTGAATGCTAGCAGTACATCTCCTTATTGCTGTCTCTGGTGTACACCAAAAATGGGGAAGCTATCATCCTGCACTATATAAATGATGTGCTCATGTGCGCCCCCAGTGACAACATACTGCACATACACACTTGACCAAGGGGTCAAAATTTTGACATCTGCAGGGTTCACTCTGCAAGAGGAGAAAATTCAAAGGATGCCCCCCTGGCAGTATCTGGGCCTGGAGATCACTGCAAGGACCATTGTTCTTCAAAAATTGCTGTTTAACAGTGATCCCAGAGATTTAGCGGACCTGCACTCCATGTGTGGGATGTTGAATTGAGTCAGGCCTTGGGTAGGTGTTACCACCAATGACCTAGCCACCCATTTCAATTTATTGAAAAGGGGAGAGGAGCTCAGTTCTCCCAGGACCCTGGCCCCAGAGATGAGGACCACTTTGGAGAAGGTGGAGAAAGCTTTAGAAAGGAGACAGGCACATAGGTGCAACCTAGGGTTGCAGTATTGTGATGGGGAAACTGCCACACTATCATGGCTTGATCATTCAGTGGGATAAGGACCAGAAGGACCCACTCTTGATCATTCAGTGGATCTTCCTCAGTCATCAGAGGTCCAAAAATATCCCGAGGCCACAGGAAATGATGGCATAGCTGGTCAGGATTGCTAGAATTGTCTGGTTGTAACTTTACATGCATACATTGCCAGTAACCGTCTCTGGAGATGAGACATCTCCAGAAAGGTTGACAAGGGAAATGTTTGAGTATCTCCTTAAGGGCAATGAAACATTACAGCTCACCCTAGAAAATTATAAGGGACAGATTTCTGTCCATGTCCCTGCCCACAAATTATTTAATGATAAATTCCAATTGATGCCAAAACAAAAAAAAAGAGCCCAAAGCCAGTCAGGGCCCTAAAAGATTTCACTGATGTGTCTGGAGCATCCTGCAGGTCAGTGATGATCTGGAAGGACTCTTAAACTCAACAACGGGAGATGGATGTTGAGTTCATTGAGGGGTCCCTTCAAATTGCTGAGTGGGCCACAGCAGTTAAATCCTTCGAGTGGTTCTCAGAACCATTTAATCTGGTGAGAGATTCAGCCTATGTAGCAGGGGTGGTAGCTAGGGCTGAAAATGCTGTGCTCAAGGAGATCTCAAACAAAGTCCTGTTTGACTTGCTTTCGAGACTAATCTATGCCTTCTCCCATCAAAAGCATCCATATTTTGTTATGTATGTGAGATTATTATGAATATTCCGATATCTTCTTTTGACAGATTTTAGTTTGTGTTTAATTAAGTTAATAAAGTTTATATAAGTTACATGGGGATTGTACTGGAATGTTGTAATGAGGGGTTTTAGCCAGTAGAGGGAGGTATGAAGAGAACAGTTTGGGAACTTTTTGGAAATTAAATACTACTACCAAGGACAACGTAGTGGACTATGATTGGAGGAGAATACCACAAATGAAAAGAACTTACAGAGAAATGATTGGTGCACAACACTCTGTGATATGGACCAATAGAAGAGCCTGGATTTAACCAATCAAATGAAGAATCCAAGATTGACCAGTCCAACAGATACCAAACTTATAAAAAGGGATAGGGACTAAGAGTCAGGGCCTTCCAACGGAGCCAGACTCCTGAGGATCACCCAGCCACGTCATCTCTGTATGAGCTGTATGAGCTGGGGGACTCTTAGGGGGACCAGTGGTCATAGCCCAGGCACTAGGATGGGGGTGAATAGGTCTCCCTAATCAAACCCCAAGTATATCCATTGGTTGGATTTGAGGGGTTCTCAGGTTTATGGGGAGGGCACTGGAGGGGAGTGACCAGGACTCTCTAAGGAGAGAAAATGTATCATAAGGCCACTTGGGACCTAGAGGGTGGTTTCCCTTAGGTACCAAAGGGAAACCAGGACCCTCAAGGCTGGACCGAAAACTTCCTACCAGTGACACCTAGAGGGATGGCTGCCGGTTGGGGGATTGTTTCCCTCCTGGTAGGGGGGGAAAGGATGAAGCAGTCCGGACAAGGGGATTAGGACCTCAAGTCTGGACACCAGGACTCTCTTAGTAAAGGAGAGAAAACGTGTTCTACCAGGCTGAGGGATCTGCCTCTTAATGTGGTGACAGGCCAGGAAACTGGTGGGTATGGTTGCTTGCCTGCCACCGGCTACCCAGGGGGTGAATTATAAAAGTCCCAAAGGAACCCCCTAGGTACTTTCATTAGGAAGGAGGTGAACTCACAAAAACCCCATAGAGGCTCCTTCCTGAGGAGTTGCCACCCGTTGAGGGAAGCTCTTCTACTTGTTAGGAATAGGGGAGGGGATTAGAACCTACCAGGACAGGGAAGTTTCTAGTACAACTGTAGTGGCTGGATGGCCATTTTTGTAGTTTTTAGTGAGTGGTAAAGTAATTAGACGGCCATCTTGGCAGTTCTGATATAAGACAAGAAACATGGTCAGATGGCCGTTTTATTTGCCATAGTATAAGAACAAGCAGTTATCCACAAAAGCAGTTAATGCTGGGGGCAAAGAAGTCAATAAAGTATTGAGTTGGAAGTTATTATTGTTATTATTAAAAACTCTTATGTATACTATTTAATTTTATTATAATTATGAGCAAGATATCATTTAATTATTAGTGGTATAGGATTGGAATTGCTGTTCAATTCCCTGAGTCTTATTTGACTATTAAAACCTTATTAGTTACCCTTGTTCTATATACCAAATTTTATTTATTTCTCCCACAAAATTTACTTTTTACATTTATTTTTCCAATGTTTATTTTCCCACACTAATCCTTATTAACATAAGATTCTAAAGTTCTCAATATTATTGATTATTATCCAATCCCAGGAATTTTCCCGTAATTCTATTTGCTTATATCCCTATGGAACTGGTTAAGAATGAGGTTTATTCCCCACGGATATTTCCCATCTTAATTTTGTCTATTTTCAGACATTATTTTATTTTATTTATATTTGTAATCTTCTTCTAAATTAATAGAAATAGAATTTGTATATTTGTAATCTTCTTCTAAATTAATAGAAATAGAATATTGTTTGTACCGAACATTTTTTACATTTTTTTTGTGTACTTATTGGTGAGCACCTAAGACATAAATATGGTCCAGTGTGCAGGAAAACATTCCCAGAAAGGGAAAAGAAAGAATTCTGGGTCAAAGGATATTCCCCCCAACAGTCCCCTGGGGTAGATGTTGGGAAAGTGGGGAGAAATCCAGGAATTAAAGGACTTAAGATAAAATAAAGATGAAACACTATTGTGTAGAGATCTGGCCAAGTGAAAAACTACAGGCTGCTCCAGTATTTCGGCCTTAGTATGGATCTAGAGACCCATGGATGTGTAAGGCCTTATATTGACGTCTTTCTCAAGAAGGATAGAAGTGAAGAGGAGGCTCAATATGCAATCTGTTGGCTGGCACAAAAAATACTGAGAAAGAAACTGAAGTGTAGAAAGTAACAAAAGAGATAGAACCAGTTACTGAAGAAGCTGACATTGAGTCAGAGAGATTAAAGAAAGGATGGGACCCGCTGGAATATCTTCCACCTCCTCCTCCTATGTATCTACTACCTCCTCATCCTCCTACTCCTCCTATTACTTTGCCACCTCTTTCTCCCACTGTTGTGGCTCCAGCCTCTCATGTCTCCTTGCCCTCTCCTTCTCTACCTTTTTCTTGCCCTAAATCAGCCACTATCTCTTCAGGGTCCACTGTATTACAACCTGTGACTCCAAATATTCCTCAGGTTTAAGTGCAGTCCTCTCCTTCTACCTCATATTCTGTGACCCAAACCTCCTCTCCATCTGCATTTCTTGTCCCAGATCCACAGTTTTTAACACCTAGTTTTGCTAAGGAGATGGTCCAGGAAGGAATTTGTGTGTGTGTAAGGTTTGATGAAAAAGTGTGGGGAGGTGACATAAAGGTGCTGGTAAGTCATATGTATAACCGGTTAAATGATGAAGTCCAGAGAATGTTCCCTCTCAGAGAAGTCCCTATGGGAGGGGCTAGGGGAGGAATCAGGTTTGCGAACACTCCCCTAACTGCCTCAGAAGTATGAAATTTTGAAAAGGAAATCAAAAACTTATTAGAAGATCCTATAGGTATTGCTAATCAGGTTGACCAATCCCTACGGCCCAGTATTTATACATGGAAGGAATTAAATTCCATATTGGGCATCCTTTTCTCCCCTGAGGAAGTTCAGTTGATTCAAGCAGCGGGAATGAGGACTGGGGAACATGAAAATAGGCTAAGACCTTGGGCAGAAGAGAAGATGCCCAGTGTCCAGCCCAAGTGAGACCCAAATGATGAGGCAGGAAGAACAAGTATGTGGGATTACAGGACATTAATGGTTAGAGGAATGAGGGAAGCGGTACCTAGAAGTAGTAATGCTAGGCTAGCTTCTGATAGTCAGAAAGAAAAAGAAGAAACACCTAGTGCTTGGCTTGATCGATTGAAAAGGAACTTTAGTTGTATTCTAGTGTGGACCCAGACAGTCCAGAGGCACAAGTTTTAGTCAGAATACAGTTCGTTACGAGGTCGTGGAACAATATTTGAAGAAAGATTGAAAAAATGGAGGATTGGCAGAAGATGGGTATAAATGAATTACTGGGAGAGGCGCAGAAGGTGTATTTAAGGAGAGAAGAGGAAAACATGAAGGCCAAAGCAAAGATCATGGTATGAGTAGGAAGAGAAAGCCAAGATAAGAAGGACATCCAAGAAGGAAGGGGAACCAAGAAAAGAGAAGAATGAAGGCAGTGATAGACTGCCCAAGGACTCAAGGAATGGAGAATGTTTTCATTGTGGGGAGAAGGGGCATATTCAAAGGAATTGTAAGAAATTTAAAAGAGACCAACAGTTGTATAGAAACCTGGAGGCGGAAAGGGTTGGGGATAGTGATTAGGGGTGTCAGGGGCTCTACCCTCTGGGAGAGATATATAACCATAAATTGGAGCCCTTGATAAATTTAGAGGTAGGACCCCAGGGGGAAGCATTTGAATTTTTGGTAGATAAAGGATCAATCTTGTATTTCTAAATTGTCAAAAGGATGTTAGATAAGTGAAGAAAAATGCAAAGTAAAGGGGGCTAGTAATAATCCTTTTGAAGTGTCGGTGGTTCAGCGAGTGACCATAAGAGGTAACTCGAGGGAAGGGATAGTTGACTTTTTGTATATGCCCTAGTTAAGCTGTAATTTGTTAGGAAGAGACTCTCAGATTCAATTGGGTATTGGGGTAATACTGGAACATGGACATACGGTAGCTAGAATGTTAATGCTGGAACCAGTTAATGAGGAAAGAATAAATCCTGTGGTATGGGCCGAGGGAGGAAAGTGAGGGCTACTAAATATTCTGCCAATAGTAGTAAACATGAAGCCAGGGACTCCTCCAATAAGGATAAAGCAATACCATATCTCTGCTGGAGAAAGGCAAGGATTAACCCCAGTGATTTGTGAACTAGTCCAGGAAGGCATCCTGTTGCCAATCAAAAAGCCAGATGGAACCTATAGATTGGTACAGGATTTGAGAAAAATAAATGAACAAATTGTTTCTAGATATGCTGTAGTAGCAGACCCCTATACGTTATTAGGGGTACCAAGAGGGCATGCCTAGTTCAGTGTTATAGACCTTAAAGATGCCTTCTGGGCTTGTCCTTTAGCTGAGGAGACTAGGGCCTTGTTTGCCTTCGAGTGGTTTGATAAAGCTACTGGAAGGAAACAATTCCAGTGGATGCATCTACCACAAGGATTTACTGAGTCTCCTAATTTATTTGGGCAAGCCCTAGAGGAGGTACTTCAACAATTCCAGCTAAAAGGGGAAGTACAGGTATTGCAATATGTTGATGGCTTGTTAATGTTTGGAAAATCTAAGGAGGAAGTTCGAAATACTACAACTGAGCTGTTAATTTTCTAGGAGAAAGAGGTCTGAAGGTCTCAAAGAAAAAATTAGTTTGTAGAGCCCGAGGTGAGATACTTGGGCCACATAATTGGAAAAGGATGTAAGAGATTGGAACTGAGTCAGGTGCAATGGATTCTTTCATTGCCAGCACCCAAGACCAAAAGGGATGTACAAAAATTGTTAAGGTTAATTGGATACTGTAAATTCTGGATAGATGGACATACTAATTTAGTTAAGATTTTATACAAAAAAATGGTCCAAGAAGAGCCTTTGACACCGAAATGGGAAGGGCTGTATCAAGTTCTGTTAACAACCAAGACAGCGGTATGGACACAAGAATAGGGATGGACTCATGACCTGGGTAAAAGGGCTGGTATCTGCCCCAACCAAATGGATTGTCACTGATGTAACCAATACCAAAGTAACCCTAAAGAAAAAGACCGAGAAATGATTAAGAATAAAAGTTGTCAAACAAGTTTGGGATTTTTTATGTATTAATGTTTAAAATAAGTGTGTTATAAAGTTAAGTAGAAGAAAAAAATATTTATAAAAAATCATTTAAGAATGATTATTTACTAAATGCACTTAACAATATTTTTCACTTTTGATACTTCTATTTGCAGATTCTTTGATTTAGGAAGGTAAAAACATAGAGCCTTCTCCTGGTAAAGAGTGACAATTTGACCCTAAAGGAGAAAAGAAAGAAAGGAATCGATACATGAGGGGCATGAGTGAGTCACAGAACTAAGAAGTACTGGGTCAGAGCACTCGGTGGAGGGCAAGACCAGGTCAGGCAACACTCTCACCTTGTTGAGTTGTGGATCCTTGAACAAAGGGAGATGAGATGGTGAGAGGGGCTTGTACCAGACTCCCTTGGGAATGGATATTGTTAGTGTATTGTTAGTATATTTTAAGCGTGCACGATATTGGAATAGATCTGTGTGATAAGTGTTACTACCCAGTATATATAGGGGACTTGTGGAGTGCGGTCCTGATGGTACACACAAACCCCCAATCTAAATATATCAGTGTTTCAGAAGAACAGAAATGCATGGAAGAAGGAAAGAATTACTGGCTGTTAGAAAACATAGGAAATTTTAAACAAAAATTTCTAGGAGAATGCCCTATGAAAGAGAAAAGGATTTGTTCAGAAAAATCCCCAGAAAAAATAAAAGAATAGAGGGAAATAGTTACAAACCCGATTTAATTAGGGAAAGGGAAGTGAATGGAGTGATAAGGATGGGACAAGGAATCCGAACTTTTTATAGTAAAAATCTATTCCTACTCCTAGTAGAGAGGATAAGTTACGAATATGATATCTCAAATTGCTGGATTTGTGGGGATACTCGGATGTCTGAAATTAGGCCTTCGGGAAGGGATAATTTTAAATCCACAAGAATTACTAAGATGGGTGGGAAAAGAAAAACAAGAATTACCAGATGAAAGAAACAAGGAAGAAGTGTGGAACTTGAAAACCAAAGTGATCAGGGAGGAATGCCTGTGGAGAAAAAGACTAAAGCATATGGACTTGCCTACTTATATAGGCGAGTTGCCTTGTAAAAGATACTTGAGGATAAATGACACCCATCAATGGTGGGTCCTCCAAGCTCCATACTTATATTGGTCAAGAATACAAAATAAAGGATGTTCTTGTATTGAAAAAGCCAAGTTCTATGAATGTGTAACCCAAAACCCTAACCCTTTTCAAGGGAAAAAAACATAATCTAAATTCTGGAATTGATTTGGGTTAGAAACTACAGAACCCCCGGGATTTTGGAAAGCACCAAGGCAGTTATTTTGGATTTGTGGGAGAAGGGCGTATGTGATGCTGCCAAAGAACTGGGGAGAAAGCTGCACCTTAGGTATAATCAGGCCTTCTTTCTTTTTACTTCCTAGAAAGGAAAGCCAGCAGTTAGGAGTTCCCTTATATGATGAGCTAAATAGAAAGAAATGGGATTTAATTGGTAGAACTCAGAAGTGGGGGGAAGATGAATGGCCCCCTGAAAGAATCATCACTACTTACGGGCCTAAATAATGGGCACAAGATGCGTCTTGGAGGTATCAAACTCCCATATATATGTTGAATAGAATTATTCTACTACAAGCTCTTTTGGAAATAATAACTAATCAGTCTTCCTTAGCCCTAGATCTATTATCCGCACAAGCACATCAAATGAGAACTGCAATATACCAAAACAGATTAGCTCTAGACTATTTTTTGGTGGAGGAAGGTGTGGCAAATTGAATTCCTCAGAATGTTGTATAGAAATAGATGATCATGGAGCGATTATTAAGAATATAACTACCAATATCCAAAAATTAGCACATGTACCACTGCGAAGATGGACTCCATTAATAAAGATGGATTGATTGGTGGGACAACCTCTTAGGAGAAGAATGGTGGAAAAAAGGTGTGTTAATTATAGGATATGCTTTAACCTGTATTGCTTTTCTCCGATGCATCATACTATGCCTAACTTGAGTGGTTGAAAGAACAGTCAACCAATCTTTAAAAAGACTAAGCGATAAAGAAATAGAAACAATCCTGATGGTGCAAATGGAGAAATCCCGAGAAGAAACAGAAACTCCTGAGACAGCAATTTAATTATATAAGAAGTATCAAAAGTTAAGAAAAATGTATTCTATTTATGAAGAAATTGTATAATTACTTGTTACCTAAAAGAGGGTTGATGCCGGCCTATGCCTGATCAAACTTTTAGAGGGCGGATTGTTATGAATATTCTAACGTCTTCTTTCAAAAGTTATTAGTTCATGTTTAATTAAGTTAATAAAGTTTATATAAGTTACATGGGGATTGTACTGGAATGTTGTAACGAGGGGTTTTAGCCAGTAGGAGGTATGGAGAGAACAGTTTGGGAATTTTCTGGAAATTAAATACTACTACCAAGGACAACGTAGTGGACTATGATTGGAGGAGAATACCACAAATAAAAAGAACTTACAGAGAAATGATTGGTGCACAACACTCCGTGATATGGACCAATAGAAGAGCCTGGATTTAACCAATCAAATGAAGAATCGAAGAATGACCAATCCGACAGATACCAAACTTATAAAAAGGGATAGGGACTAAGAGTCAGGGCCTTCCAACGGAGCCAGACTCCTGAGGATCACCCAGCCACGTCATCTCTGTATGAGCTGTTAAGTGTTGTAAGTTACCTGGCTTGTAGAGTGGGCCCTGGACTTATTTTGGGACCTCGTCCTTGATTAATGATATTTTTGTTTAATAAACAAGAATAT